>JASVEL010001931.1:0-160600 GCA_032618575.1 Nicotiana noctiflora | reverse complement strand
GTTATTGACTAGCTTGGTAGCTGCTCAGGCTCAGAGGCAGAATACAGGTGCTGCTGATAAACCAGTTAGTACAAGAGTTCGTGATTTTATTAATTTAGACCCTCCAGTGTTTACCGGATCAGACCCCAAGGAGGATCCGCAGACTTTTATTGACCGGGTTCATCGTACACTACGGGTTATGCATGTTAGTGATACAGAGGCAGTAGAGTTGGCTTCTTATCGGCTACGGGATTTAGCGGTTCTTTGGTATGATAATTGGGAGAGATCCAGGGGTCCGAACGCTCCTCCAGCTGTGTGGAAGGATTTTTCTGAGGCCTTTCTTCGTCACTATTTGCCGGTTGAGATACGACGAGCTAGAGCTGATAAGTTCTTGAACCTTAGACAAGGTAATTTAAGTGTGCGAGAGTATAGTATGCAGTTTGATTCTTTAGCAAGGTATGATCCCCATATGGTGGCCGAGATGAGTGATAGGGTGCATTAGTTCGTGAACAGGTTGGGACCCCATCTGATTAATGAGTGTATGACAGCCTCCTTGGTAGAAGGCATGGATATTTCCCGTATTCAAGCTTATGCCCAGACCTTAGAGGATCGTAAGCACCAGCAGAGGGCAGATAGGGAGCACGATAGGGGCCAGCATAAGAGGGCGAGATTTGCAAGGTATTCTGATGACTTCAGAGGCAGCGCCAGGCCCCAGTCTTCGAGGAGTTCGGCGCCATCTGTAGCTAGTGCTCCTCCACAGTTTCAAAGGCCTCGATATGATCGATCCTATTCTAGTCCGGGTCAGAGTTCGCAGGCATCTGGATCGCAACATCACAGGGATACTAGTCAGATGAAACCCCCAACACCACGTTGTGATCAGTGCGGCAAGGCCCACTTTGGACTGTGCCGTCGAGGTTCTGATGCGTGTTATTCTTGCGGACAGCCTGGCCATATGATGAGGGATTGTCCTAATAGGGGAGGTGATGGTATGGCTCAACCGACTAGATCTGTGTCTGGTTCTTCCTCATCAGTTCGACCTCCAGCACGGGGTTTTCAGCAGTCGACAGGTCGTGGTAGAGGTAGAGGTGCAGGACCGAGTTCGAGTGGTGCTCAAAATCGAACATATGCTCTAGTAGGTCGACAGGATCTCGAGTCGTCTCCAGATGTTGTTACAGGTATATTATCTGTGTTTTCTTATGATGTATATGCGTTGATTGATCCGGGATCTACATTATCATATGTTACACCCTTTGTGGCTAATAAGTTTGGCATTGAACCCGAATTGATAAGTAAACCCCTTGCGGTATCTACTCCAATAGGAGATTCTGTGATTGCTAGAAGGGTATATAGAGGTTGCACTGTGATGATTTGTAGTCGTCAAACCTCGGCAGATTTATTTGAGTTAGAAATGGTTGATTTTGATGTGATACTGGGAATGGACTGGTTGGCCTCATGCTATGCAAATGTTCACTATCGTATGAAGATGGTTAAGTTTCAATTTCCTGGTGAACCCGTCATTGAATGGAAGGGGAACATTGCTACATCGAAAGGTAGGTTTATTTCCTATCTTAAGGCAAGGAAAATGATCTCAAAAGGTTACATTTATCATCTTGTTCGCGTTAGGGATGCATAGGCGAAGTTGCCTACTCTACAATCTATTCCCGTGGTCAATAAATTTCCAGATGTTTTCCCAAATGAACTCCCAGGTCTTCCTCCAGAAAGGGAGATTGAGTTTAGCATTGATGTGTTGCCTGACACTCAACCGATCTCTATCCCTCCATATAGAATGGCCCCGGCAGAGCTGCGAGAGTTGAAGGCGCAGTTAAAGGACTTACTGGATAAGGGCTTCATTAGGCCTAGCACTTCACCTTGGGGTGCGCCGGTCCTATTCGTGCGGAAGAAAGATGGGTCATTACGGATGTGTATCGACTATCGACAGTTGAATAAGTTTACTATAAAGAACAAGTATCCACTTCCAAGAATTGACGACCTGTTTGACCAACTCCAGGGTGCCAAGTATTTCTCCAAGATTGACTTACGTTCAGGGTATCATCAGGTGAGGGTTAAGGAGAAGGATATTCCAAAGACGACCTTTCGGACAAGATATGGACACTTTGAGTTCTTGGTGATGTCGTTCGGGCTAACAAATGCCCCAGCAGCTTTTATGGATCTCATGAATACTGTATTTAGGCCCTATCTTGATGTGTTCGTGATTGTATTCATTGATGACATTCTGGTGTATTCTCGTTCGGAGGAGGAACATGCGAGCCACTTGCGGATAGTATTACAGATGCTTCAGGATCGTAAGTTATATGCTAAGCTCGCCAAATGTGAATTCTGGCTGAACTCAGTAGCATTCCTTGGCCATGTGATATCTGACGAGGGTATTAGTGTCGACACTCAGAAGATTGATGCAGTAAAGAATTGGCCGAGACCTACAACACCATCGGAAGTTCGTAGCTTCCTGGGGCTAGCAGGATATTATAGGCGATTTGTAGAAGGGTTTTCCTCTATATCAGCACCATTGACTAAGTTAACACAGAAAGCTACCAAGTTCCAGTGGTCTAACACTTGTGAACGTAGTTTTCAGGAGCTGAAGGATCGATTGACATCCGCACCGGTGCTCACTCTCCCTGAAGGAACAGAAGGATATGTGGTATATTGTGATGCCTCGGGTATAGGTTTGGGGTGCGTGTTGATGCAGCATGGGAAGGTGATTTCATATGCATCAAGACAATTGAAGAAGCATGAAAAGAATTATCCAACCCATGATTTGGAATTGGCTGCAGTAATATATGCTTTGAAGATATGGCGGCACTACTTATACGGCGTCCATGTTGACATCTACACAGATCACAAGAGTCTACAATACATCTTCAAGCAGAAAGAGTTGAATTTGAGGCAGCGTAGGTGGCTTGAATTATTGAAGGACTACGACGTCGAGATATTGTATCATCCCGGTAAAGCCAATGTTGTGGCAGATGCTCTCAGCCGTAAGTCAATGGGAAGCTTAGTACATATTGATACAGGTAGATGGGGGTTGACTAAAGAGCTTCATCAGCTAGCCAATATGAGAATCAGATTGTTAGACTCTGATGACGGAAGTGTTACTGTACAGAATACATCAGAATCATCTTTGGTAGCCGAGGTAAAAGCACGGCAAAATGAAGATCCTATCTTACTACGATTGAGAGAGAACATTCAGCAGTGTAAAATTACGGCTTTTGAGATCGGAGGAGATGGGGCACTGAGATACCAGGGCCGATTATGTGTGCCGAATGTAGCAGGGTTGCGAGAAAAGATTATGAATGAAATTCATCAATCCCGATATTCCATCCATCCTGGCTCAACAAAGATGTATCATGATGTCAAGGAGCAGTATTAGTGGTGGGATAACATGAAAAAGTCTATTGCAGAATTTGTAGCCCAGTGTCCCAATTGTCAACAAGTAAAGATAGAACATCAGAAACCCGGTGGATTGCTTCAGAATATAGAAATTCCGACTTGGAAATGGGAGGTGATTAATATGGACTTCGTTATTGGATTACCTCGATCTTATCATAAGTTTGACTCTATCCGGGTGATAGTTGATCGACTTACAAAATGTGCTCATTTTCTGCCAGTTAAGATAACTTACTCGGCTGAAGATTATGCGAAGTTGTATATCAAGGAGATTGTTAGGCTTCATGGTGTGCCGGTATCTATTATATCAGATCGAGGAGCTCAATTTACGGCTAACTTTTGGAGGTCTTTTCAGAAAGGTTTAGGCACACAGGTGAATCTCAGCATTGCATTTCATCCGCAGACTGACGGACAGGCTGAACGTACCATTCAGGACATTGGAAGATATGCTACGAGCATGTGTTCTAGATTTTAAGGGAAATTGGGATGACCATCTTCCACTCATAGAATTTTCCTACAATAACAGCTACCATTCCAGTATTAAAATGGCCCCATATGAGGCACTATATGGGAGGAGATGTAGATCACCAGTTGGATGGTTCGAAGTTGGTGAAACATAATTATATGGGCCAGATTTGATTCACCAAGCCATTGAGAAGGTGAAAGTGATACAGGAACGATTGAGGACGGCACAAAGCAGGCAAAAGTCTTATTCCGATGTCTGACGTCGTGATCTAGAGTTTGAGGTTGGTGATTGGGTTTTCCCGAGGATCTCACCAATGAAGGGTGTTATGCGTTTTGGGAAGAAAGGTAAGCTGAGTCCAAGGTATATCGGTCCGTATAAAATTCTTCAACGAATTGGACAAGTTGCTTATGAGTTAGAATTGCCATCCGAATTAGAATTTGTCCACCCGGTATTCCATATATCTATGTTGAGGAAATGTATTGGAGACCCTTCTCGAGTTGTCCCTATCCAAGATGTTCAATTTACAGAGGATCTATCATATGAAGAAGTGCCAGTGGCCATATTAGATCGACAAGTCCGCAAGCTGAGAACAAAAGATGTAACTTCCGTCAAAGTATTGTGGAGGAACAAGAATATGAAAGAAATGACATGAGAAGCGGAAGAAGAGATGAAGTCTAAATACCCTTACCTATTCCAGAATGATGATAACAAGGATGTTGGTGGAACGAAAGATACATTATAAAGGTGAAATGGCTTTATGAGGTGAGCAATAACTTAAGAACTCTCTTCCTTAATACAAAGTGGTGATATGTAAATAATGTCCATGTTCATAATGCTTTGTGTAGCCTTGTGTGGTCATACTTTGAGCTTCACTGCTTGCAAATTTTGCTAGTGACCATTTTATAGGGGAAAATTGACCAAAAATTTCCGCTAGAATCCACGATGATTTGGACTCCCCATAAACCCTTACATTCGAGGACGAATGTTCCTAAGGGGGGGAGGGTGTTACAACCCATATCCACACACGTTAGTTCATGCCATAAGTTAGATAACACAAATCCAAGAAGGAATTATCCTTGAGATGATAAAAAGTTAATCCGATTAATCTTAAGTGATACAAGGGTGCATAAGGGTGATTAACAAGTATTAGAAGTTAAACGAATCAAGGATGCTGTAACTCGCACTTTTGGGTAAACCTATAGATGCTTAGTATACTTAGGAGGTCATGATTTAAGGTATTTGAATCATATAATATCCGTATCATAATTCTTGAAGTCAAACGAGTTATGAAACAAAAGTCGACAAAAGTTGTTGCAACTTAGGTTCATAGTTTTACCTAAACTTTAGGTCAAATGTTATTAAGTCTTTCTCCCAATATACTTGGAATTACGGGGTGATCTACCCACCAAATTGAATATCTATGAGTCTAGTTTCCAACTCATTAAACGGTTTATCAATACGACATTGTAATAGAGAGATATAGATATTTTCGTGAGACTGCACAAGCTGCTAGGTGCAAGTAGGTGGGTCAGCTACTTGGTTAAATGTCGGCCCAAAAGAGGGAATTTAGGGTCAGAAAAGGAGCCCATTAAAAGGCTTATCTTCTGCAATATATACCTCTTTATATTTCACAAATAACCAGACCTAAAACCCTGCAAACTTCCTCCCAAAAATTATCCACAAACCCTAATTGATTTTCCCTCTCTTTCAAGTTCAAATTGGGGGTAAACACTAGAGTTTGAAGAACCAAGTTAAAGGCTGAGTTATCCAACAACTAAGGTGCGTTTACTGCTATATTTTATACATTTATTCTTCTGTAAATTCATGGTAATTCGTTATATACATGTAAGAACTCACGGGACGGTGATCGGAAGCCGTGAGTTCAAGTTATTCACTTGTAGCGGACTGTTTTGTGGACTGTTTTGTGTTGCTGTTGAGCTGCGTTTTTATTACTATTTTGTAGAGTTTTGGAGGAGGCAGGGTGTGGAGAAACACCATATATATGTTGGTTTGTGTTCTGCTAGTTCTTCGTAATATTTTTGGGTCGTTTGATACGACTATAGTGGCCGTCATATGTATGATGTGATTAGGTTGTGTGTGGACTGTTTTGGGAGGCTCAATATTTTTATTATTGATGTTGTTTAGGCTGTTTGGTGATTGTTTTGAATGGTGTGAAGTCATATATATATGGGAGGTTCTGTCCGTTTCATCACAAAATAGGTTGTGATTGGTACATAATAGTTGCGACGCTTAAACGTTAACGATAGTGTCATTTCTCCTATTGTAGACTAAGGAGTCGTGACGTTTGCATACCTTGAGGTTGTGGCAGTATATACAAGGTATGTGAGGCTATCCCTTTCTTTCTTTTGCACGACTCCGATTGTACATAATGTAATGAACGAGCTTCCAAAGATACTCTATTCTTAGAAGCTAGCAGTACTTACATTGTTTCCCCTCTTATGGAACGATTGATGTTGATGTTGCTTCTCTTATTCTTATGTTATCAATCTTGTTGGTACTTCCTGATTCCTATAAGGGTCATAGTGAAGAGTTAGTTCTAATAAGGTGTACATAGGATACCGACCTTACGTCACTCCGAAAGGTCTACAAGGTGTTTCCATGAGTCGATCATGCATTATATATATGTATCTATTTTACTCTACCGAGCCGCGCTATAGTCGGCCGGGTACGGCACCTATTGTGCAATCACTGATCAGTTGGGTTTTACCGAGCTCCACGTGGCCGGGTACGATTCTACCGAGCCTTATAATGGCCGGGTATGTTTTTACCGAGCCTATTACGGCCGGGTACGATATGATGATGATGATGCCCACAGAGGCGTATGTTTTAAAAGATTATGTATTTATACATATGTATCATGTATTTCATGTCAGTAGCCCTCAGAGGTACTCAGATGTTACAGGTTGTATATTCTCTATCCCTGCTTACATTACTGTTCGTATTTATGGTTCTCTGCCTTACATACTCAGTACTTTATTCGTACCGACGTCCTTTTATTTGTGGACGCTGCATGTCGTGCTGCAGGTCCTGATAGACAGGCAGGTGTAGCTCCCCCATCACAGTAGGTTGTCGAGTTCAGCGGTGATTGGCGAGATCCCTTCTCCGGACTTGCCTTGGTCTTGGTATGCATTTTTGTTATAGACATTATGGGTATGTCGGGGCCCTGTTCCGGCTATGTTGCAGGAACTTATGTTCCTTTAGAGGCTCATAGATAAGTGTCGACTCATGTATAGTTTGGTATGCCTTGTCGGCTGGTTTTTGTTGTATAGTCTTTCATTTTAGCGTGGTAGCTTGTACCATATGTATATAGTTTCTTGATTGTCCGGTCATCCCATGTTATGTAGGTTCATGCAATCATATTTTATTGTTGGTTGTTCATGATCCATGTCTACCTTTTATATTGGTCTCGTCAGCCTAAAAGATAATAAAGAAGGTTAGATAAAATGTACGTTGGTGCTCGGCAAGTATGGTCGGGTGCTAGTCATGGTCCTCCAGTTTGGGTCGTGACAGCTTGAAAGTGAAAACCCTTCGGGCACTACAAGTCGAATAAGGGTGATAATCAGATGGAAATCACAAGACAGAAATTGTGAAAGGCAATTACCGACAGAGGATAATCCATATGTGCATGTCATGACCAGTAGAGTTGGTATCCGCATTTAATATAGTTGTTTCTTGTTAGAGAGTCATTTTTTTCCTTTGTCTTCTATTTTGTTTCTTTTTATCTTTCTCC
The DNA here is from genome assembly GCA_032618575.1 of Nicotiana noctiflora. Taxonomy (NCBI): domain Eukaryota; kingdom Viridiplantae; phylum Streptophyta; class Magnoliopsida; order Solanales; family Solanaceae; genus Nicotiana; species Nicotiana noctiflora. Next base: position 153,002 of record JASVEL010001931.1, on the reverse strand, counting down.
TTTTATAAAAAATTCCCATCAAAGTCTGTCTGGTCAGAACAAGTGAGAAATGACTTCAAAACTTGCTACCAACCTTCCAATTATTATGCAAGGCAAGGAAATTCCATTGATGGCAGAGAAGTGTGGTTCAAGGAAGATTATTAAACTGAGGAAGAAAATTTTCTTTTCATTTTGAAATTTTTCTGGAGGTCAAGTCCCACTTGGGGAAAAGGAAGATAAGACAAGCCGTAAGGGAAGTGGTCTTCGAACCAAAGTCATCTCCAACAGCCTTCAAAAGAGTGAAACACCAATTTTGAGGAAATAAAAATCCCCCAGCAGTGTTATCTTCAACAAGTTCCGAGGTGGTCGGGCAACACAGAGTGGTAAAGGAAGAAAGGAAATTTCATCTTCAACAAAATAACCCCCAGTGAGTTGAGAAACACAGAACGGGGAAGGGATAAATGGAAAAACCTATCCCCAGCAGGAATATCATCTCCAGCAAATGAAATCATTCCCCAACAGGTTTTGGGAACCCCGAGCGAGGGAAAGGGGAAAAGGAAAAACCACCCCACAGGAGCAGCACAACCGCTTCAAGATGACGTATCAGGTTTGTCCACCTTCAAATATGTTTCGGGTTTGTCCACCTTTGAACAGGACGTCTCAGGTTTCTTCCGCCCTCGAATAGGATACGGTGGGAGTATCCGCCCTCGAATAGGATACGATGGGAGTATCCGCCCTCGAATAGGATACGATGGGAGTATCCGCCCTCGAATAGGATACGATGGGAGTATCCGCCCTCGAATAGGATACAATGGGAGTATCCGCCCTCGAATAGGATACGATGGGAGTATCCGCCCTCGAATAGGATACGATGGGAGTATCCACCCTTGAAAAGGATACGATGGGAGTATCCGCTCTCGAATAGGATACGATGGGAGTATCCGCCCTCGAATAGGATACGATGGGAGTATCCGCCCTCGAATAGGATACGATGGGAGTATCCTCCTCGAATAGGATAAGATGGGAGTATCCACCCTCGAATAGGATATGATGGGAGTATCTTCCCTCAAATAGGATACCCCTCTAATAGGATACTATGGGAGTATCCGCCCTCAAATAGGATACGATGGGAGTATCGGCCCTCGAATAGGATACGATGGAAGTATCTGCCCTCGAATAGGATACGATGGTAGTATTCGCCCTCGAATAGGATACGATGGGAGTATCCGCCCTCGAATAGGATACGATGGGAGTATCTGCCCTCGAATAGGATACGATGGGAGTATCCACCCTGAATAGGATACTTTTTAGGTTTATCCACCTTCAAATAGGATATTTTACGTTTGCTTTATTTCGACCCGAGTGGTCCTACTTGCATAAACATTGTCATATACATATTTTATAAATTGCTGCTAGAATGCATTTTTTCAAAAGTTGCTAATAAAAATAGGCGCCCACCTGTATAACAAGAGGAATGTTTTTCAGTCTTTACATTGCAGGTCTTGAAACTAGTAACCCACCATGAAGCAGAAGGTTACGATAGAAGTTCCCAACTCGAATTCAAGCGCATGAGTCAAAAAAAGAGAACAGAAATCATGAGAGAATCGACCTTCAAGCCTTAGTTGTCCCCAGCATAACAAACCTGACAAAGAAAGCCGCATTTCGGGGAAGCATAAAAAGGGGTCGATAAAGGAAGCCGTATCCCTAGTGGATTGAGCAAAACGATGAAAGATGGTATTCGGAAAGGCACAAGGTCAGTACCATCCTCAAATTTGCAAGATAAAGAAGCACTGGAGGAAACACAAGCCAACAAGAAAGCAAGGCCGCAAAAAGAAGTTGAAGATAGATAGGATCGTGTGATCCGTAGGCTAGCCTAGCTTCTTCTTTTTATTTTTAGCACGGTGTAATGAGGAGATCGGTAAGCAGTAGCATCAGCAGCAACAACAGTAACAGAAAAATCATAGCTTCATGGTAGTCCCAGCTATCAAAACTTCCCGAACTACATTGACCTGATTCCCTTTTAGCCAGGGATATGTAGGAGACCTTTTGAAGAAAAGGTTCAGTCAAGTCTTTCCAAAATGCTTGACACGGAGTACTTAAACGAGCAAAAATCGCTCGTATCCGCCCTCTTATCTTTGTACGAAAACTGTTCATGTTTCCGCGCAAAGAGGGGCAGCTGTGAGCACGTGATTTTTGCCTCACACGAATTACTCCCAAAGAATTCAAAACAAAATGATTTTTTTTGTTTGTGTGCAATTTTATGAGTTTTGTGCTATTATTTATATTTGTGTGTCCATATTTATTTGTTTAAATAAATAAATAATACAAAAAATATATTGCATCTGTATATAAAATTCAAGTTTTCCACTAAGTGTAATTAAGTTTGTTTTACAAAAATAAAAAAAATCACAAAATATGTATTTTAGCATTTTTAGCATTTACTATCAAATTGTGTGGCGTTTATTTTAGGTAAAAGTTAATTAGTATTTTTTATAAGTTAATATGATTTTGTAATATATTTCTAGAGTTTTAGTTTTAATAATTAAAAAATACAAGAAATAGAAAAAAATTGGAAAGAAAAATAAAAGGTCATGATCTTTGGGCCATTGGAATTATAAGAGGGAATTCAACACAAAACAAATCCCAACCCAAACCCAAACCAAACAGACCAACCCGCCCCGTCGCCCGAACCGCCCCACCATCTCTTCTAATCTGAACCGTTGGATTCTTGTGATCCAACGGTCGAAATTAATTCACACGTTTAACCTAACTAAAGACCCCCCAAACCTCGTTTTTCCCTTTCACTTTCACCAACCGACCCATTTACCTCGTCTCTTCGGAGACGATCAACCCTAGCCGCCGCCGGACACTCCCCCTGCCCAAAACCCGGTGGCAACAACGTCGCCAGCCACCAAACCAACACCCTTGGACTATCTAACCACCCCAACCCTAATCCAGGCTTGGTTTGCCACGAATCACCTTCCAGTTTCTCGAATCTTCAATCGAAGATTCGAGCCAGAGCCTAAGTTACTCGAATCCCCTCCAAACTCACACCCTATCGTCCCTCGACCTCCCTCATACCCCGACAGAACTTGGTTCGACTCGAATCTGACCGGAACTGGTCAAGCCCCAAATCCCACTCTCAAGAACCCTAAATTTTAAAGAGTTTAATTATGCCAAATTGTCAGAAATTGAGGTCCAATGGACTTTAATTTAGGTGTTCTCAACCGAGAACACCTCGATTAAGGCCTGTTTGGCTTTAATAATTCAAGTTCGAGTTCGAACCTGGGACGCTTGATTCTTGAGGTATTTGTTTCTTTCCTTCATTCTATGTCCATATTCTGGTATGATTACATGCTTTGTTTGTTTTTTTTATTTGTACATTTTTTAGCATTTTTCTGCCCATCCCCAACAAACCTTTTATTTGGTTAATTGTGTTTTTGCCTGTTTGATTGATTGTAGTTGTTGGGATTGCCTTATGTGTTTAATTCGATTAGCGTTGTCAAATAAAATTTGACATCCTCGCCTGTTCTGCCCGGCACTTCGAATCACTGACCTGGTGGGCATTTGTCTGTTATTAATTATAATGTTGTGATCAATTATATTTATAGGTTTGTCCGTTAGAACATTGGACAGTGATTAGCACTGCAAATTTGATCCGAGCCATTGTTGGACAGACTTTGAATTAAGGATATTTGGATATAGCTGTTAGTATTCCACTAGGATCAGCACTTTAGGATTTTAAAATGCCCTGACCATAAAAAGGATTAGTGGAACCTGCTACAGTAGGGTATCCCACCAGCCTTTTGCACTCCAGCAGTTTAAAATTAATAATCCCATACTTAGATAGTTTTAGTAGGGGCTAAAACAGAGAATATAATGGTCAGCAATTAGTTTTTAATACTGAAAAATGCTTTTAAGAGCTGGAAATCAGGAGAACACATGGGGGGATTGATTAAAAGGGTAAAGGGAGGCATGTGCAAGGCAATAACATGAGGGAATTTGAATGGTTAAAGGGTCTGTCTTCTTTGTCTATAAAAGTAGCAGAATATACACACTTAAAGAGGACGAGACAATTTGAGAGAGGATATACACACACAGATACAGAGAAAACAGAAAAGATTCTAAGAGTGAATACTGAGAGTGAGGTCTTTTTGAGAAGCAACTGCTATTTCATTTCGAGTTTGAAGCTTCTTTTTTCTTAGAGTATCTAAAAGCCAGAAATTATTGTTGCTTTACTACTGGTTTTCTTCTGTTTCTGCTTACAATCGCATTTGGTATTTCTGGGTTGTGAAATTGGTATTTCTGGGGACTTGCTACTGTTTTAAAACTGTTCTGTTACTGCTGCTGGTCTTACTGCCCTTGCTGATCCTTTTCTTCTGCATTGTATTTACATCTACAGGTTTTTATCAAAGTTCATGGATGTCACCTGAGTGTATTTTTGGAGTTTAAATGAGAAGATGAATTAAGTTTTAACTGAATTGGTTCAGGAATTTGTGCGGTTGATTGATTCTACAGTAAAACGTTTTGTTAATAACACATGCTTTGACCCCGATTTCATCTCTGTATCTGGCTTTGTTTGCATTTATTGCGCAGTCATCATAGCTGTTTCTCCCTGTGGTGTTTAGTCAGCATTTGATTAACATAAGTTAGCTTCTTTGTTTTGTGATGGGATGAAGAATAAGTAAAGATTTGAAATGATATGGAAAGTAATGGTATGTAGCTTCTTCTGTACGTGTATTGTTATAACTGAAATGAAGTTATGAGGATTTGGTTTGGGACAATGAAGTTAAGTGTAAAATGGGTTTAGATGTGACTGTTGGGTGGTTTTGAAATATAGCATCGGGATTTTGATTTAACTTGGAAGATTTGGACCTTAATAATTTTTCTTTGGATTCATTTGTTAGGCTATAGAATGTTGATATCTGATGCAAACAAATCATTTAGCTTGAACTTAGACGCCAGTCCGTTTAAAGTATGTTTTCTGAGCATATTTTAGTAACTCTTACTTTTGCTCCATCAATCACAGATGAGATGATCAAAGACTTCGTTGGAGTATTCGTTCCTGTGCTTCAATTCTGCCAACTAATCTTTTTTTTTCAATTACTCTGGCAACTAATTTAAACATGAGGTACATGATAATTTCCAGCAATAGCACTCCATAATGCTTCTTATTAAAAACTATTAGCTTCTGTTAAACTACGCGAGCCTTTGTTACAATATGAGATTGGAATATCATGAAAAAATATGGCATTGTTATTGTGTTCTCAAGATTTTTTTTAGTGTATAGCACTGGTGAATTCTGGAGTGTTATCATTTTCTTCATAGATCCAGTTTAAGAAACATGTTAAACGTGCCATACCATCACCTAGTCTACGGCCCTCATGGATTAATTTAGAAACTTGGTTAGAATAATTTGAGGCGTGCCATGCCAAATAAAATCTTAGAATGCGTGGCTTGGCGGTAATTAATAATTTTATCTTCTTAAATTCGGGTGTACATTTATGTGACCCAAATCCAAATCTCAACTTAGTCGAAATATGTTGGTAACCACGGGTGTACTGGTACGACATGGTTCGAGGTACATTTTTAGTACGTTGCAATTCTTACAAGATAATAATAATAAAAAATAGTTGAAGGTTAAAATTTGCACATATGTTACATCATTTTATAAATCATATAAGTAAACCAAATATGACAGTTAAGCGACCGTGCTAGAACCACGGAACTCGAGAATGCCTAACACCTTCTCCCGGGTTAACATAATTCCTTATCTGGATTTCTGGTTCGCGGACTATTAAATAGAGTCAAACCTTTCCTCAATTCGGGATTCAAACCGGTGACTTGGGACACCATAAATCTCCCAAGTGGTGACTCTGAATCTCTTAATATATAAATCCCGTTTTGATTGTCCTTTAATTGGAAAAATTCCTTTTATATCTTGCGCCCTCGCGGGTTTGCGGAAAAAGGAGGTGTGACATTGCCTTTACAATAAGGGAAACCCTTCCTTATACAGAAGGAAGGTTCCCTCGTTAAAATGTAATTCATTTAAGGCCTGCTAACGTCCCAAAAATATAAAAGGGCGGAGGGGGCAGAGTACTCATGTGGGCGAGTTGATGTTACGTCTTTGTTGTTAAAGGCGTACCACCTATGCCATATGGGTGTGACTAGATGTATACTTATCTTTTATGGCCGCGAAAGGAGGCGTACTTGACTTTCATTGGTTATGTCAGATTCGACCCCATACAGAGCTCAAACTTATTTGATCCACTTAATCTGTCTAGAAATTAATGGGTTGCGTTATAAATATTTTAGTTCATGGGTCAATTTGAGCTGAACCCAAGTTAACCCCCCGTTATATTTTATAGCCCATTTTGACTCATTAAGCAGCCCAAATACAACCCATGAAACCCACCCGAAGACGGTATCTTAACCCAACTTATATATAAATTTGTTTAGTTGTCCCAATTTTACTTTTTTTATTTATTTTCAATTTTATGTTCTTTTGTTTTTGTGCACCATCTGTTCCTCCCCCCCCCCCCCCAATATTTTTTTTTTATTTTAATTTTATGTTCTTTTGTTTTTCTGCACCATCCATCTCCCCTCCCCCGTACCTCAAAAAAGAAATTATCGTTTTCTTTGTATTTTTAATTTTCTATTTTTTGTTTCCGCAACCCCCCCCCCCATGTACCCCTCAAACAAAATTTTTACTATGTTATTTAACTTTTTTATTTTCTGTTTTTATTTTTATTTTTCTGCAGCAGTCACCCACCCCTACTCTCACCCTCCATATTTTTTCAACTTACACATTTTAGGTAAAACATTTTTGTTTATTCAAGATGAGCATGCTTTTAAAATATGGATCAAGTTGGGGGATTAGGTTATGACCCATTATTTAGCTCATCTTGACCTAGTCCATCTTAGCCCAAGTACACTTTGGGTTGGGTTGGACAATGATCCATTTATTGATCTAACCCATCTTGACCTGCCCAAGTTCATCTCAGCCCGCCCATTTGTCACCCCTAAATTAAAGTAACAACTTGTTTCTATGGTTGTTGCATATTATTTCATAATATCCATAGTATTTAGTGTTGTATTATATATATTGATGAATACAATATTTGGATAAAGTCTACATATCTTTTCTTGTTGTTTCATGATGTCATACCAATAATATAAAGAATAAACGTATAATATTACAACGAAGGAAAGATACGGGTAAATTTATTATATAACATGTAGGGTAAAGGAAAAATAAAATTATTTTAATAATAAAGAAGGGAAGATGAAAGGAAAATACAACGTGACGATGTGATCACGCTAAATCGATCGTTACATAAAGTAATAATTTTGTTGTTGTTGGGATTTTCTTTAAAGGGAGTGAATGGAGAATGGAAGAGGTACCTTTTGGGTTGCAACTCTTCGTCTCACTCTTTCATTGTCTATAAATTTTGAGGCTTAGCCTCAATTTTCATGTATGAAAAATCTAAATACTTCTCCCATATTTTCTAAATTGTTGCATTGTTTTTCCTAATAAATAGTGTCAAGTGTGATTTGCTCCGCTGGTTAAGTTCGCTGAGGTTCTGTAATTTTGATTTTCAGTATTACATAATTGTTATTTCGTTCTATCATGGAGGAAGTAATTCATAATCTTAAGCAATAGTGAGGGGATTAAATTCCTTACGGACGCACAAGCAACTTGTGTGCTCGAAATTATATATTTTACGATTTGATTATTGAACTAATATTTTTTTGCTTCTCCAATTTTCTTCGAACAGAGATTACTAATAGTTGTTACATAATAACGAATTTAACAATACTATACAATAAAATTTAAGTAATAATTAAATAAATTTTATATTTAAAATACAAATAACAATCACGGAAACAAGCAGTAAAGAATTTATCGACGCTGAATACAGCTGGCGAAAAAAAGTTTTGTCGCAATTTTATTATTGCCGCTGAGGGGCTTATTTATTGGGCATCCTACTTTTTTTGGCAATAGGGAACTTCCTTAATATCATGATGATAAAGTAAAATTGGTGCCATGATCTTTATTACTATTCTCTCCTGTACTTATTAAGTAATTTTTTGATATTTTTATTTTAGTTTAAAATAAACATTCTTTTATGTAATTAAAAATAAATTAACTTTATTTTTTCAAAATTTGTTCCTTTTTATATATCTCAATGTATCAAGTTAACAATAAAAAAAATTCAATTAAGGGTAAATATTTTTTTCTCTAGGAATTAATATTTTCTTAAGAGGTATACCAAAAATAAAAACCACTTATTATGAACCGAAAAAATATATTACATAAGGACGAGTTGAAAGGATCACGCCCCCTCCCCCACACACCAAAAAACCCAATTGAATCAATACCCTCAAACTTTGTCAAGGACCTTGTGAAGTCATTCAGAATTTAAGATGATAGCATTAAAAACCCCATGGACAGGATAACATCTTTATGATCCCTGTACATCATTTTGACATTTTCTTTGGTGGGGAGAGGGGAGGCGGGGGGGGGGGGGGGGGGGGGGGGGGGGGGGAGGAGATGTGTTCGGTTGGAAAGAAGCTTCTACTTATTATAACTTGTTTAGTACTTTGGCATTTTCTTTTTTACTCGAAAAATGGAGAGGGTTAGGCTATGGTTTGAAGCAGTGGCATAGCCAAGAATAAACGAAAAGACTTTTAAAATTGGATGTATTTCAGAATCGCGATTCAAAGCTACAATCTATAAAAGAATAGTAAAGCCCAACCTGTTATCCATAAAGTAACCCTCTCACTCAGAATCGTTAAGGCCGACTTTCGCCCCTGCTCGACGGGTGGGTCTTACAGTCAAACTCCGTAATCTGCCTTGCACTTGATGGCCAGTCGCCATTCGGTGCGAGAAACCTTTCCACGCCCCCGTTACCTTTAAAGAGGCCTACACCTCATAAAAGTCCCTTGGCCCAAAGGTTGTTATACAAAGTTCGAATTTTAGCCCTTCCAAAGTGGTATTTCACTACTAGAAATTCGGAAAAAAACAATCACAGAAAGCGACCAACCATGATCGCTTATGGGCCTAAAAGAACCAAAGAGCTATCAAACGAGTCTGATCGATATTAAGCTAGCCCCTTTACCTTAGGGACCAAAGTTGGTCGCTAATTAGCGACCAAGTTTGGTCTCTCACGTCAAAACACCAAATAATCCGGTAAAGAGTCTTGTGACCAACTTTGGTCGTCATATTATTTTAATATTATAAATCTTACGACCAAAGTTGGTCTCATTTTTGTAAATTTCGTTTTTATTAATTTAATATTAATTATTAAGTAGTGACCAACTTTTGTCTGTACAATAAATATTATATTTTAAAAAATTGGAAATTTGTGACCAAAGTTTGTCGCTAAATAATTAATTTTTTAATTTTTCGACAAACGTTGGTCGCTAAATACATGAATTAAATATACTTATTTATTAATGAGCGACCAACATTGGTCGCCATATCTCCAGAAATTATTAATTTTCTAGAATATATCGACCAATCTTGGTCGCTTTTCTTGAAATTTGGGCTAAATAGCGACCAACCTTGGTCGCTATTTGCCAGAAAGTTATTTTATTAAATCACAAATCGACCAATTTGCGACCAAAGTTGGTCACTTTTTCTGGTATATTGTGTAAGGCCCCGTAAATATTTTGTGCTTAAAACCTAGTAGCACGTGGTGTGCTATGCAGACCGCATTCCTACCGTAAAGTGTAACAGAATATTTTGCAAAATTGGTGTTGAAAATGCGGTCCAATATGCGATCATATAACGAAAATGCGGACCGCAAAACCATCGCATAATTCCTTAAGAATTTTTGAGTGTCAATTCTGCGGTGCATTCTTCGACCGCAGAACACGAATGCGGACTGCATTCTAGTCGCATATCGTAACAGAACATTTGATTTTTGGGAGCAATTCTGCGGTCCATTATGCGGACCGCATGTTGATTCTGCGATCGCAGATGCGACCTCAAATTTGACTCGGTCCAGATTTTTCTGAAAATTTTATGTAACGACCCGGCCCGTCGTTACGGGAATTTCCACCCCGTTACCTTGCATTTACATATATTATGCTTTTAAATCAGTATTAGAGTATATCGGGTGAGTTAGGAGTGATTTGGATTGAAAATGAAACAAATAGCATGTTTGAAGAAAACTTGAATATGAAAAGTCAACCAAGAGTTGACTATTGAGTTAGAGTGCTCGGAACCGGATTCTGATGATTCGACTAGTTCCGGGGATCATTTATGACTTAGGAGAACAATCGGAATTGAATTCGGAGGTCCGGTGTAGTTTTAAGCTTGAATTGGCGAATGTTGAATTTTGGCGAAAACCGGATGGTAGGTGATATTTTGATCCGGGGGTCGGAATGGAATTCCGATAATTTCTGTAGCTTCGTTATGTGATTTTGGATATGTCTGCAAATTTTCAGGTCATTCGGACATCGTTTAATCGGGTTTTGGATTGAATGTTAGTTTTGAAAGTTTTAAAGAAACTTAGGCTTGAATTTGTGAGTAAATGATGATTTTGATGTTTAGTATGGTGTTTTTATGATGGGAACAAGTCCGTATCATGTTTTGGAGTATGTTGGTGGTTTTCGTTGGGGTCCCGGGGGCCTCGGGATGGATTCGGACCATCAACCGGGCATTTAGAACTTGGAAAAATTCTGCAGAAAATTGCAGTCAGCGGTTGCTCTATGCGATCGCATAGAGATGATTGCGATCGCATAGAAGAGTGGAAGGGGCGTGAAGTTTACTCTATGCGATCGCGTGGAGGGCATTGCGATCACATAGTATCCGGAATTTGTGCAGTGCGATCGCGGAGGCTCGATTGCGATCGCGGAGGGTAGGAATGCGAAGCCATGCGATCGCATGGCTAGGCCTGCGATCGCATAGAACAAATTGGAGGCCTGAGGAAAATTACTCTATGCGATCGCGATAGGGGGCCTACGATCGCATAGAACAAAAGTCTCTGGCAGTGAATTAAATTGCAGAACAGAGAGCTTACGGGTTTACACCCCCAAAACACAAATTTGAGCCCTAGAGAGAAGAAAACTCGAGGAAATCACTGAGAAGTCATCGGGTATTCGTCGGAGGTAAGATTCTTGACTCAAAAACATCATTTTATGGTAGTATTAACATTAATCTTCATGAAATTGGGTTGAAATCTTGAAGAAATGTGGCCTAAGTAATGAAAACGGGATTTTTGGATTTGGAAGGCCATTTGAACTCCGATTTCGATAAATTTTATATGCACGGACTCGTGGCGAGATAAGGATCGCGTTGGTACTAATTTTGGAATTTTCCGAGCAGTGGGGCCCGGGGTCGGGTTTTACCAACTTAGTGTAATTATGCGAATTTCATATAAATTGAAGCGGGTTATGATTCTTTGACCCGTATTTGATATAATTATTTTGGTTTGACTAGATTCTACGCACGAGGGAGCTAAATTCAAAGGAAAAGGCATCGCGGACGAGTCTACGACCGGCTAGAGGTGAGTAGTTTGTGTATATGGTAGCTTGAGGGTTTGAAACCCCGGCTTAGCACATTGTGACGCTAATAGGGCGTGGATCGCACACCGTGGCAGGTACGGGATTGATTGTGATTGGGGATTGAGACTTGGTCCATCCCGGAAATGAATAATATGTTGTTAGTGTTGGAAATACACTGTATTTGCTATATTTGTGGGCTGTAAGCCTTGTTTGGGGCCTTGTGCCGATCTGTAGCGTCCTTAGAGGACAATATTTATGTGATAGCTAAAATTGCTTAAATCACTGATCTCAGTCCTGGAAATTGAAATCACACTTTTGAAATGCTAAGTCACCGGCTTTTTACAAATCTAATAAAGTTAAAGTATTTTTCATAAATTATGAATTGAGAACTGGAATTAAGGATAATGAAATGTTTTGTGACTTATTTGCTTATTGTGGACTGAGCATGGGATCGGGCTACACGCCGCAGTGGTTGATATGAGGATCGGGCTGCACGCCGCAACAGTATTGCGCTTGGGCTGTAGGAGCCCCTCCGGAGTCCGTACACACCCCAGTGAGCGCCGTCGACGTTAAATTGGATCGGGCTACACGCCGTAGCGGTTATGTGCATTGCATTGCATCCGTATTTGTTGAATTACTCTGTGGTAGCTGTATTGTATTATTGTTGCTAGTTCGTAGGAGATTCGGACCGTAGTGTAGCTTCATATTGTGGTATTTTGTGGATTTCTTACTGTCAGCTACATATATATATTTGTTACTCACTGAGTACTTAGTACTCACCCCTACTCCCGGCACCTTTTGTGTGCAGACTCAGGTACACAGGAGCAGTAGACGGACATCTCCAGCGTTAACATTGTCACATCGAGTTGCTGAGGTAGCTGCCTACGTTCGCAGAACCTAGCTTCTCCTCTCATTCCAGTTGTTATTTTATATTTTGTATTCGGACTTGAGTACTTCTATATCGTACTCTCTATTTCCTGTTGGGTTTTGTTAGAGGCTCTAGACTTGTGACTCCGGATCTTTGGGAGTGTCAGTACTTTTGTTCAATATTATTATTATTGGAGTTCTTAAACTCATATATTCTTCTTGGGTTGTCCATTTGGGGACTGGTATTGTGTTATAATTAAATTGTTGGTCCGGCTGGCCTAGCTTGATTGTTGGGCGCCATCACGACCGGATTTGGGTCGTGACAAGTTGGTATCGGAGCTCTAGGTTATTAGGACTCGCGAGTCATGAGCCGGTTTAGTAGGCTTTCGCAGATCGGTACGTAGACGTCCGTATCTATCTTCGAAGGGCTACAAAAACTTTAGGAAAAACCTCATTTTCTTGAATTCATATCTTTGTGTTATCATGAAATTATATCTTTCCATATTCTAATCTCTCGCAGATGGCGAGAACACGAGCTAATGGACGTGGCGGACGACCACCATTGGCACCCAGAGGCCGTGGTCGTGGTAGAGGTAGGGCAACAGCACCAGCACCAGCACCTGCTGACCCACCGGCTGACCAGACTCAGGACCAGATTCCGGCGGCAGACGCTCCGACAACTCAGGTTCAGGCACCGGCAGTGCCTATTGTGATACCGGGTCTTCAGGAGACCTTGGCTCAGATCTTATCAGTGTGCACAGGCTTGGCACAGGTAGTTGCAGCTACTGCTGCAGTATCTTCTTCACAGGCAGGGGGAGGGAATCAGACCCCCGTGGCTCACACACCCGAGCCAGTTCAGCCAATTGCGCCCGTTGCACCAGCTCCTGCTTATATGGTTCCAGCTATGCCCGACGATGAGCAGCGTCGTTTGGAGAGATTTGAGAGGCTACAGCCTCCGATATTCAGTGGTGCTGAGGGTGAGGACGCCCAGGGTTTTCTTGACAGATGTCAGTGCATGCTTCGCACCGCGGGTATTCTAGAGTCCAGCGGTGTTTCATTCACCACTTTTCAGTTCACAGGTGCAGCATTTCGGTGGTGGGAGGATTTCGAGAGGCGTAGGCCCGCTGGGGCAGTGCCCCTCACTTGGCAGCAGTTCTCCATGGTATTTTTGGAGAAGTACGTGCCTCGGTCTCGGAGAGAGGAGCTGCGACGTCAGTTCGAGTGGTTGAAGCAGGGAGAGATGACGGTTAATTAGTACGAGATGAGATTCACACAGTTGGCCCGTCATGCCATGTGGATGGTTCCTACAGACAGAGAGAGGATTCGGAGATTTATTGATGGCCTTATTTATCCCATCCGCATATTGATGACCAGGGAGAGAGTTTCGACAGTTACCTTTGAGGAGGTGGTTGATGCTGCCCGTCACATTGAGATAGATCGCCGCAGAGAGCGGGAGGAGAGAGAGGCTAAGAGGTCTCGTGGTTCTGGCAGTTTCAGTGGTGCTCCGTCTAGGGGCCAATTTCAGCATAGCAGAGGTCGCTCTTTCAGGTCTCATCAGTCTGGACGTACAGAGTCCAGTGGGGTTTCATCAGATCGTGGTCGTCAAGGCCAGCAGGGTTATCAGGGTCAGCAGAGCCGTCAGCAGAGTCAGCCTACACTGAGTGCTCTTCCAGCTCAGAGCTCTGCTCCTGTTTCCTCAGCACAGGGTTCATCGGTAGCGAGGGGTCCTCAGCAGCCCCTTCTTCCATCTTCAGGCCGTTGTTTTGAGTGCGGTGATTTGGGCCATATCAGGAGAGAGTGTCCTCAGTGGCTTCGTAAGCGGTCTCAGCAAAGGGATCAGCCTTCGTCTTCTACTCCTGTTTCTTCAGCGCCAGCACAGTCAGCTAGGACTGGTGGCCAGGTATCCAGAGGTCGCCCCAGGGGCGAGGATCGTACTGGTGGAGGTCAGGCTCGTTTTTATGCTCTTCCGAACAGGAAGGATGCTAGCGCTTCAGATGCGGTCATTTCAGGTATTATCTCAGTCCGCCACAGGGATGCTTCTGTCTTATTTGATCCCGGATCCACCTATTCTTATGTCTCTACTTATTTTGCACATCATTTGGGTATGACCCGTGGTATCCTTGCTTTGCCCGTACATGTGTCCACCCCAGTGGGGGATACTGTTGTTGTGGATCAGGTATATCGATCTTGTATTATTACTATTGGGGGTCTGGAGACCCGAGTTAATCTATTACTACTGGGCATGGTAGATTTTGATGTTATCCTAGGCATGGATTGGCTATCTCCTTATCATGCGATTCTGGACTGTCATGCCAAAACAGTCACACTAGCTATTCCAGGTAATCCGAGGATCGAGTGGCGTGGCTTAACTGATTATGTGTCCGACAGGGTGATTTCTTATATAAAGGCCCAACGAATGATTGGCAAGGGTTGTTTATCTTATTTGGCCTTCATTAGAAATGTTGAGGCCGAGACACCCGGTCTTGATTCGGTCCCCATTGTGAGGGAGTTTCCGGATGTATTTCCAGCAGACCTGCCAGGCATGCCGCCTGATAGAGATATTGATTTTGGTATTGATTTGGTGCCGGGCACTCAGCCCATTTCTATTCCTCCTTATCGCATGGCACCAGCAGAGTTAAAGGAATTGAAGGAACAACTTCAGGAACTCTTAGATAAGGGTTTCATTCGTCCGAGTGTGTCACCTTGGGGTGCACCGGTGTTGTTCGTGAAGAAGAAAGATGGCACAATGAGAATGTGCATTGATTACAAGCAGCTGAACAAGGTAACGGTGAAGAATAAATACCCATTGCCTCGTATTGAGGACCTATTTGATCAGCTCCAGGGAGCTAGTGTATTTTCTAAGATTGATCTTCGATCGGGCTATCATCAGTTGAAGATCAAGGACTCAGATATTATGAAGACAGCGTTCAGGACGCGATATAGGCACTACGAGTTCCCGGTGATGTCTTTCGGGCTGACTAATGCCCCATCTGCATTCATGCACTTGATGAATAGTGTATTTCGGCCGTACCTGGATTCTTTTGTGATTGTGTTTATTGATGATATTCTGGTATATTCACGCAGCCAGGAGGAGCATGCAGAGCATTTGAGAGTGGCATTGCAGAGGTTGAGAGAAGAGAAGCTTTATGCAAAATTCACTAAGTGTGAGTTCTGGCTTGATACTGTGGCTTTTTTAGGACATGTAGTGTCCAGTGATGGTATTCGGGTTGATCCTCAGAAGGTTGAGGCAGTGCAGAATTGGCCCAGACCTTCCTCAACTACAGATATTCGGAGTTTTCTAGGCTTGGCAGACTATTATCGCCGGTTTGTTCAGGGTTTCTCATCTATTGCTTCACCGTTGACTAAGTTGACACAGAAGAATGCTCCGTTTATGTGGTCTGATGAATGTGAGGAGAGCTTCCAGAAGCTCAAGAAGGCTTTGACCACAGCTCCAGTACTTGTGTTACCATCGGCCTCAGGGTCATATACGGTGTATTGTGATGCTTCCAGAGTTGGACTCGGTTGTGTGTTGATGCGGGAGGGTAGAGTTATTGCATATGCTTCTCGTCAGCTAAAGCCCCACGAGAAGAACTACCTTGTTCATGATTTGGAGTTGTCTGCTATTGTTCATGCCTTGAAGATTTGGAGGCATTACCTATATGGTGTATCTTGTGATGTATATACGGACCACCGCAGCCTTCAGCATTTGTTTAAGCAGAAAGATCTAAATTTGAGGCAGCGGAGATGGCTTGAGTTGCTTAAAGACTATGATATTACTATCTTGTACCATCCCGGGAAAGCCAATGTAGTGGCTGATGCATTGAGCCGGAAGGCTATTAGTATGGGCAGTTTGGCGTATATTCCAATTGGGGAGAGACCCCTAGCAGTTGATGTTCAGGCGTTAGCTAATCAGATGGTGAGGCTGGATATTTCCGAGCCCAATCGGGTGATGGCTTGTGTAGTAGCTCGTTCTTCTTTATATGATCGTATTCGAGAGCGCCAGTATGATGATCCACACTTACTTGTCCTTAAGGACAGAGTTCAGCATGATGATGCCAGAGATGTCACTATTGATAGTGATGGTGTATTGCGGATGCAGGGCCGGATATGCGTGCCCAATGTTGATGGCCTTCGTGAGTTGATATTGGAGGAGGCCCATAGCTCGCGGTATTCTATTCATCCAGGAGCCGCGAAGATGTACCAGGATTTGAAGCAGCAATTACTGGTGGAGAAAGATGAAGAAAGATATTGTGAGCCATGTGGCTCGGTGTCTAAACTGTCAGCAGGTCAAGTATGAGCATCAGAGACCTGGTGGTGTATTCCAACGTATTGATATTCCTGAGTGGAAGTGGGAAAGAATAACTATGGACTTTGTTAGTGGACTCCCTCGGACGGCGAGGAAGTTTGATTCAGTTTGGGTGGTGGTGGATAGGTTGACCAAGTCAGCTCACTTCATCCCAGTGTGTACTACCTATACCTCAGAGCGGTTGGCAGAGATATTCATCCGTGAGATAGTGAGATTGCATGGAGTTCCTATTTCCATTATATCGGACAGAGGTACCCAGTTCACATCTCAGTTCTGGAGGACATTTCAGCGAGAGTTGGGTTCACGGGTAGAGTTGAGCACAGCATTTCATCCACAGACGGATGGGCAGTCTGAGCGTACTATTCAGATATTGGAGGACATGTTGCGTGCTTGTGTCATTGATTTTGGTGGTTCATGGGCTGATTATTTGCCTTTGGCGGAATTTGCTTATAATAATAGCTATCAGTCCAGCATTCAGATGGCACCGTATGAAGCTTTATATGGGAGGCGGTGTAGGTCTCCAATTGGTTGGTTCGAGCCCGGCGAGGCTAGGTTGTTAGGGACAGAGTTAGTCCAAGATGCCTTAGACAAGGTAAAGGTGATTCAGGAGAGACTTCGCACAGCTCAGTCGCGTCAGAAGAGTTATGCAGACCGGAAGGTCCAAGATGTGTCTTATTCAGTAGGTGAGAAGGTGTTGCTGAAAGGTTCGCCTATGAAGGGTGTTATGAGGTTTGGAAAGAAAGGAAAGTTGAGCCCAAGGTTCATTGGACCTTTTGAGGTGCTTAGGAAAGTTGGGGAGGTGGCTTATATGCTTGCTTTGCCACCCAGTTTGTCGGGAGTTCACCCGGTGTTCCATGTATCTATGCTCCGGAAGTATGTGGGAGACCCGTCTCATGTGTTAGACTTCAGCACGATACAGCTAGATGAGGACTTGACTTATGATGTGGAGCCAGTAGCCATATTGGGTCGACAGGTTCGTAAGCTGAGATCCAAGGACATAGCTTCGATGAAAGTGCAGTGGAGAGGTCGTCCCGTGGAGGAAGCAACTTGGGAGACCGAGCAAGAGATGCGGAGCAGATACCCACACTTATTTGATGCTCCAGGTATGCTTTTTAACCCGCTCGCGGACGAGCGTTTGTTTAAGTTGGGGAGAATGTAACGACCCGGCCCGTCGTTACGGGAATTTCCACCCCGTTACCTTGCATTTACATATATTATGCTTTTAAATCAGTATTAGAGTATATCGGGTGAGCTAGGAGTGATTTGGATTGAAAATGAAACAAATAGCATGTTTGAAGAAAGCTTGAATATGAAATGTCAACCAAGAGTTGACTATTGAGTTAGAGTGCTCGGAACCGGATTCTGATGATTCGACTAGTTCCGGGGGATCATTTATGACTTAGGAGAACAATCGGAATTGAATTCGGAGGTCCGGTGTAGTTTTAAGCTTGAATTGGCGAATGTTGAATTTTGGCGAAAACCGGATGGTAGGTGATATTTTGATCCGGGGTCGGAATGGAATTCCGACAATTTCTGTAGCTTCGTTATGTGATTTTGGATATGTTTGCAAATTTTCAGGTCATTCGGACATCGTTTAATCGGGTATTGGATTGAATGTTAGTTTTGAAAGTTTTAAAGAAACTTAGGCTTGAATTCGTGAGTAAATGATGATATTGATGTTTAGTATGGTGTTTTTATGATGGGAACAAGTCCATATCATGTTTTGGAGTATGTTGGTGGTTTTCGTTGGGGTCCCGGGGGCCTCGGGATGGATTCGGACCATCAACCGGGCATTTAGAACTTGGAAAAATTCTGCAGAAAATTGCAGTCAGCAGTTGCTCTATGCGATCGCATAGAGATGATTGCGATCGCATAGAAGAGTGGAAGGGGCGTGAAGTTTACTCTATGCGATCGCGTGGAGGGCATTGCGATCGCATAGTATCCGGAATTTGTGCAGTGCGATCGCGGAGGCTCGATTGCGATCGCGGAGGGTAGGAATGCGAAGCCATGCGATCGCATGGCTAGGCCTGCGATCGCATAGAACAAATTGGAGGCCTGAGGAAAATTACTCTATGCGATCGCAATAGGGGCCTGCGATCGCATAGAACAAAAGTCTCTGGCAGTGAATTTAATCACAGAACAGAGAGTTACGGGTTCATTAACCCAAAACTCAAATTTGAGCCCTAGAGAGAAGAAAACTCGAGGAAATCACTGAGAAGTCATCGGGTATTCGTCTGAGGTAAGATTCTTGACTCAAAAACATCATTTTATGGTAGTATTAACATCAATCTTCATGAAATTGGGTTGAAATCTTGAAGAAATGTGGCCTAAGTAATGAAAACGGGATTTTTGGATTTGGAAGGCCATTTGAACTCCGATTTCGATAAATTTTATATGCACGGACTCGTGGCGAGATAAGGATCGCGTTGGTACTAATTTCGGAATTTTCCGAGCAGTGGGGCCCGGGGTCGGGTTTTACCAACTTAGTGTAATTATGCGAATTTCATATAAATTGAAGTGGGTTATGATTCTTTGACCCGTATTTGATATAATTATTGTGGTTTGACTAGATTCTACGCACGAGGGAGCGAAATTCAAAGGAAAAGGCATCGCGGACGAGTCTACGACCGGCTAGAGGTGAGTAGTTTGTGTATATGGTAGCCTGAGGGTTCGAAACCCCGGCTTAGCACATTGTGACGCTAATAGGGCGTGGCTCGCACACCGTGGCAGGTGCGGGATTGATTGTGATTGGGGATTGAGACTTGGTCCATCCCGGAAATGAATAATATGTTGTTAGTGTTGGAAATACACCGTATTTGCTATATTTGTGGGCTGTAAGCCTTGTTTGGGGCCTTGTGCCGATCTGTAGCGTCCTTAGAGGACAATATTTATGTGATAGCTAAAATTGCTTAAATCACTGATCTCAGTTCTGGAAATTGAAATCACACTTTTGAAATGCTAAGTCACCGGCTTTTTACAAATCTAATAAAGTTAAAGTATTTTTCATAAATTATGAATTGAGAACTGGAATTAAGGATAATGAATTGTTTTGTGACTTATTTGCTTATTGTGGACTGAGCATGGGGTCAGGCTGCACGCCGCAGTGGTTGATATGAGGGTCGGGCTGCACGCCGCAGCAGTATTGCGCTTGGGCTGTAGGAGCCCCTCCGGAGTCTGTACACACCCCCAATGAGCGCCGTCGACGTTAAATTGGATCGGGCTACACGCCGTAGCGGTTATGTGCATTGCATTGCATCTGTATTTGTTGAATTACTCTGTGGTAGCTGTATTGTATTATTGTTGCTAGTTCGTAGGAGATTCGGACTGTAGTGTAGCTTCATATTGTGGTATTTTGTGGATTTCTTACTGTCAGCTACATATATATATTTGTTACTCACTGAGTACTTAGTACTCACCCCTACTCCCTGCACCTTTTGTGTGCAGACTCAGGTACTCAGGAGCAGTAGACGGGCATCTCCAGCGTTTACATTGTCACATCGAGTTGTTGAGGTAGCTGCCTACGTTCGCAGAACCTAGCTTCTCCTCTCATTCCAGTTGTTATTTTATATTTTGTATTCAGACTTGAGTACTTCTATATCGTACTCTCTATTTCCTGTTGGGTTTTGTTAGAGGCTCTAGACTTGTGACTCCGGATCTTTGGGAGTGTCAGTACTTTTGTTCAGTATTATTATTATTGGAGTTCTTAAACTCATATATTCTTCTTGGGTTGTCCATTTGGGGACTGGTATTGTGTTATAATTAAATTGTTGGTCTGGCTGGCCTAGCTTGATTGTTGGGCGCCATCACGAACGAATTTGGGTCGTGACATTTTAACCCGATCCCTTCTTTAATAAAACACCCTACAACTTCATTTCTTCATATTTTCTTAGCAAAACAAGAGAGAGGAAAGAGAGATCCTTGAGAGAGAAACCTAATAATCTTCAAGGATCGTTTTCTAATCGCTTGGTCCGGAAAATCCTAGGACAAGTGTCGCCTTCCCCAAATTCTAAAGGTAAAAACCCTAGCCATTTCTCTTTAATTTTCAGTTGTCAAAGGGAAAGAAAGATTTTCACGCATTAGCTTTTGAAAGTAGAATTTAACACTCATGCATGTTCTTTGAACTTGAAATTTTGTAAAAAGGAGTAGGTAGGAGTAAGAGTTGTCAAGAACAGAGTTTGCAATATAGGATAACTTGGGTGAACTTATAATAGAAGATTGAATGGAGTAAATTCGACCCCAAGTATGTATGGCTAACTTTGATCCTCGTGAAATCGCCCTTATTGTACAAATTATTTGGTATGTGAAAGTTATGAGAATTGCTGTGTTTTCTTTGATTTAGTTGTGGGTGTTCGATTGGTAATCATGTGTTGTGTGGTATGAGATGTGAACCGAAGGATAAAAAGGGAAATCATAATTGGTAAAGAAATTGAGGATAATAGTAGTGATGGCATACTTGGCTTGTTGTGGAAAACTAATGAAACGACTCGAATTATTGATGAACTGTTGAACATAATGGCATTGATACTCTCGGATATGGAAACATTGTAACCTTGCTGTGGTACCGACTTGAAAAGTATTTGAAAAACATTAACCAATTTGTAAGTTGCTTATTGCTATTGTTTGTGATCTTTGTGTAGTGCTTTTATTTGTTATTATGATTGTTGTGATTTTAAACTGTACCGTGGGATCGGGTTGCGCGCCGCAACACGAAGTAATAAGGTGTGGGTTGGGGTGATAAGGGTGGCTGAGGTAATAAGGGTGGCCGAGGTAATAAGAGTGGAAAGCGATCGATATCGCCATTGAAATTGATATGAATACAAATTTTGAAATCACTGATGTGGAATTGTGAAAGGAGACAACAGGAGAGTTTGCAACCTGTGGGACACTGATTGCCCCTTTATTTGAATTGATTGTGCTTTCCGTGTATGTTTGGTTGTTGCCTTCCTTGTTGATTTCTAATTGTACATGGGCTGAGGATTTCTTGAAACAAAGTAAGTTTGGGAACGTGATTGGCTCGCTTCGTTATTTCTTGGTGTATCTGTTGGTTGTTCTGTTATTGCGATTTATTTATTTATGGCTTGAGTTTACTTGGGACAAAGCTTGTCCATACATACCAGTACAATTCCCGTGTACTGACATCCCTTTTGCCGTGGATGCTACATTCGTGTTATGATTTTAGGTGGATCCGTAGCAGGTACTTCAACTCATCGGCAGTGGCACTCTCCATCTTCCACTGGCCGTTTTGCTGAGCCCCATTCCTCTCGGGGCCCTGCATGGCTCATGCCACTCCTATTTTGATTTCCTATTTTGATTTTGTGTAAGGTATAGCCGGAGCCTTTGCAAGTATTTTTCATCCTTTTGTATCTTAGAGGCTCCGTAGACAGTAAACTGTGGGATTATGGTCTTATGTAAATATATGTGGGGCGTTGTAAATTGTAAACTTGTTAAGAAGTTAAGCGTGTTGTTATGTCTGTTAAAAGTGTGATTTCAATTATAAATTGGTAAATCCTTTGGTTTTTAAGTAATAAACAATACAGGGGCAACGCGTGGGTTAGGAAAGGCACCCAGGTCCGCTTGACTAGGGCTACCCGGTAAGGCGTCGGTCATGTCCCTCGATTTGGGGCATGACATATTGCTGGCAGGAACTACCTCTTTTTGCAGCAACACCACCTATCAGCTTACCAAAATTCCTAAATAGGCAAATATGCCAACAACAGCAATAACAACACCAACAACAACAACAACAATAACAACAAAAGAGTATAAAGTTCAATAGAACTGTATACTTTAAGCTAATTACCAAACGAATAAGTTAAATGTTATTACAGAATCATTCGAAAACCAATTGTAATTGTCTAGCACAAACTAAAAAGTTCAAAGATTATTTTGTACATCATTATCATCACCGTCAGATGAAACTTTCTTCACCATGACGGTATCTAGAATGGGCTATTTGTCGATGTTGGGAAGAATAATCATGGGGATGACGGGAGGATTGAGCACGGAGAGCTCGAACATCTGGCGATGACTTGTGAGACCGGGGAATTGGAAAATTGCCAGAAGCAAGGAGATTTTTTATCTGCTCTTGCATGCACATATATTGAGCTTGCATGCCGGAGTACTGCATATCTCTAAGCCTTTCTCTCTTCTTGGCGACTTCTAGCTTGGATATGAGCTTTTTCACAGTCTCCCGCACAGAGGAGAGGCTCTCCCCATCAAGTTGCTCGGCTTGGGAGGAAGTCCCTATTCCTTGAATTTCACACTTATAGCGATGAAATTTCTTGTTAGGAAGCCCGTATACCTTCCCCCTATTTGGACCGCCAGCAGCCTGCGTCCACATTCTCTCAGCATTCTCGTCCGATAATTGGATTTGCGCACCGCTCTCATTAAGTGGCTGACTGCGTAGATATTGCTCCACTTCAGCTATGAAGCGACCCTATAAGAAAAATAATATGTGAATTACTATTTCCAAATTTATATAAAAATAAATTATAATTCTTACTAAAAAGTGAAAACTGACATGTACAGTCGAGTCTCGGCCCTCGATCCACCTTTCTTGAATCGTCTCTTTCTTCTTCTTCTTCTTCTTCTTCTTCTTCTTCTTCTTCTTCTTCTTCTTCTTCTTCATCTTCTTCTTCATAATATGAGTCTCCTTGAAGAGCTCATCTTTGTTCATTGGACGCCCCAAAATTTTTCCTGAAAACTCATAAATTTTAGTTAATAAACAGAATACATATACTAAGAAAATTAAAATAAATTAAGCAATTACGTACCATTCATTGTTTTATCGTCCCTAGGCTGACCGCACCTCTAGTGTGCAAGGATCCTCCCTTCTCAGATGCCCGGGCTTTCTTTCCTTTTTCGCTCCGCTCTAAGAACTATGCTGTAAGCCATTGCCTTTGCAAATCATCTCATAATTCCTGAAGCAACCAGTCAGGTCTTTGGTTCAACTGCCTAGTTTTGGAGAAACAATCAGACAACCGCTTTCGAGCTTTGAGATGGAAATTTGTAGCCACTTCCGCCCTATAGCGGTGTTCCCATACACACTTGCTCTATATTTTAAAGATCAAGTAATATATGGAAACATCATATTTAGATGGAAATATCATAAAAAGTATATTTGATATATTATACTTAAGTTTTATTAGCTAATATTTATGTAAAAGTTAAGTGCATTAACTTCTTATTGTATAATATTAGCTAAAAACTAATAAATGATTATACTTCTTAAAAGAATATTCATACCTTACATTGATTGAAGATTGCCTCCTTGAGATCAAATGGAAATTCACTCCAAGTCGCAAAAGGACCATCATAAAGCTTTCTAGTGGCTTTGGTGATGATCCTTGTAGTAACATTACTAGAGAGGAACCTGCAATGTTATTAAAAAAAATACATTAATATCTTAGTAAGACTGTACTAAACAAAAAAGAGTTAAAATAACAAATAACTCTTACTTGTCACCCTCAAGGACTATGATGATCCTGCCATATTCATCATAATGTACCTTCTCATCATTAGTAGCATCATTGTCCGAAACATGTACATCAGAGGCATGTGTGGAAGGTCTAGGTGGGTTAGAGCTAGTATCTCGCATGTGAAGGCCTGCAATAGATGGAGTCCCGGATAAAGATGGCTACGAGCCATGGGACTGCAAGCCCTGTGAGTGCAACATAGCTGTATGGGTCGCAAGTGGACGAGACACAAATAGCTGTGACCTGAGTGGCTGTGATCCATGTGTTTATGACATGGATCGATGTAATCCATGAGCTGCTGATGGATGCAATCTAAGTGGATGTGAGACAGGTGGACTTTACGTAGGTCGTACAGTTCTATAGCCCTGCGAAGAAAGACCTGGAATCTGCATAAAGGTGTAGGGCTGGACATGTGCTGGCGGCTCAGAATAGCCTTGGGGTGGAGGCGCATCCACAGGAATAGGAACATGCATCAGTGAAGATGTAGGAACAGATTGAGTAGTGACTTCTACTCGTCTCTTTCATTTCCTAGGCTTTTCTCTACCTCGAGAACCAGTAGGATCACTGGTACCTCAACCCTTGCCTGATATCTGCATAACATAATACAAATTTAGATTGAAACATATAAAGAAAGTAGCTGTAACATGAGATATTAAAGAAACAAACTTTTTAAAGCTGATCGACGCATAGTTCCTGGTCTTAGAATTCTTCTTGCTCACTAGTTTGACTTTCATCAGTTGATTCTTTTTCCTCGTTTTCTATAATTCTTACTTCATCCATATAAACTTCTTCCGAAATATGTTTAGGATGTTCCAAAATTATTTTCTAAAACATCATCCACTATTTGGTGAACATTGCAGATCTCGTTTTGATATGCAACATCTAACACATTCTCGACTTCTACCCTACCCACAGGCTTAGTTTTAATTACAACCCACCAATCAGCCTTATTCTACTGCAATGCATAAGGAGCATAATACACTTTCCTAATATTATGTGCAATTATGAAAGGATCATAGCGATCATACTCCCTCGTATGATTAACCTCAATTATGTTGTATTTATTGTATACTCTTGTACCTCTTGTTGGGTGTGGGTCAAACAACTTGCATTTAAAGAGTATCGGTTTCTTATTTGACCAACCTGAATATTCTAGTTCTATTATTTCTTTGAGCACACCATAATAATCAATATCTCCATCTTGGTTTCCATCACCACCTTGAACCCACACCCCACTGTTGTTGCTATTTTTATTTTTAGAGCAATCCTCTGTATGAACTTATAACCGTTCGCAACATACTTAGACATGGTTATGACCTCAACCCCAGGTCCCTAAGATACATCTTTCAAAAATTGATTTACACCATTATTTGGATGATTTACCTACAAATCGTTAAATAAATTCATAAGTTAGCATAACTTCCAAACATTATTTACCTTAGTGTTAGAATATTTTAAGGAGAAACTTACAAATTGTTTGAACCATGTATCAAATCTCGTATATACAACATCATGACCAAATTGGCCCACAAAGTATTGTGACACATCAAATATTTTTAGTATTTGCATTGATTTGTAATCACAGTAATTTTTAGATTTTAATATCTACTAAATCAATACTTACTTGAGATATGGTCCAACTTCAGGACAATTTAGCAACACGTGAAGTGTAGCTGACTTGTACTTCATATCACTCAAACTTCTCTTTCTAACATTCTTAGAACATCGGCCAGGTTGATTGAATATGGACATAGGCAGATATAATGGA
Source organism: Nicotiana noctiflora (assembly GCA_032618575.1). Classification (NCBI taxonomy): domain Eukaryota; kingdom Viridiplantae; phylum Streptophyta; class Magnoliopsida; order Solanales; family Solanaceae; genus Nicotiana; species Nicotiana noctiflora. Next base: position 127,093 of record JASVEL010001931.1, on the reverse strand, counting down.
TCATTCCTAAGGTCGGCCGTGTGCCTGCTGGGCCTATTCCTAGCACATGCCACATTACTCTCAACATAACAAGAACAAAAATGGGCAGTTTCCTTCGCAAGATAAGCTTCACATATAGATTCTTCATTCCTATTCCTCTGCTTAACAAATTATTTGCATTTGCCAATTGTCCTACATAATTTCAGGTTAGCGAAGAAAATTTGTTTAAATTAAAACAGAAAATTATATCAAACCTGAAATATTACCTCTCAAAGGATATATCCATCTGCATTGAACAGGCTCTCCAAGTCGTGCCTCGTGTACAAGGTGGATTGGAAGGTGTTCCATCACATCAAAAAACTCACATGGAAATATCTTTTCCATCTTAGTAGAAGTTACACGAATGTTCTGATCCATCCGTTGTAGGTTTTCTTCCCTTAATGTGGAAGAGCACAAGTCATTCAAAAAACAAACTAATCTATGTGATAGGTTTCTAGATTCGTTCAAGCAACCAGATAATGCAATAGGCACTAAGGTCTCCATGAAAACATGACACTCATAACTTTTCAAATGGCTCAACTTCCCCACCTCCATATAAACTTTTAACCCAAAATTTGACGCATAACCCCCAGGCATCTTCAACTTCGTTACCCAATCACAAATTTTCCATATTTCTGTCACGATCCGGATTTCCCACCATCGGGAGTCATGATGGCGCCTACTAGTGGAAGCTAGGCAAGCCAAATCTTTCTTACATTTCCTTTAGTCACAACTCTCTTTTTAAAACTTTAAATAAAATCATGGAATTACAGCGGAATAATTAAACTTAGCGGAAGACTTAGTCAATTTTATCATATAAGATACAGAAAACCCAAACATGATACACTACCCAAGATTGGTGTCACAATACTCACGAACTTCTAAGAATAATACACATAATCGTCTGAAAGAAATATAAGCTGTTTATCTCGAATACATGAGATAACAAAATGAAATACATAGATAGAGGAGATAACGGGTCGTGCGGACGCCTGCAAGGCTACCTCATAGTCTCCGTAGTCGGAATATCCACAATCGTGCTACTACTGTTGTTGCTGTCCGTAACCTGTATCTACGCAAAACGAGCGCAGAGTGTAGTATCAGCACAACCGACCCCATGTGCTGGTAAGTGCTTGGCCTATCCCGACGAAGCAGTGACGAGACTAAAGCCAGTCACCCACATAAACCTATATAGTTGAGATATATATATATATATATATATATATACAACATCAGAAAATGTTATTGAACGTTTATAAATAAAGAATATGCTCTGAAATAATAGTCAACAACTCACAAATAACCGGAGTAATCTGAACAATATAACAAAACTTACTTTCATGTCTCAATTCCTTTTTCATTTCATATCTTGTGGTCGGCGTACCACTCGATCCCAAATTTTAACAATAGGCTACCGACAACTATGGCCAATGCCAATATTCAAATCACTTTGTGGTCGGCGCACCACACGATCCCGAATTTAACAATAGGCTACCGGCAACTATGGCCAATGCCAAGATTCAAATTACTTTGTGATCGCTGTGCCACACGATCCCATTTCTTATCATATAAGTGGTCGGCGCGCCACACGATCCCAACTCTTCAATATGAAAGTGGTCGGTGTGCCACACGATCCCAATTCTTTAATTTATAAGTGGTCGGCGCGCCACACGATCCCAATTATTTAATAATGTATAGTACCGGCATTAAACCAATAATCTCTGATCAACAGTGAGTGTATAAAAGTATTACCGGTATTAAACCAATAATCTTCACTTCAACAACATTTATATTACTGGTGTAAAAACCAATAAATGACAATAAATCAACGATATATCTCCGTTACCGGTGTAACACCAATAACTCTTACTCAGCAATTTATATGTATTTTACCGGTATAAAACCAACAAATGACATTGAACCTACAATTTATCCCCATTACCGGTGTAACATCAATAACTCTTAATCAACAATTCATACATAACTCAATTTCTATTCCCTCAAGTTAGGATAGAACAAACACTTACCTCGAATGTTTACGAACAATTCAATCCGTGGAAATGCCTTTTCTTTTCAAATTTGGCTCCAATCCAACCACATCTATACACAATTGATTTAATATCATCAATTCTTCTTAACAAACTAGTTCATATATCTAAATATGATTTTTACAACATTCTGCCTAGAACAGTTAAAATCGACCCCGGGCCCACATAATCGAAACTCAAGTTTCGAACCAAAATAAATTCACCCAATCATCCATGAGTTCAGAGATACAATTTATTCTTAAGTTCGACCCCAAAACGAGGTCTAGATCGTAAATTCTTTGAAAACCCTTATTAAACTCAATTCTCTAATTTTTTCTACCCATTTACACATATTTAGGCTTAGGAATTCAAATAATATTGATGGAAAATGAAGAAAACGAGTCAAGAATCACTTACCCAAGAAGTTTGATGAAGAATTGCTCAAAAATCGCCCAAGGAGCTGTAGAGAAGAGAGTGTTTGTGAAATGGGATAAAAATCCCATTTCTATTCTGTTTTGGGATTAAATTCACTGGGCAACGATTTTGTTCTACGCGATAGCGTGAACATGGTTGCGATCGCGGAAGGCAAATGTTCAACACTACGCGATCGCGTGAATAGGGTCGCGTTCGCGTTGAAGAAGAACAGGAAGCTACGCAATCGCGTGCAGTAGGATGCGATCGCGTTGAGTAATTTTTCAAGGCAGTGCGATCGCATGCACATATCCGCGATCGCGTAGGGTAAAGTTTCTGTGTAAAAATTGCAGAAAATATGCTAGTTTCCTAAGTCAAAAAACACCCCGAACCACCTCCGAAATACTCCCGAGCCCTCGGGGCTCAAAACCAAACATGCACACCAACTCAAAAACATCATACGAACTTGCTCGCACGATCGAATCGCCAAAATACATCAAAATCAATGAATTGAGCCTTAAAACTCAAGAATTCTTTCAAAATTTCATAACTTCCAAAATTTCCAATTTAAGGCCGAAACACGTCAAACAACGTTCATTTTCAACCAAACTTTACAGGAAGCGCTTAACCAATATATATGACTTGTACTGGGCGTCGGAACCAAAATATGAGCCTGATACCATTACTTTTTAATCAAAATTCAGTTTCATTTTCTTTAAACATTTTCAGAAAAGAATTTAACAGAAAAATTCTTTTACCGGGGTTCTAGACCTCGGATTTCAATTCCCGGCATACGCCCAAGTTCCATATTTTTCTACGGATTTTCTGAGACCGTCAAATCACAGGTCTTGGTCCGTTTACCAAAAATGTTGACCAAAGTCAACCATATCAATATTAATATCAAAATTCTTCAAATGTTTCCACATATTTCATATATTTCAACATAAAACTTTTCCAGCTTCGCGCTCGGACTGCGCACGCAAATAGAGGCAACTATAAATGAGGTTTTCGAGACCTCAGAAGCTCGAAATGATTAAGAAAACAAGTGATGACCCTTTGGGTCGTCACATTCTCCACCTCTAATACAACCGTTCGTCCTCGAACGGATAAAAGAAAGAAGTACTTGAGTCAGGAAATAGATGAGGATATCGACTACGCATGTCAGACTCGGACTCCCAGGTCGATGCCTCAGGAGGCTGACCCCTCCACTGAACTTGCACAGAAGGAAACTCTTCGACCTCAACTGTCGAACCTGCCGATCTAGAATAGCTACCGGCTCCTCCTCATAGGATAGATCCTTGTCCAATTGGACAGTGCTGAAATCTAACACATGTGATGGATTGTCGTGATATTTTCGGAGCATGGACACATGAAACACTGAATGTACAGCTGATAAGCTAGGTGGCAAGGCAAGTTTATATGCCACCTCTCCCACACGATCGAGAATCTTGAATGGGCCAATAAACCAAGGTCTAAGTTTGCCCTTATTTCCAAATCTCATCATGCCCTTCATAGGCGACACTCGGAGCAATACTCGCGCCCCAACCATAAAAGCTATATCTCGAACCTTGCGATCTACATAGCTCTTTTGCTAGACTGAGCTGTGCGAAGCCTATTTTGAATAATCTCTACCTTATCTAAGGCCTCCTGAACTAAATCCGTACCCAATAATCGAGCTTCTCCCGGCTCAAACCATCCAACCGGAGAGCGACACCGCCTACCATACGATGCTTCATAAGGAGCCATCTGAATGCTCGATTGATAACTATTATTATAAGCAAACTCTACCAAAGGCAGAAATTGATCCCACAAACCTCCAAAATCAATAACACACGCCCAAAGCATATCTTCCAGTATCTGAATAGTCCTCTCAGACTGACCATCAGTCTGGGATGAAAGGCTGTACTTAGCTGAACTTGTGTGCCCAACTCTGATTGAACCGCCTTCCAGAAATGTGAGGTAAACTGTGCACCACGATCTAAAATAATAGAGATAGGCACGCCATAAAGGCAAACGATCTCCCTAATATAAATCCCAGCTAACCTCTCGGATGAATAGGTAGTGGCAATCGGAATAAAATGAGCTGAGTTGGTCAGCCTATTAACAATTGCCCAAACAGCATCAAACTTCTTCCGAGTCATCGGAAGTCCCAAAACGAAGTCCATCATGATTCGCTCCCACTTCCATTTAGGAAGTTCAATTCTCTGAAATAAACCGCCAGGTCTCTGATGTTCATATTTAACATGTTGACAATTAAGATATCGTGCTACATATGCCACAATATCCTTTTTTATTCTGCGCCACCAATAATATTGCCGCAAATCTTGATACATCTTTGATGCGTCTGGATGAATAGAATACCGCGAACTGTGAGCTTCTTCTAGAATCAATTCTATAAGCCCATCAACATTTGGCACACAAATGTGCCTTTGCATCCTCAGAATCCCATCAGCATCTAAGGTGATCTGTTTACCACCTCCTCGCTGAACCGTGTCTCTAAGGTTACATAAATAAGAATCAGTATATTGTTGATCGCGGATACGCTCCAATAATGAAGAGCGAGCGATCGTGCAAGCTAGTACTCGAGTAGGCTCAGAAATATCCAACCTCACAAATCGGTTAGCCAAGGACTGAACATCCAAAGCAAGTAGCCTCTGATTGACTGGAATATAAGCAAGACTGCCCATACTGGCTGACTTCCTACTCAAAGCATCGACCACCCCTTTTGCTTTTCCCGAATGATATAAAATGGTGACATCATAATCTTTTAGCAATTCTAGCCACCTTCTCTGCCTCAAATTCAACTCTTTCTGTTTAAATAAATACGGAAGACTCTTATGATCGGTGTATACTTCACATGCTACACCATACAAATAATGCCTCCAGATCTTCAATGCGTGAAAAATCACCGCCAATCATGCACTGGATAGTTCTTTTCATGAATCTTCAACTGCCTCGAAGCATAGGCAATAACCTTGCCATCCTGCATTAACACTGCACCAAGCCCAATAAGGGAAGCATCACAATAAACAGTATAAGGTCCCGTACCTGTGGGTAAAACCAATACCGGTGTTGTGGTCAAGGCTGTCTTGAGCTTTTGAAAGCTCACTTCACATTCATCTGGCCATTCAAATTGAACACCTTTCCGTGTCAATCTGGTCAGTGGGGTTGCATTGGATGAAAGCCCCTCCACGAATCGCCGATAATAACCCGCTAATCCCAAGAAACTCCGAATTTCTGTGGCTAATGTCGGTCTAGGCCAGTTCTTAACTGCCTCAATCTTCTTTGGATCCACCTGAATACCTGCTGCCGTCACAATATGACCCAGAAGTGCAACTGAGCTTAGCCAAAATTCACACTTTGAATTTTTTTTATTTTTTATTTTATTTTTATTTTTTTGCATATAGTTGGGTATTATTCAAATTCTGCAAAGCCGCTCTGAGATGTTGCGCATGCTCCTTCTGACTACGTGAGTATGTCAATATGGAAACAATGAAGACTACAACGAACAAGTATAAATAAGGCACGAACAGCTTATATGTATACACATATTCATGACTCTGGCCATAAGAGTTGTTCCTATATTACAACATTGTCAATTAACCCCGTTATCAAATATCTTATTCCAAAACTCCCACTTTACTCACAATGATGTATGAAAACCTCATGATTACTTTCCCAAATTAATGAGTCATATTTATCCTAACCTGGTGATCGTCTCAAAGTCTATGACTCAACGGTTACAAAACAGAAATGGCTAGATATGAATAGAAACTATGCAAGGATTGTCAAATAATCCTAACATGCATGGCTCAAATCTAGGATATAGTACTAGATTTTTTTTTTTGGGAAATTTTTTAAACACAAACTTTTCACCACTAGGATCTTGTCCTCATATAATATCCACCGTAGCTTGTAGCTCGTTTTTTTTAAACAAATATTTTCACGTATACAAAAATTTTGTGGATCTCATCCCCCACTCTGAATCACAAGTATTTGCACATTGTGCCACTGATGTTTTTCATTTCCTTTCTTTCTTCTTTTCAACTATTGTCCGTCAAAGAGTATCACAGCACAAAAAGAACCCTCATACTGATAGGGCATACAATTAACCATTAAAAATAATTATTTCAGGAATTACATCAATTCCCATTGTAGTAAATAATATAAAGTCACTTTCGACCTCATCAATATTCCTAGTGGCCAACACATAATAATAGGGATAATTATCTCCATTTAATAGAACAACATGAGTATTCACATAAGTAGATTTGATGATTACGTAGCTCACTCATGAGCGAAGCATATTAAGAGGACTTGCCTCAATTATTCAGAGACCAAATCAAATTGAGGAAAAATATTCCTTTTATAACAATCAGAATTGCACATGTGATAATACCATATGGTGTAGTGACCTTAGTCACACCATAGAAATTGTCAACAACTGGATCTCCACCTCTAGGAGTCTCACCTCCGCCTCTAACATCCTGACCCCTAAGTCTAGCTGGTCATGTGAGCTGAGTATTGACTCCAACGGGGCACGTAGCTTGAGTGCCTTCGTAAATTATATACCTCCAATCTGCCACAGTCACAACTATTCCTTTGAGGGTCAGCTAACTTATTGAACATGACGACATATTAGGACATTGTCATAATGACCTGACATAATCATTTAGATCATTCATACCACGCCTTTCAAATTGTACGGGAGGTAGACTCCTCCAATATATTTCAAAAAAATAGGTTTGAGTAGGTAGTGTCGCATTGGCCGGTCTGCCCTCTTCATAGGCTTGTCACAAACATTGACGACCAATTTCCTCTTTTGCTATGCTAGCTTGACACTGCTGAACTACCCCATTTGCTCATATACTCTTTATTATTCTTTGGGCCGATTCTTACCCTCTACAGAGTGTTAAGCCTCAAGTATACATAATTTATTTGGGGGGACCCTTCCATATCATATATAACCTTCCAAGCCAAAACTGACATAACACATGGCCATCCGGTCCATTCACTAATAGGGGAATTCCCCCCTTTTAGGCTATAAGTCAAAGTCACAACATCTGATAGTCCACAATAATTGTCCTTCACAACTTCAAATAAATCAACCAGACATCAAGGTTCGTTGAAACCACAGCCAGTTAGTAAATACATTATGTTTCCACTACTTCACTCGCCACCCGAAACATAGTAGAATCAACCCTCTCGCTTTCAACTATTCCCGCGTTCTGGAATATCTCATAGCAACGATCAATAAATTACCTTGGGTTCTCAAAAAATGCACCACTGAAGGAGATAGCGAAGAGTTTGGTGAAACTTATCCGAAACTCCGTAAATCTTCTGAAGGCATCGTTGATCTATCACCGGCCTGTGCCATTGTTCGGCTGAAAAAGTAGTGCATGACTTCGCCATTCGTGGGAAGACAAGAGTAGAAATTCAACTTAACATTTGAAGAACAAAATCACACGATAGGAAAGAATAAAGGTGAAAATTTCCTAACTCTGTAGCTTCTAAGGGATAAATACAGACGTCTCCGTACCGATCCCTCAGACTCTACTAAGGTTGTTTGTGAGTTGTGAGACCTGTGAAACCTAGAGCTCTGATACCAACTTGTCACAACCCAGATTTCCCACCATCGGGAGTCATGATGGCGCCTACTAGTGGAAGCTAGGCAAGCCAAATTTTACTTACATTTCCTTTAGTCACACCTCTCCTTTTAAAACTTTAAATAAAATCATGGAATTACAGCGGAATAATTAAACTTACTAGAAGACTTAGTCAATTTAATCATATAAGATACAGAAAACCCAAACATGATACACTACCCAAGACTGGTGGCACAATACTCACAAACTTCTAAGAATAATACATATAATCGTCTGAAAGAAATATAAACTATTTATCTCGAATACATGAGATAACAGAATGAAATACATAGATAGATGAGATAATGGGTCCTGCGGACACCTGCAAGGCTACCTCACAGTCTCCGTAGTGGGAATATCCACAATCGTGCTACTACTGCTGCTGCTATCCGTAACTTGTATCTGCGCAAAAAGAGCGCAGAGTGTAGTATCAGCACAACCGACCCCATGTGTTGGTAAGTGCTTGGCCTATCCCGGCGAAGTAGTGACGAGACTAAGGTCAGTCACCCACATAAACCTGTAGAGTTGAGATATATATACATATACAACAGTACAAAACATTATTGAACGTTTAAAAATAAAGAATATTCTCTTAAATAACAGTCAACAACTCACAAATATCCGTAGTAATCTGATCAATAGAACAAAACTTACTTTCATGTCTCAATTCCTTTTTCATTTCATATCTTGTGGTAGGCGTACCACTCGATCCTAAATTTTAACAATAGGCTACCAGCAACTATGGCCAATGCCAATATTCAAATCACTTTGTGGTCGGCACACCACACGAGCCCGAATTTAACAATAGGCTACCGGCAACTATGGCCAATGCCAAGATTCAAATCACTTTGTGGTCGGCATGCCACACGATCCCGAATTTAACAATAGGCTACCGGCAACTATGGCCAATGCCAAGATTCAAATCACTTTGTGGTCGGCATGCCACACGATCTCATTTCTTATCATATAAGTGGTCGGCGCACCACACAATCCCAACACTTCAACACTTCAATATGAAAGTGGTCGGCGTGCCACACGATCCCAATTCTTTAATTTATAAGTGGTCTGCGCGCCACAAGATCCCAATTCTTTAATAATGTATAGTACCGACATTAAACCAATAATCTCTGATCAACAGTGAGTGTATAAAAGTATTATCGGTATTAAACCAATAATCTTCACTTTAATAATATTTATATTACCGGTGTAAAAACCAATAAATGACAATAAATCAACGATATATCTCTGTTACCGGTGTAACATCAGTAACTCTTACTCAACAATTTATATGTATTTTACCGGTATAAAACCAATAAATGACATTGAACCTACCATTTATCTCCGTTACCGGTATAACACCAATAACTCTTAATCAACAATTCATACATAACTCAATTTCTATTGCCTCAAGCTAGGATAGAATAAACACTTACCTCGAATGTTCACGAACAATTCAATCCGTGGCAATGCCTTTTCCTTTCAAATTTGGCTCCAATCCAACTGTATCTAAACACAATTGATTTAATATCATCAATTCTACTTAGCAAACTAGTTCATATAGCTAAATATATTTTTTACAACATTCTGCCCGAAATAGTAAAAATCGAACCCGGGCCTACATAATCGAAACTCAAGTTTCGAACCAAAATAAATTCACCCAATCATCCACGAGTTCAAATATACAATTCATTCTTAAGTTCGACCCCAAAACGAGGTCTAGATCGCAAATTCTTTGAAAACCCTTATTAAACTCAATTCTCTAATTTTTTTGACCCATTTACACATATTTAGGCTTAGGAATTCAAATAATATTGATGGAAAATGAAGAAAACGAGTCAAGAATCACTTACCCAAGAAGTTTGATGAAGAATTGCTAAAAAATCGCCTAAGGAGCTATGGAGAAGAGAGTGTTTGTGAAATGGGATAAAAATCCCGTTTCTGTTATGTTTTGGGATTAAATTCACTATGCAACGATTTTGTTCTACGCGATTGCGTGAACAGTGTCGTGATCGCGGAAGGCAAATGTTCAACACTACTCGATCGCGTGGTCAGTGCTGCGATCGCGTAGAAGAATTTCACTTGGGTGGCTTGTTTGTACTACGCGATCGCGTGAACAGGGTCGCGATCGCGTTGAAGAAAAACAGGAAGCTACGCGATTGCGTGCAGCAGGATGCGATCACGTTGAGTAATTTGTCAAGGTAGTGCGATAGCATGCACATGGCCGCGATCGCGTAGGGTAAAGTTTATGTGTAAAAATTGCAAAAAATTTGCCAGTTTCCTAAGTCCAAAAATACCCCGAACCACCTCTGAAACACTCCCAAGCCCTCGGTTCTCCAAACCAAACATGCACACCAACTCAAAAACATCATACGAACTTGCTCGCACGATCAAATTGCCAAAATACATTAAATCAATGAATTGAGCCTTAAAACTCAAGAATTCTTTCAAAATTTCATAACTTCCAAAATTTCCAATTTAAGTCCGAAACACGTCAAACGACGTCCGTTTTCAACCAAACTTTACAAGAAGCACTTAACCAATATATATGACTTGTACCGGGCGTCAGAACTAAGATACGAGCCCGATACCTTTACTTTTTAACCAAATTTCAGTTTTATTTTCCTTAAATATTTTCAGAAAACAATTTAACAAAAAAATTCTTTTACCGGGGTTCTAGACCTCGGATTTCAATTCCGGGCATACGCCCAAGTTCCATATTTTTCTACGGATTTTCTAAGACCGTCAAATCACGGGTCCGGGGTCCATTTACCAGAAATATTGACCAAAGTCAACCATATCAATATTAATATCAAAATTCTTCAACTTTTTCCACATATTTCATATATTTCAACATAAAAATTTTCCAGCTTCATGCCCGGACTGCGCACGCAAATCGAGGAACTATAAATGATGTTTTCAAGACCTCAGAAGCTCGAAATGATTAAGAAAACAAGTGATGACCCTTTGGGTCGTCACAATTTCCCCCAAAGTGAATGTATACTTTGCTTTGGGTTTGAACACCTTACCATTGTTTGTTTTCTGCAAGTATAATTCAGGCCGCCTACGATATTCTTATAAGTCCATTCTAGCCTTCGCGTTATCCTTTGTCTTACCTTTAATGTGACGACCCAAAGGGTCATCACTTGTTTTATTAATCATTTCGAGCTTCTGAGGCCTTGAAAACCTCATTCTATGTTGCCTCGATTGGCGTGCACAGTCCGGGCACAAAGCTGAAAAATAATTATGTTGAAATATGTGAAATATGTGAAAAAGTAGAAGAATTTTGATATTAATATTGATATGGTTGACTTTGGTCAATATTTTTGGTAAACGGACCCGGATCCGTGATTTGACTATTTCAGAAAATCCGTAGAAAAATATGGAACTTGGGCATATGTCCGGAATTGAAATCCGAGGTCTAGAACCCCGATAAAAGAATTTTTCTGTTAAATTGTTTTCTGAAAATGTTTAAGGAAAATGAAACTGATTTTTTATTAAAAAGTACTGGTATCGGGCTCGTATTTTGGTTCCGACGCCCGGTACAGGTCATATATATTGGTTAAGCGCTTCCTGTAAAGTTTGGTTGAAAACGGACGTCGTTTGACGTGTTTCGACCTTAAATTGGAAATTTTGGAAATTATGAAATTTTAGAGAATTCTTGAGTTTTAAGGCTAAATTCCTTGATAATGATGTTATTTTGGTGATTTGATCGCGCGAGCAGGTTCGTATGATGTTTTTGAGTTAGTATACATATTTGGTTTGGAGCCCCGAGGGCTCGGGAGTGTTTCGGAGGTGGTTCGGGGTGTTTTCGGATTTGAAAAACACAGCAGAAATTCTGCTGTTTCTGCAGAGGGATTTTGTTCTATGCGATCGCATAGGTGTAGCTGCGATCGCATAGAGCAAAGATTAGAGGTCCCAAAAATCCTTCTGTGCGATCGCAATAGATCCCATGCGATCGCATAGCTTCCACTTTTCCTCCTATGCGATCGCATACTGTCCTTCGCGATCGCATAGAGTAATTTCAGTCCATTCATTTCCTTCTATGCGATCGCATAAGACCTCCGCGATCGCATAGAGTAATTTTGTTGTCCCCATTTTCCTTCTATGCGATCGCATCACAGGCCCTGCGATCGCATAGAGTAAATTTTCGCCCAGTGAATTTAAGACAGAAATAGAACAGAAACGGGATAAAAATCCCATTTCTGTTCAACTCTTTTCTCCACAGCATTTTAGGCGATTTTGAGGCATTTCTTCATCAAAGTTCATTAGGTAAGTATTGTTAACTCATTTTCTTCATTTTTCATCAACATCAATCAAATCCTTAGGCTTAAACATGTATAAATTGGTTGAAAATTTGAGAAATGGGTATAGTTAGGGCTTTCAAAGAAATTGCGATTTAGACCTCGTTTTGGAGTCGAACTTAAGAACAAATTGTATATTTGAACTCATGGAAGATTGGGTGAAATTAATTTGGTTCTAAATTTGAATTTCGATTATGTGGGCCCGGGGTCGGTTTTTACTATTCCGGGCAGAATGTTGTAAAAACCATCTTTAGCAATATGAACTAGTTTGTTAAGTAGAAATGATGATATTAAATCAATTGTGTATAGATACGATTGGATTGGAGTCAAATTCAAAAGGAAAAGGCATTGCTACGGATTGAATCGTTCGTAAACTTTCGAGGTAAGTGTTTGTTCTATCCTAGCTTGAGGGAATAGGATTATGTGTTATGTGTTATGTGATCGAGTGCGGTGTATGGGTCGTGGTGACGAGCATCCATACACTGGCGTCTAGTATGACCGTGAGTCGTTGAAAAATGATTATTTTGAGATATATTACAGATGAAATGTTATTGTTTTCCCTTGTTGGGACTTGTTGTGAAGAAAATTATTGATTGCCCTTGATGGGACGATTTATGAATTACCGTTTCTTTCTTTGCCCTTAACTGTGATTGTTATTTGGGTGAGGAAGAGAGATAATGCACGAAGGGTGATGCCGTGCCATGTTTATTATTGATTATGCACGAAGGATCATGCCGTGCCCTGTTTATTATTGATTATGCACGAAGGATCATGCCGTGCCCTATTATTGACTATGCACGAAGGATCATGCCGTGCCCTATTATTGAACCATGTACGAAGGATCATGTCGTACTATGGATGTGAGGATGAGAGTAAAAGCACGAAGGGTGATGCCGTGCAACTGTTTGCTATTCCTGGAATTGATATTATTTGTGTTTACATTACACTTTGTTTTTCCTTGTGAAATTATTAACTGTGGTTAATTGTTGAATTCTTTAAGATATTCCCTATTGTGTTAATACTTGATTATTTCTTGTTATTTTGTGGTACACATATATATATTGAATTGCACAGGTTTATGTGGGTGTCTGGTCCTAGGCTTGTCACTACTTCGCCGGGATAGGCCAGACACTTACCAGCACATGGGGTCGGTTGTGCTGATGCTACACTTCTGTGCGTTTTTGCACAGGTCCAGGTTACGATCAGGAGCAGCAGCAACAGTAAATAGATTGCGTGGGAGTTGATCACATTTGAGACCGAGGTAGCTTGCAGACGTCCGCAGGCCCGGCGTCTCTTTCTTTATTTATGTTAATAGCTGTAGTCTCATTGTTCCGAGACAAACAGAATTATGTTATATTTCCTTCGGACTTTTATGTGTAGTATTCCATAGTAGTTTGTGAGTTGGTGACTCCAAGTCTTGGGTAGAGGATTTCAGTATGATTTTTACCGTGTGATTTGTTATTTCCATTTCGATAAAGTATTCCGTATTTATTTAATTAAAATTGTGTCAGAAATAGGATCGTACGAATTCAGTGGCTTGCCTAGCTACCACGAGTAGGCGCCATCACGATCCCGATATTGGGGGAAAAATCCGGGTCGTGACAAGTTGGTATCAAAGCTCTAGGTTACATAGGTCTCACCACTCACGAACAAGCTTAGTAGAGTTTGAGAGGTAGGTACGGAGACGTCCGTACTTGTCCTTCAGAGTCTATTGAGTTAGGAAAAAGTCTCTCATTTGTTCTTTCTTGTCGTGCTACTTGATCCTCAATTGCTGATTGAATTTCTATTCCGTCCTTTCGCAGATGGTAAGGACACGCACTTCTTCGTCCGCCGACCAGCCGCCCGAGCCCCAGACAGCTCCCGCGAGGGGCAGGGGTCGAGGCCGTATCGCAGGCCGTGGTAGGGGTAGAGCTCAGCCCCGGCAGCTCTACCCGAGAGGTGGAGCCCCATATTGAGACCGACGAGGAGGTTCCGATTCCAGTAGCTCCGGTGGGCCCAGCTCCAGGTCCCCGGAGAGGCTTTGATTACCCCGCATCTCCGGGATGCCTTGATCGGAATAGCGGGATTCATGGACAGCATTGCCGCAGCGGGTTTATTATCAGTTGCCCCGGCCTACTTCTCGGGCCGGAGGAGGGGCCCGGACTCCTATCGCTCACACTCCGAGCCGCAGGTTCCTCGGCCTCGAGCACCGCAATTCAGCCGACCGTGGCTACTCGGTCGGGTACCACGACTCATGCCGCGATGGAACGGCCATGACTTCGATTCGTTATGGAGGCTTGATCGGTTCTCCAAGCTATTTACCACTACTTTCGGTGGAACCGCATCAGAGGATCCTCAGGACTTTTTATTCAGTTGCCATGAGATTCTCAAGACTATGGGGATCGTGGAGACAAACGGAGTTGATTTTTGTACTTTCGGACTTGCAGGATCCGCCAAGACTTGGTGGAGAAGATTATTGCCTGACTCGACCAGCAGGGTCCCCAGCTCTATCATGGGACCAGCTTGCGGAACTATTTATGGAGAAGTTTCTCCCTACTACTCAGCGGGATTTACTTCGGAGGCAGTTTGAGCGCCTCCATCAGGGCACTATGATAGTTACACAGTATGAGACGAGATTTATCGACTTGGCTCGTCATGCAGTAGTGATACTTCCCACTGAGCGGGAGAGGGTCCGCAAGTTTATGGATGGGCTTAATCATCCGATTAGACTCCAGATGGCTATGGGCGTGGGGAGTGACATATCATTTCAGGAGGCAGCAAATGCAGCACGCAGAGTTGAGATGGCTCTTGCTAGGGGAGGCGGTTATTCTTCGGATAAGAGGCCTCGTCATTCAGGTAGATTTGGTGGTTCTTCCTCTGGTAGCAGAGAATCCTTTGATAGAGGCCGGTCTTCCAGGCCTTTTCATTCCGCCCTTCAGGCTTCACAGGGTGGATCAGGTGATCGTGGTTCTCGGGGGTATTATTCAAACCAGTCTCCTATTAGTGCTCAGCCTCTTCAGAGCGTTCGTGGAGGCCATTCAGGTCGTCAGGGCCAGCAGCCCTATCAGTCTAAGAGTTGCTACGGTTGTGGTGACCCAGGTCATTTTATCAGGTATTGCCCTCGAGCAGCGGGCAACTCTCAGCAGCGGGGTCCTCGTCCTATGATTCGAGGCCCCAGCTGACCCTCAGCCTGCCCAGCCAGCCAGAGGCGGGGTTAGAGATTATAGAGGTGGAGGTCGAGACCGTAGAGGTGGAGACCGTCCAGCGAGAGGTAGAGGTCATCCAGTTAATGGTCGTCCTAGAGACGCAGCTCAGAGGGGAGGTGCAGATCCCCGATTCTATGCTTTACCAGCCAGGCCAGAGGCAGAGGCATCAGATGCCGTGATTACAGGTACTATTCTTGTGTGTGGCCGAGGTGCTTCAGTATTATTTGACCCTGGATCTACATATTCCTATGTGTCTTCCTACTTCGCACCGTATTTGGCTGTGCCCAGCTATGCTCTGGATATTCCAGCTTATGTGGCTACGCCAGTGGGTGACTCTATTGTAGTCGATCGGGTGCATCGTGCGTGCGTAGTTATATTTGGGGTCTTGAGACCCGTGTTGATCCGTTGCTCTTGGATATGGTAGATTTTGATGTCATATTGGGGATGGACTGGTTGTCCCCATACCATGCTATTCTTGATTGTCATGCTAAGACTGTCACCTTAGCCTTGCCGGAATCACCCCGATTAGAGTGGAAGGGAACCTCAAGCCACACCTTAGCCGTTATTTCTTATGTTAAGGCTCGACGTATGGTCGAGAAGGGGTGTCTAGCTTATTTGGCCTATGTTCGTGATTCCAGTGCAGAAGTTCCTTCCATTGATTCAGTCCCTATTGCACGGGAGTTTCCTGAGGTTTTTCCTTCAGACCTGCCGGGCATGCCACCCGACAGGGATATTGATTTCTGTATTGATCTGGCACCGGGCACTCAGCCCATCTCTATTCCACCCTATCGTATGGCCCCGCCGGAACTAAAAGAGTTAAAAGATCAGTTGCAAGACCTTCTAGAAAAGGGATTTATCAGACCCAGTGTTTCCCCCTGGGGAGCAACTGTGTTATTTGTAAAGATGAAGGATGGCTCGATGCGGATGTGTATTGATTACCGGCAGTTAAACAAGGTGACTATCAAAAATAAATATCCACCGCCGAGGATTGATGATTTGTTTGACCAGCTCCAGGGAGCGAGGGTATTCTCTAAGATAGACTTGAGGTCAGGCTACCATCAGCTGAAGATCAGGGCGGCCGACATTCCCAAGACAGCCTTTCGCTCTAGATATGGGCATTATGAGTTCTTGGTCATGTCCTTCGGGTTGACCAATGCCCCAGTAGCATTCATGGAGTTGATGAATCGGGTATTCAGGCCTTACTTAGATCCGTTCGTGATAGTCTTCATAGATGACATCCCGGTGTACTCCCGCAGCCAGGAAGAGCACGAGCAGCACCTCAAAGTGGTTCTTCAGACTCTGAAAGATAACCAGCTATATGCCAAATTTTCTAAATGTGAGTTCTGGCTGAGTTCGGTAGCATTTCTGGGTCATATTGTATCAGTGGAAGGTATTCCGGTAGACCCAAAGAAGATTGAGGCAGTCCAGAATTGGCCTCGACCAGCTTCAGTGACTGAGATCCGGAGTTTCTTGGGATTGGCAGGTTACTATCGTCGTTTTGTAGAGGGGTTTTCTTCTATTGCAGCCCCGATGACCAGATTGACCCAGAAGGGTGTCCAGTTTCAGTGGTCAGAGGAGTGTGAGGCGAGCTTTCAGAAGCTCAAGACAGCCTTGACCACAGCACCAGTGTTGATACTACCTACAGGTACACGGCCTTATACAGTTTATTGTGACGCATCTCGTACAGGGCTTGGAGCGGTATTGATGCAGGATGGTAAGGTTATTGCTTATGCTTCGAGGCAGTTAAAGATACATGAGAAGAATTATCCAGTTCATGATCTCGAATTAGCAGCAGTGGTTCATGCCTTAAAAATCTGGAGGCATTATCTTTATAGTGTGACATGTGAGGTGTACACTGATCACAAAAGCCTACAGTACTTGTTCAAACAGAAGGAGTTGAATCTACGACAGCGGAGATGGTTAGAGTTGCTAAAAGACTATGATGTTACTATATTATATCACCCAGGTAAGGCCAATGTGGTGGCCGATGCATTGAGTAGAAAGTATGCCAGCATGGGTAGTCTTGCATATATTCCGGTCAATCGGAGACCATTAGCTCTAGATGTCCAGGCCTTAGCCAACCGGTTCGTGAGATTAGACATTTCTGAGCCTAGCAGAGTGTTAGCCTGCACGGTCGCTTGTTCTTCTTTATTAGAGCGTATCCGTGAGAGGCAATTTGATGATCCTCATTTGCGTGAGTTGAGAGATACGGTACAGCGGGGAGGTGCCACTCAGGTAAATCTAGATGATGATGGGGTATTGAAATTGCAGGGTCGAGTTTGTGTGCCCAATGTCGCAGGAATTCGAGAGTTGATCTTAGCAGAAGCCCACAGTTCGCGGTATTCTATTCACCCAGGTGCCGCGAAGATGTACCAGGACTTACGGCAACACTATTGGTGGCGCAGAATAAAGAAAGATATCATTGCGTATGTCGCTCGGTGTCTATATTGTCAGCGGGTGAAATATGAGCACTAGAGACCTGGTGGTGTATTCCGGAGGATTGAAATTCCCGAGTGGAAATGGGAGCGGATCACTATGGACTAAGTTACTGGACTTCCTTTGACTCGGAGGAAATTTGATGCTATTTGGGTCATTGTTGATAGACTGACCAAATCAGCACACTTTATTCCAGTATCTGTCTCCTACTCGTCGGAGAGGTTAGCGGAGGTTTACATTAGGGAGATTGTTCGTCTCCACGGGGTGCCAGTATCTATTATCTCTGATCGGGGTACGCAGTTTACCTCGCGGTTCTGGAGAGCGGTTCAGCAGGAGTTAGGCACCCAGGTTCAGTTGAGTACAGCATTTCATCCTCAGACGGATGGCCAGTCCGAGAGGACTATTCAGATTCTCGAGGACATGCTTCGAGCCTGTGTTATTGATTTCGGAGGCTCGTGGGATCAGTTTCTACCATTAGCAGAGTTCGCCTACAATAACAGTTACCAATCTAGCATCCGGATGGCTCCGTATGAGGTGTTGTATGGTAGGCGATGTCGATCACCAGTCGGATGGTTTGAACCGGGAGAGGCTCGGTTGTTGGGTACACTTAGTTCAAGAGGCCTTAGATAAGGTCAAGACTATTCAAGAGAGATTGCGTTCAGCTCACTCTAGGCAAAAGACTTATGCGGATCGTAAGGTTCGAGATGTAGATTTCATGATTGGTGAACGAGTATTGCTCCGAGTGTCGCCTATGAAGGGCGTGATGAGGTTTGGGAAGAAGGGCAAGCTCAGCCCTAGGTATATTGGTCCATTTGAAATTCTAGACAGAGTGGGAGGGGTGGCTTACAGACTAGCTTTGTCGCCTAGCTTATCAGCCGTGCATCCAGCTTTTCATGTATCTATGCTTCGGAGATACCACGGCGATCCCACACATGTGTTAGACTTCAGTACTGTCCAATTGGACAATGATCTATCTTACGAGGAGGAGCCGGTAGCCATTCTAGACCGGCAGGTTCGACGGTTGAGGTCGAAGAGTTATCCTTCTGTGCGTGTTCAGTGGAGAGGTCAGCCTCCTGAGGCATCGACCTGGGAGTCCGAGTCTGATATGCGGAGCCGCTACCCACATTTGTTTCCTGACTCAGGTACTTCTTTTTTTTGTCCGTTCGAGGACGAACGGTTGTTTTAGAGGTGGAGATTGTGACGACCCAAAGGGTCATCACTTGTTTTATTAATCATTTCGAGCTTCTGAGGCCTTGAAAACCTCATTTATAGTTGCCTCGATTTGCGTGCACAGTCCGGGCACAAAGCTGAAAAATAATTATGTTGAAATATGTGAAATATGTGAAAAAGTAGAAGAATTTTGATATTAATATTGATATGGTTGACTTTGGTCAATATTTTTGGTAAACGGACCCGGATCCGTGATTTGACTATTTCAGAAAATCCGTAGAAAAATATGGAACTTGGGCATATGTCCGGAATTGAAATCCGAGGTCTAGAACCCCAGTAAAAGAATTTTTCCGTTAAATTGTTTTCTGAAAATGTTTAAGGAAAATGAAACTGAATTTTTATTAAAAAGTACTGGTATCGGGCTCGTATTTTGGTTCCGACGCCCGGTACAGGTCATATATATTGGTTAAGCGCTTCCCGTAAAGTTTGGTTGAAAACGGACGTCGTTTGACGTGTTTCGGCCTTAAATTGGAAATTTTGGAAATTATGAAATTTTAGAGAATTCTTGAGTTTTAAGGCTAAATTCCTTGATAATGATGTTATTTTGGTGATTTGATCGCGCGAGCAGGTTCGTATGATGTTTTTGAGTTAGTATACATATTTGGTTTGGAGCCCCGAGGGCTCGGGAGTGTTTCGGAGGTGGTTCGGGGTGTTTTCGGATTTGAAAAACACAGCAGAAATTCTGCTGTTTCTGCAGAGGGATTTTGTTCTATGCGATCGCATAGGTGTAGCTGCGATCGCATAGAGCAAAGATTAGAGGTCCCAAAAATCCTTCTGTGCGATCGCAATAGATCCCATGCGATCGCATAGCTTCCACTTTTCCTCCTATGCGATCGCATACCGTCCTTCGCGATCGCATAGAGTAAGACTGAGGCCCAGAATTTCCTTCTATGCGATCGCGTACCATTCCCTGCGATCGCATAGAGTAATTTCAGTTCATCCATTTCCTTCTATGCGATCGCATAAGACCTCCGCGATCGCATAGAGTAATTTTGCTGTCCCCATTTTCCTTCTATGCGATCGCATCACAGGCCCTGCGATCGCATAGAGTAAATTTTCGCCCAGTGAATTTAAGACAAAAACAGAACAGAAACGGGATAAAAATCCCATTTCTGTTCAACTCTTTTCTCCACAGCATTTTAGGCGATTTTGAGGCATTTCTTCATCAAAGTTCATTAGGTAAGTATTGTTAACTCATTTTCTTCATTTTTCATCAACATCAATCAAATCCTTAGGCTTAAACATGTATAAATTGGTTGAAAATTTGAGAAATGGGTATAGTTAGGGCTTTCAAAGAAATTGCGATTTGGACCTCGTTTTGGAGTCGAACTTAAGAACAAATTGTATATTTGAACTCATGGAAGATTGGGTGAAATTAATTTGGTTCGAAATTTGAATTTCGATTATGTGGGCTCGGGGTCGGTTTTTACTATTCCGGGCAGAATGTTGTAAAAACCATCTTTAGCAATATGAACTAGTTTGTTAAGTAGAAATGATGATATTAAATCAATTGTGTATAGATACGATTGGATTGGAGTCAAATTCAAAAGGAAAAGGCATTGCTACGGATTGAATCGTTCGTAAACTTTCGAGGTAAGTGTTTGTTCTATCCTAGCTTGAGGGAATAGGATTATGTGTTATGTGTTATGTGATCGAGTGCGGTGTATGGGCTGTGGTGACGAGCATCCATACACTGGCGTCTAGTATGACCGTGAGTCGTTGGAAAATGATTATTTTGAGATATATTACAGATGAATTGTTATTGTTCTTCCTTGTTAGGACTTGTTGTGAAGAAAATTATTGATTGCCCTTGATGGGACGGTTTATGAATTACTATTTCTTTCTTTGCCCTTAACTGTGATTGTTATTTGGGTGAGGAAGAGAGATAATGCACGAAGGGTGATGCCGTGCCATGTTTATTATTGATTATGCACGAAGGATCATGCCGTGCCCTGTTTATTATTGATTATGCACGAAGGATCATGCCGTGCCCTATTATTGATTATGCACGAAGGATCATGCCGTGCCCTATTATTGAACCATGTACGAAGGATCATGCCGTACTATGGATGTGAGGATGAGAGTAAAAGCACGAAGGGTGATGCCGTGAAACTGTTTGCTATTCCTGGAATTGATATTATTTGTGTTTACATTACACTTTGTTTTTCCTTGTGAAATTATTAACTGTGGTTAATTGTTGAATTCTTTAAGATATTCCTTATTGTGTTAATACTTGATTATTTCTTGTTATTTTGTGGTACACATATATATATTGAATTGCACAGGTTTATGTGAGTGTCTGGTCCTAGGCTTGTCACTACTTCGCCGGGATAGGCCGGACACTTACCAGCACATGGGGTCGGTTGTGCTGATGCTACACTTCTGTGCGTTTTTGCACAGGTCCAGGTTACGATCAGGAGCAGCAGCAGCAGTAAATAGATTGCGTGGGAGTTGATTACATTTGAGACCGAGGTAGCTTGCAGACGTCCGCAGGCCCGGCGTCTCTTTCTTTATTTATGTTTATAGCTGTAGTCTCATTATTCCGAGACGAACAGAATTATGTTATATTTCCTTCAGACTTTTATGTGTAGTATTCCATAGTAGTTTGTGAGTTGGTGACTCCAAGTCTTGGGTAGAGGATTTCAGTATGATTTTTACCGTGTGATTTGTTATTTCCATTTCGATAAAGTATTCCGTATTTATTTAATTAAAATTGTGTCAGAAATAGGATCGTACGAATTCAGTGGCTTGCCTAGCTACCACGAGTAGGCGCCATCACGATCCCGATATTGGGGGAAAAATCCGGGTCGTGACATTTAACATCCATCACTGTGTTGAAAAAATTGTCTAAATAGTTCTTCTCAATATGCATGACATCAAGGTTATGATGGAGAATATTATCCTTCCAATACAACAACTCCCAAAATATACTCTATTTCGTCCAATTATGAGTTATACCGTATCCGGGGAATCTATAAGGTGGAACTTCAGTAACTTTGGTGGAACTTCAGTAACTTTACTGAAGTTCTGGACCCTCTCCCAAATTACCTCACCTGAAAGTATCAGAGGTGGAAAGTCACATTCGAGTTTATTCCTTTTGAATGCATTTTTCATCCTTCTAAACTCATGATCAGGAGGCAAGAATTGAAGATGACAATCAAACCATGATTGTTTTTTGCCATATTTCAAAGTGAACGCTTTACTATTTTCTATGCAGTAAGGACAAGCTAGCTTACCAGTAGTCATCCACCCAGACAATGTTTCATACGCAGGAAAATCATTAATTGTCCACATTAAATTACAACATAAAATGAAATTCTGCTTGGTTGATATGTCGTATATTTCAACACCATCGTACCACAATTGATTTAGCTCATCATCAAAGGTTGCAAATATACATCAATCAAACTTTTAGGATTACGTGAACTGGGGATAATACAATTTATGAATATATATGGACTAGTCATGCACAACTCGGGTGGTAGATTATAAGGTGTAAGAATGACAGGCCAACACGAGTATGGTGTGGCAGATACAAAAAAAGGCGTGAAGCCATCCACACACAGACCTTATCGAACATTTCTTGGTTCACTAGCAAAATCTGGATATGTCCTATCAAAGTGCTTCCAAGCTTCTCCATCTGAAGGATGACACATAACACCAGGTGGTCTTCTATTTTCAAAGTGCCATATCATACGAGGGGAAGAACTCATCGACGCATATAACCTATTTAACATAAGTATAAGAGGTAAATAATGCACCAGCTTGATAGCAACCATGTTCCCACTGGAAAGCCTCTTGAAATGAGGCTTTCCACAAAATTTACAACTATCCAACCTAGAGTGAGTTAGGAGTGATTCGGGTTGAAAATGAAGCAAATAGTCTGTTTGAAGGAAGCATGAATATAAGAAGTCAACCTAGAGTTGACTATTAAGTTAGAGTGCTCGGAATCGAATTCTGATGACTCGACTAGTTTCGGGGGATCATTTATGATTTAGGAGACAATCAGAATCGAATTCGGAGGTCCGGTGTAGTTTTAGGCTTGAATTGGCTAAGGTTGAATTTTGGCGAAAACCGGACGGTAGGTGAGATTTTGATCCGGGGGTCAGAATAGAATCCTAACAATTTCTGTAGCTTCGTTATGTGATTTTGGATTTGTCTGCATATTTTTAGGTCATTCGGACGATGTTAGATCGGATTTTGGATTGAATGTTAGTTTCGGAAGTTTTGAAGAAACTTAGGCTTGAATCCGTGTGAAAATGGTGATTTTGATGTTTAGGATGGTGTTTTTATGATTGGAACACGTCTGTATCATGTTTTGGAGTGTGTTGGTGGTTTTCATTGGGGTCCCGGGGGCCTCGGGATGGATTCGGACCATCAGCCGGGCATTTAGAACTTGGAAAAAACTGTAGAAAAATTTGCAGGTTGTGCAGCAGGCCTTAAGCCTTCGCGTTCGCGTGGCCCAGGTCGCATTCACGAAGGTAGGGCTAGCTAAGCCATCGCGTTCGTGATTAGGCTGTCGCATTCACGTAGGCCAAGATGGCTGAGCTTCGCAATCGCGTCCCTGGAGGTCGTGTTCGCATAGGAGCGTGAGGAAGTGCATCGCGTTCGCGTGAGGGGCGACGCGAACGCGTAGAAGGAAATTTGGGTGGCTGGGAACTTGTTCATTGCGAACGCGTGGGAGGCGTCACGTTCGTGAAGAGTAAATTGGAGCTGGGCATCGCGAACGCGTGGGAGGTCACGCGAACGCGTAAAGTAATAGGTCTGTCAGTGAAATTAAATTGCAGAACAGTGTGCTCGCGGGTTCAATCACCAAAAACACAAATTGTGAACCCTAGAGAGAAGAACTCACGGGAAAACACTGGGATTTCATTGGGTGATCATCGAAGGTAAGATTCTTGAATCAAAAACGTAATTTTATGGTAGAATTAACATCAATCTTCATGAAATTGGGTAGAAACTGTGAAGAATTATGGCCTAGGTATTGAAAATGAATTTTTGAGTTTTGAAAAGCCATTCGATCTCTGATTTTGATAAATTTTATATGCACGAACTCGTGGCGAGACGAGGATCGCATTGGTATAAGTTTCTAAAATTTTCGGACAGCGGGCCCGGGGTCGAGTTTTTACCAACTTAGTGTATTTATGCGTTTTTCATGCAAATTGAAATGTGTTATGTTTCTTTGACCCGTAAATGACATAATTATGTGGTTTGAATAGATTCTATATGCGAGGCAGCAAATTCTAAAGGAAAAGGCATTGCGGATGAGTCTACTACTGGCTAGAGGTGAGTAGTTTGTGTATATGGTAGCCTGAGGGTTCGAAACCCCGACTTAGCACATTGTGACGCTAGTAGGGCGTGGCTCGCTACCCCATGGCAGGTGCGGGGATTGATTGTCACTAGTGATTGAGACTTGGTCCATCCCGGATATGGATAATATGCTATTAGTGATGGAAATACACTATGTTTGACATATTTGTGGGTTGTAAGCCTTGTTTGGGGCCTTGTGCCGACCTGTAGTATCCCTAGGGGATAGTATATATGTGATAGCTATACTTGCTTAATCACTGATCTCAGTCCTGGAATTTGAAATTACAGTATTAAAATGCTAAGTTACCGATTTTGCAAAAGTTAAATAAAAGTTAAAGTATTTTCATAAATTATGAACTGGAATATGGAAATAAGTAATTTGAGATGTTTTGTGACTTATCTGATTATTGTGGACTGAGGATGGATTGGGCTGCACGCCGCAGCGGTTATTATGATATGAGAAATCGGGGTGCACGCCGTAGTGGTATTTGCGTTTGGGCTGTAGGAGCTCCTCCGAAGTCTGTACACACCCCCAGTGAGCACTGTCGATGTTAAATGGATCGAGCTACATGTCGTAGTGGTTTTTTGTATTGCATTGCATCTTTATCTATTGAGATATCTGTGGTAGTTGTATTGTACTGTTGATGCTAGTTCATAGGAGATTCGGACTGTAGTTTAGCTTCATATTGTGGTATTCCGTGGATTTCCTACTTTTAGCTGCTTTTATATGTTTATTACTCACTGAGTACTTAGTACTCACCCCTACTCCCAGCACCTTTTGTGTGCATACTCAGGTACTCAGAAGCAGTAGACGAGCATTTCCAGCTTTTGCAGAGTCATACCGAGTTTCTAAGGTAGCTGCCGACGTTCGCAGAACCTAGCTTCTCTTCCTATTTCCAGTTGTTATTTTATATTCAGACTTGAGTATTTCCATACAGTATTCTCTAGCTATTTCTTTTGGGTTTTGTTAGAGGCTCTAAACTTGTGACTCCGGATCTTTGGGAGTGTCTGTTGATTTCGCACTTCTCAGCACTTTGTTCATTTTATTATTATTGGAGTTCTTTGACTCATATGTTCTTTTGGGTTGTCCATTTGAGACTGATATTCATTGTGATAAGTAATTGTTGGTCTGGCTGTCCTAGCTTAATTGATGGGCGCTATCACGACTGGATTTGGGTCATGACAAGTTGGTATCAGAGCCTAGGTTTCTAGGACTCGCAAGTCATGAGCCGGTTTAGTAGGCTTTCGCGGATCGGTACATAGACGTCCGTATTTATCCTAGAAAGGCTACAGAACTTTAGGAAAAACCTCACTTTTCTTGGATACATATCGTGCGGTATATGTTATCGTGAAACTAAAATCTTCCCTATTCTATTCTCTCGCAGATGGCGAGAACACGTGCTAGCGGACGTGGCGGACGACCACCATTATCACCCAGAGGCCGTGGTCGTGGTAGAGGTAGGGCAGCAGTACCAGCACCTGCTAACCCACCAGCTGACGAGACTTAGGGTCAGATTCCTGCACTGGTGGCCTAGGTTCAGGATCAGTTTCCAGCTGTAGACGCTCCGACAGCCTAGGTTCAGGCACCCGCAGTTCCCATTGTGATACCGGGTCTTCAGGAGACTTTAGCTCATATTCTATCAATATGCATTGGCTTCGCTTAGGTAGTTGCAACCTTTACTACAACGTCTTCTTCACAGGCAGGAGGAGGGAATCAGACCCCCGTGGCTCGCACACCCAAGCTAGTAGTACAGGGTATTCAGGCACCAGGGGCAGCTCCAGTTCAGCCTGTTGCACCCGTTTCACCAGCTCCTGCTCATGTGGTTCCAGTTATGCCCGACGATGAGCATCGTCATATGGAGAGGTTCGTGAGGCTATAGCCTCCAGCATTCAATGGTGCTGAGGGCGAGGACGCCCAGGGTTTTCTTGATAAATGTCAGTGTATGCTTTACTCTGCAGGTATTCTGGAGTCCAGCGGTGTTTCATTTACCACTTTTCGGTTCACAGGTGCATCATTTTAGTGGTGGGAGGATTTTGAGAGGCGTAGGCCCGCTGGGGCAGCACCCCTCACTTGGCAGTAGTTCTCCACGGTATTTTTGGAGAAGTATGTGCCTCAGTCCCATAGAGAGGAGCTGCGTCGTTAGTTTGAGTGGCTAAAACAAGGGGATATGTCGGTTACTCAGTATGAGATGAGGTTCACACAGCTGGCCCGTCATGCCGTGTGGATGGTTCCTACGGACAGAGAGAGGATCAGGAGATTTATAGATGGTCTTATCTATCCCATCCATATATTGATGACCAGAGAGAGAGCTTCAGCAGTTACCTTTGAGGAGGTGGTTGATGATACCCGTCATATTGGGATAGATCGCCGCAGAGCGCGGGAGGAGAGAGAGGCTAAGAGGCCTCGTGGTACTGACAGTTATAGTGGTGCTCCATCTAGGGGCCAGCCTCAGCATAACAGGGGTCGTTCTTTTAGATCTCATCAGTCTGGACGTACGGAGTCCAGTGGAGTTTCATCAGATTGTGGTCGTCAGGGCCATCAGGGTTATCAGGGTCAGCAGGGCCGTCAGCAGAGTCAGCCTACATTGATTGACTGCTCTTCCAGCTCAGAGCTCTGCTCCTGTTTCCTCAGCACAGGATTCATCTTCAGCGAGGGGTCCTCAGCAACCCCTTCTTCCATCTTTGGGCCATTGCTTTGAGTGCGGCGACTTGGGCCATATCAAGAGAGAGTGTCCTCAGTGGCTTCGTAGGTGGTCTCAGTAGAGGGATCAGCCCTCATCTTCTACTCATGTTTCTTCAGCGCCAGCATAGTGTGCTAGGACAGGTGGCCAGGTAGCCAGAGGTTGCCCTAAGGGCGAGGATCGTACTGGTGGAGGACAAGCTCATTTATATGCTCTTTCGGATAGGAAGGACGCTAGTGCCTCAGATGCTGTTATTTCAGGTATTATCTCAGTCTGCCACAGGGATGCTTCTGTCTTATTTGATCCCGGATCCACCTATTCCTATGTTTCTACTTATTTTGCACATCACTTGGGTATGACCCGTGGTATTCTTGCTTTGCCCGTACATGTGTCTACCCCGGTGGGGCATATTGTAATTGTGGATCAGGTATATCGATCCTGTCTTATTACTATTTGGGGTCTGGAGACCCGAGTTGATTTATTGCTATTTGGCATGGTAGATTTCTATGTGATTCTAGGCATGGATTGGCTATCTCCTTACCATGCGATTCTGGACTGTCATGCCAAGACAGTCACACTAGCTATTCCAGGTAATCCGAGGATCGAGTGGTGTGGCCTGACTAATTATGTGTCCGACAAGGTGATTTCTAATATAAAGGCCCAACGAATGATTGGGAAGGGTTGATTATCTTATTCGACCTTTATTAGAGATGTTGAGGCTGAGACACCCAGTCTTGATTCGGTCCCCATTGTGAGGGAGTTTCCGGATGTATTTCAAGCAGACCTGCCGGGCATGCCGCCTGACAGAGATATTGACTTTGGTATTGACTTGGTGCCGGGCACTCAGCCCATTTTTATTCCTCCATATCGTATGGCACCAGCAAAGTTAAAAGAATTGAAGGAACAACTTCAGGAACTCTTAGATAAGGGTTTCATTCGCCCGAGTGTGTAACTTTGTGGTGCTCTGGTATTGTTCGTGAAGAAGAAAGATGGCACAATGAGAATGTGCATTGATTACAGGCAGCTGAACAAGGTAACAGTGAAGAATAAGTATCCATTACCTCGCATTGAGGACTTGTTTGATCAGTTACAGGGAGCTAGCGTATTTTCTAAGATTGATCTTCGATCGGGCTATCATCAGTTGAAGATCGGGGACTCAAATATTATGAAGAGAGCGTTCAGAACGCGATATAGGCACTACGAGTTCCTGGTGATGTCTTTCGGGCTGACTAATGCCCCAGCTGCATTCATGCACTTGATGAATAGTGTATTTCGGCCGTACCTTGATTCTTTTGTGATCGTGTTTATTGATGATATTATGGTGTATTCACGCAGCCAGGAGGAGCATACACAACACCTGATGGTGGTATTGCAGAGGTTGAGAGAAGAGAAGCTTTATGCAAAATTCACTAAGTGTGAGTTCTGGCTTGATACTGTGACTTTTCTAGGACATGTTGTGTCCAGTGATGGTATTCGGGTTGATCCACAAAAGGTCGAGGCAGTGCAGAATTGGCCCAAACCTTCCTCAACTACCGAGATTCGGAGTTTTCTTGGCTTGGTAGGCTATTATCGTCGGTTTGTTCAGGGTTTCTCATCTATTGCTTCATTGTTGACTAAGTTGACACAAAAGAATGCTCCATTTGTGTGGTCTGATGAATGTAAGGAGAGCTTCCAGAAGCTCAAGGAGGCTTTGACCACAGCTCCGGTACTTGTGTTGCCATCAGCCTCAGGGTCATATACGGTATATTGTGATGCTTCTTGAGTTGGGCTCGGTTGTGTGTTGATGCAGGAGGGTAGAGTTATTGCATATGCTTCTCGTCAGCTAAAGCCCCACGAGAAGAACTACCATGTTCATGATTTGGAGTTAGCTTCTATTGTCATGCCTTGAAGATTTGGAGGCATTACTTGTATGGTGTATCTTGTGATGTATATGCAGACCACCGCAGCCTTCAACATTTGTTTAAGCAGAGAGATCTCAATTTGAGGCAGCGGCGATGGCTTGAATTGCTTAAAGATTATGATATTACTATCTTGTACCATCCCGGGAAAGCCAATGTAGTGACTGATGCATTGAGCAGGAAGGCTATTAGTATGGGCAGCTTGGCGTACATTCCAGTTGGGGAGAGACCCCTTGCAGTTGATGTTTAGGCGTTAGCTAATCAGATGGTGAGGCTGGATATTTCTGAGCCCAGTCGGGTGATGGCTTGTGTAGTAGCTCGTTCTTCTTTATATGATCGTATCCGAGAATACCAGTATGATGATCCACACTTACTTGTCCTTAAGGACAGGGTTCAGCATGTTTATTCCAGAGATGTCACTATTGGTATTGATGGTGTATTGCGGATGTAGGGCCGGATATGCGTGCCTAATGTTGATGGCCTTCGTGAGTTGATATTGAAGGAGGCCCAAAGCTCGCGGTATTCTATTCATCCAGGAGCCGCGAAGATTTATCAGGATTTGAAGCAGCATTACTAGTGGAGGAAGATGAAGAAAGATATTGTGAATCATGTGGCACAATGTTTAAACTGTCAGTAGGTCAAGTATGAGCATCAAAGACCTTGTGGTATGTTCCATCGTATTGATATTCCTGAGTGGAAGTGGGAAAGAATCACTATGGACTTTGTTAGTGGACTCCCTTCGGACAGCGAGGAAGTTTGATTCAGTTTGGGTGGTTGTGGATAGGATGACCAAGTCAGCTCACTTCATTCCAGTGTGTACTACATACTCCTCGGAGCGGTTGGCCGAGATATTCATCCGTGAGATTGTGAGATTGCATGGAGTTCCCATTTCTATTATATCATACAGAGGTACCCAGTTCACTTCTCAGTTCTGGAGGTCATTTCAGCGAGAGTTGGGTTCACAGGTAGAGCTAAGCACAGCATTTCATCCACAGACGGATGGGCAGTCTGAGCGTACTATTCAGATATTGGAGGACATGTTGCGTGCTTGTGTCATTGATTTCGGTGGTTCATGGGCCGATTACTTGCCTCTTGCGGAGTTTGCTTATAATAATAGCTATCAGTCCAGTATTCAGATGGCACCGTATGAAGCTTTATATGGGAGGCGGTGTAGGTCTCCAATAGGTTGGTTTGAGCCCGATGAGGCTAGATTGTTGGGGACAGAGTTAGTTCAGGATGCCTTTGACAAGGTAAAGGTGATTTAGGAGAGACTTCGCACAGCTCAGTCGTGTCAGAAGATTTATGCAGACCGGAAGGTCCGAGATGTGTGTTATTAAGTGGGCGAGAAGGTGTTGCTAAAGGTTTCGCCTATGAAGGGCGTTATGAGGTTTGGGAAGAAAGGGAAGTTGAGTCCAAGGTTCATTGGACCTTTTGAGGTGCTTAGGAAAGTTGGGGAGGTGGCCTATATGCTTTCTTTGCCACCCAGTTTATCGGGAGTTCACCCGGTGTTCCATGTTTCTATGCTCCGGAAGTATGTCGGAAACCCGTCTCATGTGTTAGACTTCACCACGATACAACTAGATGAGGACTTGACTTATGATGTGGAGCCAGTAGCCATTTTGGGTCGACAGGTTCGTAAGCTGAGATCCAAGGACATAGCTTCAGGGAAAGTGCAGTGGAGAGGTCGTCCCGTAGAGGAAGCAACTTGGGAGACCGAGCATGAGATGCGGAGCAAATATCCACACTTATTTGATATCCAAGTATGTTTCTTAACCCGCTCGCGGACGAGCATTTGTTTAAGTTGGGGAGAATGTAACGACCCGGCCCGTAGTTATGGGAATTACCACCCCGTTACCTTGCATTTACATATTTTATGCTTTTATATCAGTATTAGAGTATATCGGGTGAGTTAGGAGTGATTCGGGTTGAAAATGAAGCAAATAGCCTTTTTGAAGTAAGCTTTAATATGGGAAGTCAACCTAGAGTTGACAATTAAGTTAGATTGCTCGGAATCGGATTCTGATGATTCGACTAGATTCGGGGGATCATTTATGACTTAGGAGAGCAATCGGAATCGAATTCGGAGGTCCAGTGTAATTTTAACCTTGAATTGGCTAAGGTTGAATTTTGGCGAAAATCGGACGGTAGGTGAGATTTTGATCCGGGAGTCGGAATGGAATCCCGACAATTTCTATAGCTTTGTTATGTGATTTTGGATATGTCTTCTATAGCTTTGTTATGTGATTTTGGATATGTCTGCAAATTTTCAGGTCATTCGGACGACGTTAGATCGGGTTTTGGATTGAATGTTAGTTTTGGAAGTTTTGAAGAAACTTAGGCTTGACCATGTGAAAATGGTGATTTTGATATTTAGGATGGTGTGTTTATGCTTGGAACAAGTCCGTATCATGTTTTGGAGTGTGTTGGTGGTTTTCGTTGGGGTCCCGGGGGCCTCGGGATGGATTCGGACCATCAACCGGGCATTTTAAACTTGGAAAAAACTGCAGAAACATTTGCAAGTTGTGCAGCAGGCCTTAAGCCTTCGCGTTCACATGGCCCAGGTCGCGTTCGCGAAGGTAGGGCTGGCTAAGCCATCGCGTTCGTGATTAGGCTGTCGCGTTTGTGTAGGCCAAGATGGTTGAGCTTCGCGATCGCATCCCTGGAGGTCGCATTCGCGTAGGAGCGTGAGAAAGTGCATCGCATTCGCGTGAGGGGCGACACGAACGAGTAGAAAGAAATTTGGGCGGCTGGGAACTTGTTCAACGCGAACGCGTGGGAGGCATCGCGTTCGTGAAGAGTAAATTGGAGATGGGCATCGCGAACGCGTGGGAGGTCACGCGAACGCGTAGAGTAATGGGTCTGTCAGTGAAATTAAATTGCAGAACAGTGTGTTCGCGGGTTCATTCACCAAAAACACAAATTTTTAACCCTAGAGAGAAGAACTCATGGGAAAACACTGGGATTTCATCGGGTGATCATCGGAGGTAAGATTCTTGACTCAAAAATATAATTTTATGGTAGAATTAACATTAGTCTTCATGAAATTGGGGTAGAAACTGTGAAGAATTATGGCCTAGGTATTGAAAACGAATTTTTGAGTTTTGAAAGGCCATTCAAACACCGATTTCGATAAATTTAATATGCACGAACTTGTGGCGAGACGAGGATCGAATTGGTATAAGTTTCTGAATTTTTCGGATAGCGGGCCCAGGGTCGGGTTTTTACCAACTTAGTGTATTTATGCGTTTTGCATGCAAATTGAAATGGGTTATGTTTCTTTGACTAGTAAATGACATAATTATTGTGGTTTGAATAGATTCTATACGCGAGGCAACAAATTCTAAAGGAAAAGGCATTGCGGACGAGTCTACAACCGGCTAGAGGTGAGTAGTTTGTGTATATGGTAGCCTAAGGGTTCGAAACCCCGGCTTAGCACAATGTGACGCTAGTACGGCGTGGCTCGCACCCCGTGGCAGGTGCGGGATTGATTGTGACTGGGGATTGAGACTTGGTCCATCCCGAATATGGATAATATGCTATTGGTGATGGAAATACATTGTGTTTGACATATTTGTGGGCTGTAAGCCTTGTTTGGGACCTTGTGCCGACCTGTAGTATCCCTAGGGGATAGTATATATGTGATAGCTATACTTGCTTAATCACCGATCTCAGTCCTGGAATTTGAACTCACAATATTGAATTTCTAAGTCACCGGTTTTGCAAAAATTAAATAAAAGTTAAAGTATTTTCATAAATTAAGAACTGGAATCTGGAAATAAGTAATTTGAGCTATTTTGTGACTTATCTGATTATTGTGCACTGAGGATGGATCAGGATGCATGCCACATCGGTTATTATGATATGAGGATCGGGCTGCACGCCGCAGCGATATTTGCGCTTGGGCTGTAGGAACCCCTCCGGAGTCTGTACACACCCCCAAGTGAGCGCCGTCGACGTTAAATTGATCGGTCTACACGCCGTAGCGATTATGTGTATTGCATTGCATCTTTGTCTATTGAGATATCTGTGGTAGTTGTATTGTACTGTTGTTGCTAGTTCATAGGAGGATTGGACTGTAGTTTAGCTTCATATTATGGTATTCTCTGGATTTCCTACTTTCAGCTGCTTTTATATATTTATTACTCACTGAGTACTTAGTACTCACCCCTACTTTTTGTACATTTTGTGTGCAGACTCAGGTACTCAGGAGCAGCAGACCAGCATTTCCAGCTTTTGCAGAGTCATACCGAGTTGCTGGGGTAGTTGCCGACGTTGGGAGAACCTAGCTTTTCTTCCTATTTCCAGATGTTAATTTATATTCAGACTTGAGTATTTCCATACAATATTCTCTATTTCTGTTGGGTTTTGTTAGAGGCTCTAGACTTGTGACTCCGGACCTTTGGGAGTGTCAGTTGCTTTCGCACTTCTCAGCACTTTGTTCATTTTATTATTATTGGGTTCTTTGACTCATATGTTCTTCTGGGTTGTCCATTTGGGACTAATATTCATTGTGATAAGTAATTGTTGGTCTGGCTGGCCTAGCTTAATTGTTGGGCGCCATCACGACTGGATTTGGGTCGTGACAGTAGTGGACGACTAGCTTCCTCTAAAGCTTCATAAAAACATTTTGCAACATCATTAGGTGTTTGTTCAACCT
Organism: Nicotiana noctiflora; assembly: GCA_032618575.1. Taxonomy (NCBI): domain Eukaryota; kingdom Viridiplantae; phylum Streptophyta; class Magnoliopsida; order Solanales; family Solanaceae; genus Nicotiana; species Nicotiana noctiflora. The sequence continues at coordinate 93,294 of JASVEL010001931.1, read as the reverse complement.
TTTTGTTGGACTCAAACCCATAGTGCATCCCAAAAGCATCCGAAACCATATCATGAATTCTAGAATCACGATTTGTATTCTCCACCAACCTACTACTTTCACCCACACCCATGTTATAAAATATCCCATGGCTACCATCGATCTCTACATGACAAGTCCATACAAAGGAATTCGCTATAAACCCCTTACTATAAAGATGAGCCTTAACTTCTTCTGGTTTTTCAAACTTAATACAGACGCACCTAACACAAGGGCACCTAATTACTCCTTCAATTATGTATGGCGGAAGTGTCATTGCGTGTCTAATAAATACATCAACCCCTTCTACAAAATTCTCCCGCAATCCTCGCCGATTAGGATAATTTCTATTGTATATCCAAGTACAATGTTTCATATATATAAATAAAGCAAGAGCAAATTAATTTAGTTAATTCAAGTATTTATAATGTATTCTTAGTTAATGTAATTCAAACCAAAAACCATAATACTAAATAAACAAAAATTCTGATTAGAAGTACATAAAATTATATAGCATAAGTAAAAAATAAAAAAAGCTAAGAAGGTAGATTACTAACCTTGGTAGATTAAAAGGATGATTAAAACAGTGGTGGAAATGGGCGGAAGACAGCAGCTCTGGCGACAGTGGCATCGGCGGCTCCAGCGACACTGGTAGCGGTGATAGTGGCAGCAGCTCCGACGACAATGGCAAGGGGTGAGGGAATTAATCTGTGTAAGGAAAATACAGAAGGGGATGAGAATATGTGGAGAGAGAGAGTTTGAGAAATTTTTTTAGTAACAAAATAACATTTTAGTAGGGCAACCCGATTTTGACTATAGATTAAAAATTAGCGACCAAAATTGGTCGCTATTCTTGGTACCCAATAGGTATTGACTAATTTGACCAATATAGAGACCAAACTTGGTCGCCATTTTTTGACCGTTTGACCAAAAAACGACCAAAGTTGGCCGCCATAAATAAATCAAAAATAAATTATTTTAAGTTTTATTTAAAATTATGTACATATGTAGTATAAATGTAGGATTTTAACGTATTTTAAACTAGACTTAGTGCATATATATATATATATATATATATATATATATATATATATATATATATATATTAGATACCTAAAACTTATATATACATATAATATATATACTTACGCTATACTATGCACTAAGTATAACTGTATTAGGTAATATATATATAATGTATCTAATATATATATATATATATATATATATATATATATATATATATATATATATATATATATATATATATATATATATATATATATATAAGCTATATTCGATACAAGTTATAGTTAATGCATAGTATAGCGTAAGTATGACAACAACAACAATAACTACCTAGTAAAATTCCACAGGGTGGGGTCTGGGGTAGCGTAAGTATATATATACACATAGGCTATATTCAATACAATATTAAGTAATACACCTATAATTAGTGCATAGTATAGCGTAAGTGTATATATATATATATATATAAGCTATATTCAATATAGTATTACTTAATACACTTATACTTAGTGCAAAGTATAGCGTAAGTATATATTATATATATATATATATATATATATATATATATATATATATATATATATATATATATATATAGCTATATCCGATACATGTTTACCTAATACACTTAGGAGTCGTTTGGTTGAAATATAAGTTATACTCGTATAAGTTATAATGGGATAAGTTATGCTGGGATTAGTTGTGCTGAGATTGTTGTTTATTCATTGTGTGGTATGTTGTATTAAGTATAACAATTGAATAATTTCTCAGCGGAAGGTATACGTTATACTGGTGTTAATGACCTTACCTTTTATTAGGTATAAGTTATCCAAGTGTTAAAATTAACACCAGGATAACTTACACCTGATTTGCTAACAAAACAGAGTATTAAGGTGGTTTTAAATTCTTATACCACCCTTACACCTTCTTATACCTCATACCAAACGACCCCTTATACTTAGTGGATAGTATTCGATATAGTATTGCCTAATACACCTACACTTAGTGCATAGTATAGCGTAAGTGTATATATATATATATATATATATATATATAAGCTATATTCGATACAATATTATCTAATACAGAGTTATACTTAGAGCATCGTATAGCATAAGTATATATATTATATATATAAAAGCTATATTCGATACAATACTTAGTGCATAGTATAGCGTAAGTATATATATATATATACACACACGCTATATTTGATACAATATTACCTAATACACTTATACTTAATGCAATATTACCTAATACGCTTATATATACGCTATAATGCACTAATTATAAGTGTATTAGGTAATATTGTATCGAATATAGCGTGTATATATATATATATATATATATATATATATATATATATATATATATATATTTATATATATGTGTGTGTGTGTGTGTGTGTGTGTGTGTGTGTGGATTTTGTTGCACTCCGCAATAATATACTGCATAGATCGGGTTGCACGCCGCAATGGTATAATCAAACTATCGGTCATTGTGAGGAGAAAATGAGTTGTGTACTGGTTTAAGGGATATTCACCTGATTTCCTCGTTTAGCTGTTGTTTATATACTTACTGTTTTATATAACTGCATATTGTTTTTACGAGTTTTCTTTCTGTCAGTCATTATTTATTGCTATTATTCACTGATTGTAGTACTCACTTTACTCCATGCACCATGTGTGCAGATACAAGTATGGTATAGTTGAGCTTTCTGCTAATGTTCAGATTATTACTTGAGTTGTCGAGGAAGCTGCATGGCATCTGCAGGACCCGATTTCTCCCCTTATCCTCTTTATTTTTCGCATTCTATATTATTCTATGATTAGGATCCCACTCAGATTTGTATTAGAGGCTTTCGACTCGTGACACCAGACCGGTGGGATTGGTATTGGAATTTTTCTCTGTTTCCACACATGTTATCTTCTATTTCAGAGCTATAATCATGTTTATTTGGTATTTAATCATCATAATTGGGAATAAATTCTATAAAGGAGATTGTGAGTGTTGGATTGGTCGGGCTTGTCTAGCATTTTATTGTGAGCCATCACGATCGGGGTTGGGATCGTGACAAGTTTGTATCAGAGCCTAGGTTACTAGGTCTCGTTAGTCATGAGCCAGTTTAGTAAAGTCTCACGGATTGGTACGGAGACGTCTGTACTTATCCTCGGGAGGCTGCAGAACCTTTAGGAAAATTTCCACATTCTTGAAATTCTTGTCGTGCGAACTTGTTGATTCGGATATTAAACTTCTCTTTATTTTATTCTCTCATAGATGATGAGGACATGAGCTACTAGATGTGATGGACGACCACCAGTACCACCTACTGAGGCTACTAGAGGCCGTGGATGCGGTCGTGGTCGTTGTAGAGACAAAGCAGTAGGGGTAACACATGTGGATCCTTTAGTTGCCCCAGCTAAGGACTAGGCTCCAGCAACACCAGTTCAAGAACCAGCTGTGCCCATTGGAATTTCGGGTCTCCAGGAGATATTAGCCTAGATATTGACATGTTGTACGGGACTGTCTCAGGTGGTATTAGCAACCAAAGCAGGAGTAACTACTTCACAAGCTGGGGGAGGCAATCAGACCTCCGCTGCTCGCACACCTGGGCAGGGATTACTAGAGTTAGAGACTCGAGAGGCACCTCTAGCTCAGCCAGTGGTACCAATTATGTAGTACAGGGTTCCAATTATGCCTGAGGACGAGAAATATCGCCTTGAGAGGTTTGGTAGACTCGAGCATCCGACATTGAGTTGAGTTGAGGGAGAGGATGCCTAGGGTTTTCTTGACAGATGTTAGCAGATGCTTTGTACAATGGGGATTCTTGAGTCTAGTGGTGTGGCTTTTACTGCATTTCAGTTTACTGGAGTGGCCTTCACTTGGTGGAAGACATATGAGTGGCGTAGGCCAGTTGGTGCAAAACCTTCAACTTGGCAGGACTTCTCCACTCTCTTCTTGGAGAAGTATGTACCAAGTCTCGTAGAGAGGAGATGCGTAGATAGTTTGAGGGACTACGACAGGGAGAGATGTCAACGACCCAGTATGAGATGTGATTTTTTAAGTTGTCTCGGCATGCAGCTTGGTTCGTCCCGATGGACCGTGAGCGTATCCGGAGGTTTAATGGCAGTCTCCACTACCCTCTTCGTATGCTTATGACTAGAGAGACAGTGCTGATTGCTACATTTGGAGAGGTGGTGGATATAGCTCGAGATATTAAGCCGGTTCGCCTCCAGGATTGAGATGAGAGGGAGGGAAAGATGCTTCGAGGTTCTGGTAGTCACAGTGGTGCTCCTTCGAGGGGCCAGTTCCAGCAAGGTCAGGGTTGTTCTTTCAGGCCCGCTCAATTAGCTCGACCTGAGCATCGAGGTGGATCTTCTGGTCTTGTGGTTATCAGGGTTCTCAGCAGAGTCAGTCATCTCTTAGCGCTCTTTCAACACAAAGTTTGTCCCGTGCTCCATCTGTTCATTGTTCTTCAAGGCCGAGTGCATCACCTAGCCACTCTGGCGCGAGGGTGTCACGATCCCAAAACCCGATCGTGATGGTGCCTAGCACATTGTTAGGCCAGCCTGACTAATCTCACACAATACCGAGCTACCATCTCTCGCTTTACTTCAAAAGCATTAACAATAATAGAAGAAATACCATAATTTTAGCATAACTTGCAAAAATAGCCCAACAAAGTATAACAGCTTCAACAGATCTCCAACACGGTATAACAGCTTCAACAGATCTGGAGTCATAAGCCAAGAGCCACTACCAAGAATATAACTGTTATACTAAATAAAATTGTATCTGACAAATGTGGAAAAAGCCTAAATAATAGAGGATAGAAGGTAAAGTAAGGTCCTGCGGTGCTAAGCAGATACCTTGACAGTCCAGTATGATCTCTGAAGCTGCTGGGGAGTCAGCCCTGCTATGATGTACCTGGATCTTCTCACAAGGTAAAGGGAGTAGTGTGAGTATTTCCAACTCAGTTGTAATAAGCACGGATAAAGACATTGAAAGTTAAAATACCCAATAATTCACTAAGCAAAGCTATATTTATAATAACCTTCTTTTTACCATTTTTGACAGGATAAGTCTCATATGAAACAATAGCAGCTAAGCAGAACAACAAGTATATCTAAATACAATGCGGATGCATGAACATGACCATTACGACGCGTAGCCCGATCTATTTGGGTACCCGTGCTCATTATGGGTGTTCAGACTCTGGAGGGGCTCCTACAGCCCAATCGCAATATCAGTAATATGCTGCGGTGCGTAGCCCGATCCACTACCAAACCTGCTACATGCAATGCAAGCCTCACAGGCAAGGAAAATATCATTTTCAAATCTCTTTTTATCAATAACAGTAGAAAGTAGTGTTCAAAAATACCAGAGTTTGGAAAACCATTTCAGACAGTGTTTTAGCTCAGGACTAGTATCAGGATAACATGTTATAATCATAGTAGCAATGATAACGATCCTCACGGGATCCAAATATTTTGCTTACAGCCCAAAGATATCCACAACCATCCAAGTAGGAGGTTTACCGGCTCATTTTAGCCAACAACACAGTATAATACTACACAGTTGGACTAAGCCATAGTCCTCAATCATAATCGACCCTGAACTCACAGTAGAGTACGTATCTCGTCTCAATACAGCATCACATAGTGATATACTATGGTTTCAAACCCTCAGGTCATTATCCATACCCATTACTCACCTCGACTTGGCTCGAAATCTAGCCCGCAATGCCCTTGCCACGAGAATCGGCCTCCATGGGTGCAAAATCTGATCAAAATAAATAGGAATACATCAAACTAGGCTAAAGGAACATAACCCAATCGAAATAACACGAATTACACCCAAAAACAAGAAGTTGCCAAAACCCGACCCCCAGGACCGCTTCTCGAAAAATTACGAAAGTCAGATTTTAAAAATCCTTATCCCGCCACAAGTTCATACATATAAAGTTTATCAAAAAACCTATTTGCCCATTCAAATTGTCGATTTTCTATTTCCCAGGCTTAGAGCAAAATCCCCATTTTTACGCCTTAATTCCTTCATTTTCAGAGATTTAATCCATGGTTTATCAATATATTAACATAATTTGGGTCCAAGAGTGTTTACCTGATGCTACTCCTCACTTTCCTCCTCAAAATCGCCAAATTCGTCTCTAAGTTCGAAGCCCCAAATGATTTAATGCTTCTGAAATTTTGAAGTAACACTGGTCTTAAAACCCCAGGTACATTCGCTTCTGCGGCCAAAGTGCCGCTTCCGCGTGTCTGCTTCTACGAAAATTTGGTCGCTTCTGCGACACTCATTAAATTCCCAGACCGCTTCTTCGGTTCAACACTCGCTCCTGCAAGGTCGCTTAAGCGGAAACTCCCCCGCTTCTGTGAGATTCCCTAATCACCTAACTTCCAAAACCTACATTCTATAAAAAACCCGACCAAACGATGTCCGAATGACCTGAAAATTTGTGGACATATCCAAAATCACCTAATGAAGAAACTGCAACTCTCATAATTCTATTCCGACTCTCAGATGAAAATCTCTCTTATCGACCGAATTTTGCCAAAAGTCCAAGTTAGCCAATTCAACCCTATTTATACACCAGACCTCCAAATTCAATTCTGATTGCTCCCCTATGTCAAAAATCACCTGCCAAAGCTAACCGAATCACCAGAATCCACATCCGAGCCCTATAACCACATAGTCAACTTTAGGTTGACTTTTCAGAAATAGGCTTCACTCAGAAATGTTTTATGCCTTATTTTCAACCAGGATTAATCCAAATACACCCGATAGACTCTAACACAAATATAGAAACATGGAACAACATAATGAGGGGATTACGGGGCGGTAACTCTCGTGACAACGGGATGGGTCATCACATTCTCCCCAACTTACGAAAATGCTCATCCACGAGCGGGTCAAGAAACATACCCGGAGACTTATATAAGTGAGGATATATGCTCTGCATCTCCTGCTCGATCTCTCAAGTGGCCTCCTCCACGGGTCGACCTCTCCACTGAACCTTCACTGATGCAATATCCTTGGATTTCAATCTCCTCACCTGACGACCCATATAGCTATAGGCTCCCCATTATAGGTCAAGTTATCACGAAGCTGCACTGTACTAAAATAAAACACATGCGATAGGTCACCAACATATTTCTGGAGCATAGATACATGAAACACTGGATGAACTCTCGATAGACTGGGTGGTAAAGAAAGCATATAGGCCACCTCTCCAATCCTACTGAGAATCTCAAAAGGGCCAATGAATCTCAGACTGAGCTTTTCTTTCTTCCCAAATCTCATGACGCCTTTCATAGGCAAAACCTTCAGTAAGACCTTCTCACCCATCGAATAAGACACATCCCGAACCTTTTGGTCCACATAACTCTTCTGGTGTGACTGGGCTGTGCAAAGTCTCTCCTAAATCACCTTCACCTTGTCCAAAGCATCCTGGACCAACTCTATCCCCAGCAACTTGGCCTCACCGGGCTCAAACAAACCAACTGGAGATTTTCACCGTCTCCCATATAAAGCCTCATACGACGCTATCTAAATACTGTATTGGTAACGGTTGTTATAAATAAGCAAACTCTGTGAGAGACAAATAATCAGCCCATGAACCACCAAAATCAATAACACAAGCACGCAACATATCCTCCAAGATCTGAATGGTACGCTCAGAATGTTTGTCCGTCTGAAGATGAAATGCAGTACCCAACTCGACCTGTGAGCCCAACTCACATTAAAATGTCCCCCAGAACTGCGAAGTAAATTTAGTACCTCTGTCTGATATGATAGAAACTGGAAATCCATGCAATCTCACAATCTCACTAATGATTATCTCTAGTAACCGCTCCGAGGAGTATGTAGTACACATAGGAATGAAGTGAGTTGACTTGGTCAGCCTATCCACAATCACCCAAACTGAATCAAACTTCCTCGCTGTCCAAGGGAGTCCACTAACAAAATCCATAGTGATCCTCTCCCACTTCCACTTGGGAATATCAATACACAGAAACACGCCACCAAGCCTCTGATGCTCATACTTGACCTATTGATAGTTGAGGCACCGTGCTACATGACTCACAATATCCTTATTCATCATTCTCCACCAATAATGCTGTCTCAAATCCTAATACATCTTCGTGGCACCTGGATGGATATAATACCGCGAGCTATGGGCCTCCTCAATATCAACTCACAAAGGCCATCAACATTGGGCACGCATATCCGGCCCTGCATCCTTAACACACCATTACCATCAATACTGACATCTCTGCCATCATCATGCTGAACTCTTTCCTTAAGGACAAGCAAGTGTGGATCATCATACTGGCACTCACGAATGCGATCATAAAGGGATGACCGAGAAACAACATTAGCCAACACCCTGCTAGGCTTTGAAATATCCAACCTCACTAGCCAATTGGCCAACGCCTTAACATCATATACAAATGGTCTCTCCCAATTGGAATATACGCCATGTTTCCCAAACTAACTGCCTTTCGGCTCAAAGCATCAGCCACCACATTAGACTTCCTAGGATGATATAGAATAGTAATGCCATAATCTTTGAGCAACTCAAGCCACCTCCGCTGCCTCAAATTAAGATCCTTCTGTTTGAACAAATGTTGGAGACTACGGTGATCACAGGACACGCGGTGCCAATAGTGCCTCCAAATCTTCAAGGCATGAACTATGGCAACTATATCCAAATCATGGACAGGGTAGTTCTTCTCATGATGCTTCAATTGACGAGAAGCATAAGCAATAACTCTACCCTCCTGCATCAAAACACAACCTATCCCCACTCTCGAGGCATCACAATATAGGGTATATGAACCTGAAGCTGATGACAAGACTAACACTAGAGCTGTGGTCAAAGCTGTCTAGAGCTTTTGAAATCTCTCCTCGCACTCATCCGACCACACGAATGGTGCACCCTTCTGCGTCAATCTGGTCAAAGAAGAAGCAATGGATGAAAATCTCTCTGAACGAACCGGCGATAATACCCCTCCAAACCAAGGAAACTTCGGATCTCCGTAGCTGAGGACGGTCTAGGCCAACTCTACACCACCTCTATCTTCTTCGGGTCAACTTGAATACCATCACGAGACACCACATGACCCAGAAAAGCTATCGACTCGAGCCGAAACTCGCACTTGGAGAACTTAGCATACAATTTCTCCTCCTTCAACATCTGCAATTCAATGCTCAAATGCTGAGCATGCTCCTCCTGGCTACGAGAGTATACCAGAATGTCATCAATGAACATGATCACGAAAGAATCCAGATATGGTTGGAACACACTGTTCATCAAGTGCATGAACGCGGCCGGGGCATTGGTCAGCCCAAAAGACATCACAAGAAACTCGTAGTGCCCATATCTCATCCTGAATGCAGTCTTCATAATATCAGAATCTCTAATCTTCAGCTGATGATAGCCTGAACGAAGATCAATCTTTGAGAACACCCTCGCTTCCTGGAGATGATCAAAATAAATCATCAATGCACGGTAGAGGATACTTGTTCTTCACTGTTACCTTGTTCAGCTGTATATAATCAATGCACATCCTTATAGAACCATCTTTCTTCTTAACAAACAATACTGGTACACCCCACGGTGACACACTAGGGCGAATGAATCCCTAATCTAAAAGCTCCTGAAGTTGTTCTTTCAATTCCTTCAACTCAACTGGTGCCCTACGGTAAGGAGGAATAGAAATGGGCTGAGTGCCCGGCACCAAATCAATACCAAAATTGATATCCCTGTCTGGCGGCATGCCTGGCAGGTTTGATGGGAACACATCTGGAAAGTCCCTCACATTAGGCAAAAACTCAATACTAGGAGTCTCAGCTCCCACATCTTTCACAAATGTTAGATATGACAAACACCCTTTTTCAACCATTCTCTGAGCCTTTAAGAATGAAATCACACGGCTAGGGACATAATCAGTCGAACCTCGCCACTAAATCTGAGGAATACCAAGAATAGCCAATGTAAGTGTCTTATCATGACAGTCCAAAATAGCATGGCACGGGGACAGCCAATCCATGCCCAAAATCGCATCAAAATCCACCATACCTAACAATAGCTGATCCACTCGGGTCTCCAAACCCCCAATAAAAACAACACAGGATCGATAGACTTGATCAACAATAATTGTATCACCCACCGGGGTAGATACATGAACTGGCAAATCAAGACTACCACAGGTTGAACCCAAATAATGTGCAAAATAAGAACGTATGAATATGTGGACACAGGATCAAACAAAACAGAAGCATCTCTGTGACAACTGAAATGATACCTGTAATCACTGCATCTGAGGAAACAACATCTCGCCTATCAGGAAGTGCATAAAAATGTTCCTGACAACCACTCGATCGCTCCTCACTCCTGGGGTGACCTCTAGAAGACTGACCTCCACCCCTACTAGCTAGAGCTGAAGTGGAGGGTTGATCCCTCTGCTGAGACCTACCCCTGTGAATTCGAGGATACTGCCTCCTAATATGACCAAACTCGCCACACTCAAAACAACTTCCTAGCGTTGGAGAAGGGGACTAAAGGGAACCCCTCGCCACAGATGAACCCTTGGCCGAAGAAGAAGGTGCTGAACTCTGAGCTGGGAGGGCGCTGAGTGAAGATTGACCCTACTGATAACCATGATGGTCATGGTCGGAAGAAGCTCCACTGTGCTCTAGGCGACTTGATTGAGGAGGTCTAGATGAACGACCTCTGCCCTGATGAAACTGCCCCCTGGATGGAGCACCACTAAAATTGCTAGAACCTATAGACCTCTTGGCCTCCCTCTCCTCTCGCTTATGACGAGGATCTGCCTCAATAGAGCGTGCCATATCAACCATCTGCTCGAAAGATGCTGCCAATACTCTCTCCCTGGTCATCAAGATACGAATAAAATAGTTGAGGCCATCAATGAACCTCCCGATCCTCTCTCGATCCGTCGGGATCATCCAAATAGCATGCCTGGCCAACTAAGTATACCTCAACTCGTACTGTGTCACTATCATATCACCATGCACTAGCCACTCCAATTGGTGACATAGCTCCTCTATGCGGGATTGTGGCACATACTTCACTAAAAAGAGAGTGGAAAACTGCTACCAAGCAAAGTGTGCTGCCCCAGCATGCCTATGCCTCTCAAACTCCTCCCACCAAATGAATGATGGACCTGAAAACTGGAATGTAGTAAAAGAAACACCACTGGACTCAGGAATCCCCGCTGTACGCAACATCCTCCAACACTTGTCTAAGAATCCCTGGGCACCCTCGCCCTTAGTACCACTGAATGAAGGCGGCTGAAGTATGCCAAATATCTCCAATCGACGCTGCTTGTCATCAGGTATCAACAGAACAGTCACGCCCCAAATCGAGGGGCATGACCAGCGCCAGACCATGTAGCCCCAGTCAAGCGGACCTGGATGCCTTTCCTAACCCACGTGTTACCCGTGTATTGTTCATTACTTACAAACCAAAGCCTTTACAAATTTATAACGGAAATCACACTTTTAACAAACATAACAACATACTTAACTTCTTAACAAGTTCATAATTTACAATGCCCGACATATATATACATAAGATTATAATCCCACAGTTTACTGTCTATGAGCCTCTACGGTACAAGGGATGATACAATACTTTGCAATAACAAGGCTCCGGCTATACCTTACACAAAATAAAAATAAAGTCAAAAATAGAAGTGGCATGAGCCACGCAGGGCCCCGAGAGGAAAGGGGCTCACCAAAACGGCCAGTGGAAGATGAAGAATGCTACTGCCGATGAGCTGAAGTACCTGCTACGGATCCACCTACAATCATAACACGAATATAGCGTCCTTGGCAAAAGGGACGTCAGTACATTGGAATTGTAATAGTATGTATGGACAAGCTTTGTCCCAAGTAAACTCAAGCCATTAAACAAATAAATCACGATAGTAAAACAACCAACAGTTACACCAAGAAATAACAAAGCCACCCAACTACGTTCCCACATTTACTTCATTTCATGTAGTCCTCAGCCCAAGTACAAATAAAGATCAACAACGAAGGCAACAACCAAACATACACGGGAAGTACAATCAAGTCAAACAAAAGGGCAATCAGTGCCCCATAGGTTGCAAACTCTCCTGATGTCTCCTTTCACAATTTCACATCGATGATTTCATATCAATTTCAATGGCGATTTCGATCGCTTTCCACCCTTATTACCTCGGCCACCCTTATCACCCCAACCCACACCTTATTACTTTGTGTTGTGGCACGCAACCTGATCCCACTGTGCAGTTTCAAATCACAACAACCACAAACAACAAACAATGGCACTACACAAGATCACAAACAAGTGCAATAAGCAAATTTCAAATTAATTCATGTTTCCAAATTCTTTTCAAGCCCGTGTCACAACAAAGTTACTATAATTTCATATCCGAGAGTATCCATACCATTTTGTTCAACAGTTCATCACAATTCGAGTTGTTTCATTAGTTTCCCACAATAAGCCAAGTATGCCATCACTACATCGTTCTCAATTTCTTTACCAAATATGAATTCCTTTTTCATCTTTCAGTTCACACACCATACCGCACAAAACATAGTTCAAATCAATTGAATACCCATCAACTAAATCAAAGAATTACACAACAATTCTCAAAATTATCACATACCCAAATGAATTATACACATAAGGCTATTTCATAAGGATCAAAGTTTGCCATACATACCTGGAATCGAATTTACTTCCTCCAAACTCTTATTTTAAGTTCACCCAAGTTATCCTATGTTGCCAACTTCTATTTTTGCAAACTCTTACTCCTACCCACTTCCTTTTGCTAAATTTAAAGTTCAAAGAACATGCATGAGTGTTAAATTCTATTTTTAAAAGCTAATGCATGAAAATCTTTCTTTCCCTTGGACAAATAAAAATTAGCGGAAAATGACTAGGGTTTTTACCTTTTAGAGATTGGGAAAGATGACACTTGCCCTAGGACCTTCCGGACCAAGCGATTAGAATTGATCTTTGAAGATGGTTTGGTTTCTCTCTCTAGAATTTCTCTTTCCTCTCTCTTGTTTTGGTAAGAAAATATGAGAAAATGAAGGTTTGAGGTGTTTTATCAAAAAAGGAATCGGGTTAAAATTTTATAAAAATCTGGGCCGAGGCAAATTTGCGGTCGCATCTGCGATTGCAAAATCAATATACGGTCCGCATAATGGACCGCTGAATTGTCCCCAATAATTCACCTGTTCTGTTACGATATGCAACCAAAATGCGGTCTGCACTTGTGTTTTGTAGTCGCATAATGCACCGTAGAATTGACACTCAAAAATTCCTAAGGAATTATGCGATAGATTTGCGGTCTGCATTTCCGTTATGCGATCGCATATTGGACCGCATTTTCAACACCGATTTTGCAAAACATTTTGTTACTCTCTGCAATAGGAATGCGGTCCGCATAGCACATATGTGACCGTATTCTTGACCGCAGAATCGATATTTTTTGGAAAACTTTATTCTTTCAATTTTTAAAGCTTAAATAACTACTAAGGGTCCGAACCGCGACGAGCTTTTCGATACATTCCTAACACATTATTCGAACCATGACACCACGGGCTACTAGGTTTTAAACACAAAAATCTTACGGGGCCTTACAAGAACAACATACTTTGGGGCTGGCGCAACTGGTGCAACAAAAACAGCCAGTGCAACTACTTGAGCTGGGACTACCTCTGGCGTTTGAAGTCCCTGCACAACCTATTCTAGTGTGCGAGCTGCGGGGGTCGGATAACCATCCTCGGTCTGAGATGTCGCTGGTCCAGTAGTATCTGAAACTACCGAAGCCAACCCAGTGCAAACAGATAATATCTAGGACAATGCCTCCTGAAGGTTAGGAATAATAATAGGCACTACCGGTGTGTGAATGGGTGCTGTTGGAGCCTCAACCACTGGGGGCTAATCCTGGGTAGGGGCAACGGGTGGGTCTACTGTCACTGCCCCTGCCACTCTAACACGTCCACGACCACGGCCGCGACCACCGCTTCTAGCTGGTGGCAATGGTGGTCGTCCACCTCGTCCTGAAGCACGAGTCCTCGCCATCTGCAAGAGAATAGAATACAGAAGTTCTGTTTTTGGAATAACAAAATCGCTCGACAGAGTTCAAGAAATGTGAAGTATTTCCTAAAATGTCTGCAGCCTCCCGAGGATAAATACTGACGTCTCCATACTGTTCCGCAAGACACTACTAACCGACTAAAGACTCATGAGGCCTAGTAACCTAGGCTCTGATACCAACTTGTCACGACCCAAAAACCCGATCGTGATGGCGCCCAGCACATTGCTCGGCCAGCCTGACCAATCTCACACAATACCATGCTACCAGCTCTCACTTTACTTCAAAATCATTAAGAATAATAGAAGAAATACGATAGTTTTAGCATAAGCCCAACATAGTATAACACCTCCCACAGATCTAGAGTCATAAGCCAAGAGCCTCTACTAAGAATCAGTGATACTGAATACAACTGTATCTGAAAAATGTGGAAAAAGTCTAAATAACAGAGGATAGAAGGGAAATTCAGGTCCGGCGGACACTAAGCGGCTACCTTGATAGTCCGGTATGATCTCTGAAGTAGCTGGGGAGTCAGCGTTGCTGTGATGTACCTGGATCTGCACACAAGGTGCTGGGAGTAGTGTGAGTACTTCCAACTAAATGGTAATAAGCACAGATAAAGACATTGGAGGTAATAATACCCTATAATTAACTAAGCAAAGCTATTTATATAATAACCTTGTTTTTACCATGTTTTACAGGATAAGTCTCAGATGAAACAAGAACAGCTAAGTAGAACAATAGGTATATCTAAATGCAATGCATATGCATGAACATGACCGCTACGGCGCATATCCCGATCTATTTGGGTACCCGCGCTCATTGTGGGGGTTCAGACTCTTGAGGGGCTCCGACAGTCCAACCGCAATATCAGTAATATGTTGCGGTGCTTTGCCCGATCCACTACTAGTCCAGAAACATGCAATGCAAGCCTCACGGGCACAAAAAATATCATTTCCAAATCTCTTTTTATCAATAACAGTAGAAAACAATGTTCAAAAATACCAGAGTTTGGAAAACCATTTCAGACAGTGTTTTATCTCAGAACTGGTATAAGGATGACATGCTATAATCATAGAAGCAATTATAACGATCCTGACGGGATCCAAATAATTGTCTTACAACCCAAAGATATCCACAACCATCCAAGTAGGAGGTTTACCGGCTCATTTATAGCCAACAACACAGTATAATACTACACATTCGAACTAAGCCATAGTCCCCAATAACAATCAAACCTGCACTCACAGTAGATTACGTGTCTCGCCTCAATACATCGACACATAGTAATATACCGGGGTTTCAAACCCTTAGATTATCATCCATACCCATTACTCACCTCGACTAGGCTCGAAAACTAGCCGCAATGGCCTTGCCACAAGAATCAGCCTCCACGGGTGCATAATCTGATCAAAAGCAAACGGAATACATCAAAATAGGCTAAAGGTACATAACCCAATCGAAATAACTCGAATTACACCAAAAAACACGCAGTTGCCAAAACCCGACCCCCGGGCCCGCTTCTCGAAAAATTATGAATGTCACATTTTGCCGATTCAAATTATCGATTTTCTATTTCCTAGTCTTAGAGCAAAATCCCCAGTTTTTACACCTTAATTCCTTCATTATCAGAGATTTAATCCATAGTGTATCAATATATTAATATAATATGGGTCCAAGAGTGCTTACCTGATGATACTCCTCACTTTCCTCCTCAAAATCGTCAAATTTGCCTCTAAGTTCAAAGCCCCAAATGATTTAATGCTTCTAAAATTTCGAAGTAACACTGGTCTTAAAACCCTAGGTACTTTCGCTTCTGCGGCCAAAGTGCCTCTTCCGCGTGTCTACTTCTGAGGAAATTTGGTCGCTTTTGCAACACTCATAAAAGTCTCAGACCACTTCTTCGATTCAACACACGCTCCTGCGACACCGCTTAAGCAAAAACTCCTCCGCTTCTGCGAGATTCCCCAATCCGCTAACTTCCGAAACCTACATTATATCAAAAACCCGACCAAATGATGTCCGAATTACCTGAAAATTTGCAAACATATCCAAAATCACCTAACAAAGCTACTACAACTGTCAGAATTCCATTCCGACTCCCGAAAAAAAATCTCACCTATCGACCAGATTACGCCAAAACTCCAACTTAGACAACTCTAGCCTATTTCTACACCGGACCTCCAAATTCGATTCCCATTGCTCCCCTAAGTCAAAAATTACCTCCCAAAGCTAACTGAACCACCAGAATCCACATCCGAGCCGTCTAACCACATAGTCAACTTCAAGTTGACTTTTCAGAGATAAGCTTCACTCAAAAAGGTTATATGCCTTATTTTCAACCAGAATTAATCCATATTCACCCGATTGACTCTAACACATATATAAAAACATGAAACAATATAATGAGGGGATATGGGGGCGGTAACTCAAGTGATGATGGGCCGGGTAATCATAGAGGGGTTCCCTTTTGACCCATTTCCCAACACCCGAGAGTTGCTACAAGTGTGGAGAGTTTGAGCACATGCAGATGGAGTGTCCACACTGTGCTGCTAGCTGATCTTAGCAGAAGGGTCAGCCCTTATTTTCCGGCCCAGTTCCTTTAGCACCCGCCCCGCTAGCTATTGGTGAGGGTCAGGTAGCTAGGGGTCGCCCGAGAGGGGGAGGCCAATCGGGCAGAGGTCAGGCTCACTTTAATGCTCTTCAGAGTATGAGAGATGTTATTGCCATGGATGTTGTTCTCACAGGTATTATTTTAGTCTGCACCATGGATGCATCAGTTTTATTTGATCTCAGTTCCACCTACTCGTTTGTGTCATCATATTTTCTGCATCATTTGGGTACGACCCGAGGGTGTCTTGCCTTACCTGTGTATGCATCTACCATGGTGGGTGATTCTATTATTGTAGACCATGTGTATCGATCGTGTTTGGTGACTATATGAGGTCTAGAGACCCGATTCTTTCTACTGGTACTGAGCATAGTGGATTTTGATGTTATTCTTGGCATGGACTAGTTATCTCCTTGTGATGCTATTCTGGACTATCATGCTAAGATAGTCACTTTGGCTATACTGGGTGTTCCGAGGATCGAGTGGCGTGGCGTGACTGACTATGTGCCTAGTAGGGTGATTTCGTTCCTAAAGGCCCAATGTATGACTGGGAAAGGTTGTATATAATATTTGGCTTTTGTGAGGGATATTGGAGCTAAGACTCCTAGCATTCATTCGGTCCTAGTTGTGAGGGTGCTTCTCGATATGTGTCCTGCAAACCTGCTAGGCATACCACCAGACAAAGATATTGATTTTGGTATTGACCTGGTTCCGGGGACTTAGCCCATTTCCATTCCTCCATATCATATGGCACCAGCATTTGAAATAACTCAAAGATCAGCTTCATGAACTCCTAGATAAGGGGTTCATTCGGCCTAGTTTGTCATCGTGGGGTGCACCGGTTATATTTGTGGAAAGAAAGATAACACAATGAGAATGTGCATTGACGACATGCATTTGAACAAAGTGACAGTGAAGAACAAATATCTCCTGCCTCGATTGATGATTTATTTGACCAGCTTCAGGGGGCAAGGGTATTCTCCAAGATTAATCTCCGTTCGGGCTATCATCAATTGAAGATCAAGGATTCAGATATTTTGAAGACTACTTTCAGGACTAGATATGGCTACTATGAGTTTCTTGTTATGTCCTTTGGGCTTACCAATGCCCCAGCCACATTCATGCATTTGATGAAGAATGTATTTCGGCCATAGTTGGATTTGTTCGTGATTGTTTTTATTGATGATATATTAGTGTACTCGCATAGCCTCGAGGAGAACGCACATCATTTGCGAGTGGTATTAGAAAGATTGAGGGAGGACAAGCTTTATGCAAAGTTCTCCAAGTGTGAGTTTTGTCTTGGGTTAGTGGCTTTCTTAGGATACGTGGTGTCTAGCCAGGGTATTCAGGTCGACTCGAAGAAGATAGAGGCGGTGCAGAGTTGTCCTATACCAACCTCAGTTTCAAAGATTTTTAGTTTCCTTGGGTTGGTAGGTTATTATCACTGGTTTGTTCAGGGATTTTCCTCTATTGCATCACCCTTGACCAAGTTGACTCAGAAGGGTGCTCAATTTATGTGGTCAGATGAGTGCGAGGATAGCTTTCAGAAGCTAAATATAGCTTTGACCATGGCTCCAGTGTTGGTTTGCCATCAGCTTTAGGTTCTTACACTACATATTGTGATGCTTTGAGAGTTGAGATTGGATGTGTGTTAATGCAGCAGGGTAGCGTTGTTGCATATGATTCTCGTCAGTTGAAGCCCCATGAGAAGAACTACCCTATACATGATTTAGAGTTGACTGCTATAGTTCATGCTTTAAAGATTTGAGCCAATACTTGTATGGTGTATCTTGTGAGGTATTCACCGATCATCGCACTCTTCAACATCTATTCAAGCAAAAGGATCTTAATTTGAGGCAGCGGAGACTAGAGTTACTCAAGGATTATGATATTACCATTCTGCATCACCTAGGGAAGGCTAATGTGGTGGACGATGCTTTGAGTCGGAAGGCGGTTAATATGAGGAGTTTGGCATACATTCCAGTTGGGGAGTGTCCCTTTGTAGTTCATGGTTAAGACTTGGCCAATAGGATGGTGAGATTAGATATTTCATAGCGTAATCGGGTCTTGGTTTGTGTGGTTTCTCGGTTTTCCTTATTTGACCACATGAGAGAGCGCTAGTATGATGATCCGCATTTACTTGTCCTTAAGGATAGGGTTCAGTATGATGATGTCAGGTATGTGGCCATTGATAGTGATGGCATGTTTATGATGCATGGCCGAATTTGCATGCCCAATATGGACAAGCTTCGTGAGTTGATATTTTAGGAGGACCATAATTTGCAGTATTCCATCCATCCAGGTGCCGCGAAGATGTATCAGGATTTGAGGCAAAACTATTGGTGGTGGAAGATGAAGAAGAAGATAATGGGGTCTGTAGCTTGGTCTCTCAACTGCCAGCAGGTTAAGTACGAGCATTAGAGGTCGGACGGTATACTTCAGCGGATGATTATTCCTAAGTGGAAGTGGGAGAGGATTACTATGGATTTTGTAAGTGGTCTCCCTCGGACTTTGAAGAAGTTCGATTTGGTTTGGGTGATTATGGATCGGCTGACCAAGTCCATGCAATTCATTCCAGTATGTACTACTCATTACACGGAGCAACTGGTAGGGATCTTTATTCGGGAGATTGTCCAATTGCATGTGGTTCCAATGTCTATTATCTCATATAGGGGTACTCATTTCTACAGGACATTTCAGTGAAAGTTGGGTATGCAGGGAGAGCTGAGAATAACATTCCATCCTTAGACGGACTAGCAGTCCGAGCGCACTATTCAGATATTAGAAGACATGTTACGTGCATGTGTTATCGATTTTGGGGGTTCTTGGGATGCATTTTTGGCACTGGCAGAGTTTACCTACAATAACAGTTATTAGTCTAGCATTCAGATGGCTCTGTATGAGGCGTTGTATGGGAGGCAGCGTAGATCTCCTGTTGGATGGTTTGAGCTCGGTGAGGCTACGCTATTGGGACAGAGATGGTTCAGGATGCCTTAGAAAAGGTGAATCTGATTCAGGAAAGGCTTCGTACATCATCGTCGTATCAAAATAGTTATGCAGACCGGAAGGTTCGGGATGCATCCTATATGGTGGGTGAGAAAGTCTTGCTCAATGTTTTGCCCATGAAGGGTGTTATGCGGTTTGGGAGGAAAGGGAAGTTGAGTCCACGGTTCATTGTGCCGTGTGGGGTACTTAGGAGGATTGGGGAGGTGGTTTATGAGCTTGCTTTACCACCAAGCTTGTCGAGCGTGCACCCGGTATTTCATGTATCTAAGCTCTTAAAGTATGTTGGGGACCCGTCTCATGTATTGGACTTTAACACTGTTCAGTTGGATGACGATTTGACCTATGATGTGGAGCTAGTGGCAATTTTGGGTCATCAAGTTCGAAAGTTGAGATCAAAGGATATAACTTTAGTAAAGGTGCAGTGGAGAGGTCGGTCTGTGGAGGAGGCTACTTGGGAGGTCGAACGGGAGATGCAAAGTAGATATCCTCACCTGTTTGAGATTCCAGGTATGTTTCTTTACCCCGTCGATGATGAGCGTTTGTTTTAGTTGGGGAGGATGTGACGACCCGAACCATTTTCATGTGAGTTACCTCCCAATTTCCCCCATATTTTGCTTCCTTATGTCTTATTATATGTGTTTTTGGTGAATGAGTCGATTTGGATTGGTTTTGGATGGAAATGAGACAATTAGTCTCTTTAAGGAAGTGGAAAATTCAACTAGATGTTGACCTACGAGTTAGAGGGCTTAGATATGATTTCTGGTGATTCAGTTAGGTTTGGGGGTGATTTGTGAATTAGGAGTGTGATCAGAACTGATATTGGTGGCCCTGTGTAGAATTAGGCTTGAATTGGCGAAGTTAGTATTTTGGCAAATTCCGGTTGGTAGGTGAGATTTTGATCCGGGGGGTTGGAATGGAATTCCAAGAGTTGCAATAGCTTTGTTAGGTGATTTTAGATGCGTGTGCAAAATTTTAGATCATTCAGAGGTGTTTTGATCGGGTTTTTGATCAAATGCGTATTTCAGAAATGTTTAAGAAACTTAGGCTTGAATCCGATGTAATTTGATGGTTTTTGTGTTGTTTGTGGTAATTTGAAGATTGGAACAAATTTGAATGATAATTTAGGATAGGTTGGCATTTTTGGTTGAGGTCCCAAGGGCCTCGGGGTGATTTTGGATGGTCAATCGGACCAATCTTGGTTTTTGAAAGTTGTAGATTCTAGCTAGAGTGTTTGGGGAAGCTGTTCTGATTACTCATTGCGATCGCGGAGCAAGGTATGCAATCACATAGGTTTAGGAGGTAGCTCTTTGCTATCGCATGTAGTGTATTGCAATCGCGTAGTGTTAAATGGACATGGGGTCCTGATGGGTATTTGTTCAATGCGATCACGTTAGAGGGAGTGCGTTCGCATAGGTCTGGTCAGTGAAGCTTTGTCATCGCAGTGGACGGGTCGCGTTTGCATAGGCCGTTTTGGAGGCCTGGGAATATTGTGCTATGCGATCGCATAGGGTAAAAATCTGGGCTGACACAAGGGTTTTATTGAACATTTCATCCACGAACCAAGTCCTATTTGCACCATTTTTGAGTAACCTTGAGATATTTTGACGAGGATTAAATAAGGTTTTGACTAGGAATCGATTGGAGGTGAGTCTTATTGCCGAGAAACATCATTTAATTGTAAATTCAACACTTAAATTCATAGAAATTTGATTAAAAAAGGAGGAATTAGGGCTTGACTTTTTGAAAGAGAATTTGGGGTTTTGAGGGTGCATTTGAGCTCGAATTTTTGTAAATTTGATATGTAAATTTTCTAATTTTTTGAAAAGTGGTCCCGGGGCTAGAGTATTTCCAACTTTGTGATTTTCGATATTTTTCAAGTCCTTTCGATTGGGTTGTATTTCCTTAGCCTATTGTAATGTACTCCTTGTGGTTTTGATCAGATTCGACGCTCGAGGATGTTGATTTGTGAGGCAAGGGCGTATTGAGTTTGGATTTCGACCGGCTTCAGGTGAGTAATGGATATAAATGATATTTTGAGAGGTTGAAATCCCCTATTTGCATGATGTAGTGCTATGTTGAGATGAGACACACGCTGCATGATTAGCGTGGAATTTGTTACTGCTGGGGATTCGGAATCGGTCCATCCCGATTGATGATTCTACTGTATTTTGACCGAGGCTTAATTACTATCATTATATTCTGGGCTAGTTGCCATGTTTGGGGCCTTGTGCCGATCTGTAGATCCCTAAGAGGGAATTTGTACTGGTTTACCTCACTTTATTCGTTAAAAATCATACCCTCAGTTATGTTCTTAACTGATAAATATAATATGAACCGTCTTTCAAATTTGGTAAATCCTAATGAGAATAACTTGTGGATTTGGAACCATTTCTTATCTGAGTATGCCCGAGAGGCCAAGTCTATATTGACTGAGAGAGGTTGAGGACCCCATAGTGAGGGTATTTGATATATCTCGGATCGGGTTGCACGTTGCAGATATATATATATATATATATATATATATATATATATATATATATATATATATATATATATATATATATATATATATATATATGTGTGTGTGTGTGTGTGTGTGTGTGTGTGTGTGTGTGTGTGATCAGAATGCACGCCGCAATAATATATTATATGGATCGAACTACACGCCGCAGTGATATATTATATGGATCGAACTGCACACCGCAATAGTATAGTGTTTGGGTTGTAGGAGCCCCTCGGAGTCTGCACACCCCCGGTGAGCGCAATCGATATATATATTGGATCGGGCTGCATGTCGTAGCAATATATATATATATATATATATATATATATATATATATATATATATATATATGGATCGGGCGCACGACGCAACACTATACTGTACGGATCTAGCTGTATGCAGCAACGATATAATCAAACTATCAGTCATTGTTTGGAGTAAATGAGTTGTGTACTGGTTTAAGGGATATTCATCTGACTTCCTCGTTTAGCTACTGTTTAATGTACTTACTGATTTATATAGAACTGCGCAGTGTTTTTACGAGTTTTCTTTCTGTCAGTCATTATTTATTGTTATTACTCACTGAGTCGTAGTACACACTTTACTCCATGCACCGTGTGTGCAGATACAGGTACCCCGGAGGCAGAGTTGAGCTTTCTGCTGCCATTCACATTATTACCGAAGTTATCGAGGTATCTGCATGGCGTCTGGTGGAATCGATTTCTCCCTTTATCCTTTTATTATCCGTATTCTAGATTATTCTATGATTAAGCTGCTACTCAGATTTGTATTAGAGGCTCTCGAGTCTTGACACCAGATCGGTGGGATTAGTATTGGCATTTTTCGTGTTTTCGCATATATTATCTAATGAAGAAGAGTTATAATCATGTTTATTTTGTATTTAATCCTGTTAATTGGTTATAAATTCTACAAAGGAGATTGAGAGTTTTGGATTGGTTGGGCTTGCCTAACATTGTGTTGGTCGCCATCACGATCGGAGTTGGGGTCGTGACAGTTATGGATTTTCGGAGAGGTGTGTCTTTTTTCTAACTTGTAAGAGGGAATTGTCCCCATAGGTGAGTTAATTGATTATATGATCCTATTCGTGGGGTCTACATACACATGAGGTAGCGAGAGTCCGTACGTAACTACTAATATGTGTAAGTCCAGGTAGTCTAGGACCCTAAAGCATGCTACACGTAGAATATCATTGATCTTGTTGATAGTTGAATTTCTTAAATCCTATCGAATTAGTAAAAATTTATAAGGGGATTAAAATTCATTTTCTTAAATCATTAAAAGAGGATTGGCTTTTATTTGAATACGTGTTCCCCGATAAACTCTTAATTTGCAGTTTGAGCATGTATTTCTATGTGTACCTGCGTCGCATGTATGATACGCGAGCATGGTGATCGTTTATTTTTATTTGACCGCATTGCATGGGTGATTAGCGAGCGAGGTAATAGATGCATCTAATGGTTCGTGTCTTTCGACCCTCGGCAGTATAGATTTTACATTTATGTTGGATCGGATCGTACGACCTCGGCATGGGTTGTGTATGCTTGTATTGCTTGCCT
Source organism: Nicotiana noctiflora (assembly GCA_032618575.1). Lineage (NCBI taxonomy): Eukaryota > Viridiplantae > Streptophyta > Magnoliopsida > Solanales > Solanaceae > Nicotiana > Nicotiana noctiflora. The sequence continues at coordinate 69,405 of JASVEL010001931.1, read as the reverse complement.
TGATATTTATTGATGTTGGTAGTTTCTCTCTCGACTTAAGATAATTGTTAATTAATGGATCACGAATCCGGGTGCTTTTTATAAAAAAGGAACTTTTTACTTGTCTAGTAATTCATTTGAATCTACTAGTGTCCTTAATAAATTCGTGAGTCACCGCTTTAATAATATTAATTATTTGACCATTAGTAGGTATCAAAGTTTCCATCTTGTCTCTACATCTTCAAGATTAGGCGAGATACTTACAGAGTACATATTGCTTTTATACTCATACTACACTTCTGTGGATTTTTACAACACAGGCACATCTACCTCTAGTGGCGTAGTGGACATAGCAGCATAGTTGACACGGAGTCTAGGTGAGCTGTATTTTATCGAGGTGACTCGCAGCTAGTATGATCTCTCTCAGGATTCTATTTATTTTCAGTCCAATTCTATTCTGGACAATTGTTGTACTTTAATCGATCTTTCTTAGAAATTGCTCATGCGCTTGTGACACCGGGTTCCGTGATGTTTATAAAGTATTTTGTATTAAGTGTTTATCATTTAAATTTTATTTGAGATAATTATCTTTCTAATTAGTAAATTTGAAGGAAAATCTTAAGATTTCAAAAGTATTAAAACGAGAATTTGATTAAGTACTTTGGTTGGCTTGCCTAACAGTAGTATTTGCGCCATCACGACCCTTAGTAAAATTTGGGTCGTGACAATGTATCTATTAAGTAGTAATGCTATCAAGTATGTCCAATTGATCAGGCTGGCTTTTTTTCTAAAGGTTGGGAATGAAAAAATGGAAGAGGCACCTCTTAGATTCCACCTCTACATTTCACTCTTTCGTTGTCTATAAATTTAAATGCTTGGCCTCACATACAGAAAATTTGAATTCTCTACATTGTTGCACTGTTTTACTCTGTTTTTGAGTTTGATCTAAAATTCTGTAAATTTGATTGCCAGTATTCCAAAATAATTTTTTCGTTAGGAAGTAATCCATAACCTTTGGCAATAAAGAGGAAATTAAATTCCTTATGGATACACAACTAGGTTGTGGGCTTACAAATTATTTTATGTTTTGTATTATTAAACTAACATTTCTTTACTTTGCTAATTGTCTAGTTTCGAACATAGATTACTAGCAGATCCTTCATATATGTTTGAATGAATGGAAATGGGTATTTAAAAGGTGTTGATGAAAATACAACTACAGTACAGATAAAAATGGAAGAAAAAACTCTCCCAACATCTCCATAGCTTCATTCACCTATCATTCCACCAAAACCACCTAACATCATTAATTCTCAAACAATTCCACTACAAAATACGTTTATGATTTCTGATATGAATATTGATCAACCACATCAATTGGTCGATTCAAATGCTCAACCGGAATCATATCTTCAAACTTTGAATACACACAGCTCCCAAATATCTTTCAATAATCATACACCTCCACTCACTGATGCTTCAGAATACACTGATGAATAAGAAGCACCACATGATTCTTCTAATTTCATTCCTCTTACTGTGGAGGAAAAACATAGGATTTACAAGCCTTAGGAACATGCTGTAATTATTAATGTTTTTGGTCGTAAAGTGGAGCATCAACTCCTTAGGCAAAAAGTATACGCGCTGTGGAAACCTAATTAAAATCTTCCTTTGATAGACTTCGAATATGATTTTTTTCTTCTAAAATTTCAAAAGGAAGAAAACAAAATACATGCTTTACAGTGAGGACCTTGGTTTGTTCTAAATCATTTCTTATCTGTCCGGCAATAGGAGCCAAAATTTAAAGCATCAACAACTCAATTATCTTCTTCTGCTATTTGGTTATGTTTGCCAGAATTACCTACTGAATTCTACGATTATCATATTTTGAAGAAATTGGGATAGAAAGTAGGTAAATTTCTATCTATGGATATTTGCACTTCCAACACTACTCGAGGACAATATGCTAGACTATGTGTTGAAGTATTGCTAAACCAGCCATTAAAAACACATTTATACATTGGTGAGCATAAACAAACTATTATGTATGAGGATTTGAATTTACTTTGTATTACATGTGGTTGTATGGGGCACAATCAAAAAACATGCCCATCCCATGCAAAGGATACTACTTCCTCTAGTAATGTTCCTGATAATTCAATCGTACAAGACTGTTCTAAAGTTGCTCAAGGTGATCATGAGCCTTGGAAACTAGTCAAATTTCCTAAGAGGCATGCAAAAACAATGCTTACTCGCCCATTGCAATCAGATCCTGATGATGTTGCTACATGTGGTTGTATGGGGCACAATCAAAAAACATGCCCATCCCATGCAAAGGATACTACTTCCTCTAGTAATGTTCCTGATAATTCAATCATACAAGACTGTTCTAAAATTGCTCAAGCCGATCATGAGCCTTGGAAACTAGTCAAATTTCCTAAGAGGCATGCAAAAACAATGCCTACTCGCCCATTGCAATCAAATCCTGGTGAGGTTGCTACAAACACACAGGAAGTTCATTGCCATATCCAGGTACTTGCTCCATCAGTTGCATGATCCAGCATTACATATCATCTATAGGGAGCAAAATGGAGTTGCGGATTGCTTAGCCAAGTATGAAGCATCACAAATGGAGGCAAATGTGAAAATATTTTCAAGCCCTCCAAATTTTGTGTTATCTTCTTTTCAACAAGACCAAGTGGGAACACTGAAAAGCAGATTTTGTAAACCTTCGACTATGTTAGATGATAATCGGATAAGTAGTACTAGTTTTTCTACTTCTTTTTTATCTAGTATGTATCATGTAGTAGGAAGTAATCTGATGCATTTTAATGCATCCAACAAAACCCTCTTGTAATTTTTATTTTTATAATATATCTATCTTTTTAATAAAAAAGAAAAGAAAATACAACTACAGTTAAAAGATAAAATATCTTCAGACTAATAAGGATATCTCTTTAAGAAAATTTAAGCTCACCGCAATAAAATCTGCACTAGTCCAACAGTATCATCTTGCCTTGTCTTCGCCAATATATAATTGTCAGATCATATAGTATGACTTGAACAAATTTCGGCAATTTGTTGATTCTAATAAAATATGCCATGATTCGTGGAGATTGTCGCATATTTTATTTTAATATTAAATTGTTCTTGGAAACTTTTCATTAGTTGGAGATTTATTCTTTGAAATGTGAAGAAGTGGTTGGTTTCATGCGAAAGGAATACTGTTGGTGGAATACAACAAGGTTTGACATTAACATCTATTTCTAAAATATGTTTCATTTTTCCTCTTTAGATTTTATTTATTAAATGAATATAGCTTTACCATTTATTGTCATTTGCTAACTTTTGGGGGTAATATATAGTGTATCTCCAGTTACTTCCCCTCAATGTATTAGGCCGAAGGTTGATAGATCACGTTACAAGGGGTATATAATAGCATCAGAACACCAAAATATCGTCACGATCAAAATGTTTTATCCACGGAAGTCGTAATGACATATACTAGCAAAAGCTAAGCAAGTCAATTAGTCCAATTATAATCATTTTCATTTTTAATCCTTTAGCAATTCCAAACAATATAGCAAAACAGCAGAAATTATAATAATAATAATAAAACAATGCAGAAGACGAAGCTTGATAATGCAGATTAATGCAACTACAGAAGTCTAAGTACAACTCTACCCAAAATTTTGTGTCACAATTACACAGACCATCTGATAGTACTACAAGTAAGGGTCTCAAAGACAAATACAAGCTGTTTCATAAATATATAGAGGTAACAATATAGAAAGACAGAAAGAGATTCTAGGGCCAGCGGACGCCTACAAGACTACCTCGGGTCTCCTGAATGGACTAAAGACAACACCCTCATTGTGATCCAAAAGCTGTGATACCGGGATCTGCACACAGTGTAGAGAGTAGTATCAGCACAACCGACCCCATATGCTGGTAAGTGCCTAGCCTAACCTCAGCAAAGTAGTGATGAGACTAGAACCAGACTACCAAATAAACCTATGCATTTATCATATATAGCGGAAAATAAAAGCATGAATGTACAATTTAGGATAGGAGGGGGGAACATGCTGTTGGGAATCTCAAATAATACAGGAAGAACAAAACATAAATATAAGGATCACCAAAGTTCAATTACCAACAAGAATCAGAAATAAATGACAAGTGCACGGTATCACCTTCATGCTTTTACTCTCGTCCTCACCATAAAAATCAATAAAATATGCACGGCATTACCCTTCGTGCTTTTACTCTTGCTCTCACAATAAAAATTAATATAATTGGCATGAAATTGTACATCGTGCAACATAACATCACTCTTCGTGCTTTTGCCTCACAATATTGGCACGACATCACCCTCCGTGCATTAACACTCTCAAAATCATACACAACATCACCTGTTGTGCTTTAAACTCTCTCACAAATATCATGCACGGCATCACCTTTCGTACTTTTATACTCTTCCTCACCCAAGCAATAATTACAAAGCAATTTGGGCAAGGGAAATCAATAATATTACAGTAACATCTCGGCAAGGGAACAATAACAAAAAAATAATATTTCGTCAAGGGAAACAATATCATGAATAGTAACGTCCCATCAAGGGAAATAATATCATAAACCTCTTTTCTTTTCCACAATTACTTTACAACTCAATTCTCAACTTGAGCCAATACTCTACAATGTTCAACAACTCAATTCTTTACTTAACTAACGCTTTACAATGTTCAATTACCACTAATATTTTCACAAGTCTTACTCATCATAGCATTATATATATAGAATAAACAAAATGAAACGGAATCACATTAACCATAGCATAAGACTCACATGCATGCTTGACACTAACTTATAGATACTCATGCCTATACGTCATACTCAACAGTTAACACATAGCAAATAAGACTCAACTCCTAATCCCTCAAGCTAAGGTTAGACCAAACACTTACATCGATGCCACGAACACAATTCAAGCCTCAACTACCGCTTTACCTCTTGTTTCCATCACCAATTCGCTTGTATCTAGCCATAATTTACTTAACGATATCAATAAATGCTAAGTGAATCAATTCTAATGCATAAAACTAGGTTTTCCAATAATTTCCCCAAAACATCAAAAATTAATCCCGGACCCGCTTGGTTCAAACTCGAAATTTGGACAAAAATCCGATTACCCATTCACCACGAGCAAGGATATATAATTGATTTTAGAATCTGATCTCAATTTGAGGTCTAAATCCCCAAATTTCAATACTCATAGGTTTTACCTAAAATTCTCAATTCCACCATGAAAACCCAAAATTATAGGATGAAATCTTGTAAAAGAAAGTAAATGATTGAAAGAAATGGGTTTAAATCACTATTATTTTGGAGAAGAAAGAGTGCCTAGAAAATCGTTTCTTGTGTTTTAGGGTAATTAAAAATGAAAAATATCTCAAAAGTCCCTTTTAAATATACTCCTCTCACACCCTCTCTGTGGACCGCATAAAAGGGAACGCGGCTGTGGAGCTCTACCACGGATCACAATAAGTCGAGTGCGCCCGCGAAGAGTTGGCCTTGCTCATCCTGGGCCGCATAAATCCCACCGCACGAAGACCCCACAGCGGTCGCGAAGGTTCCACCATGGACGGCGAGACCTAGCTTCAGAGACCTGCAACTTCTCTGAACCTGCAACTTTTTCCTAAGTATAAAAATATTCTGAAACTTATTCGAAACTGACCCGAGCCCTTGGGGCTCAAAACCAAGTGTGTATACTAACTTAAAAATATCATATGGACTTACTCGTGCAATCAAATCGCCAAATTAACACCTTTAACAATGAATTTGACCTAAAAATCAAAGAAAAATCTCATGAACTCTTAAGTTCCATATTTAACGACCGATGATCTGATTCACGTCATTTCAAGACCGATTCTTACAAAAATTTACGGTCTCAACTTAGTTACCATGTAAGACCAGTACCGTGCTCCTGAACCAAAATACGGGCCCGATACCATCAAATTCAATTACATTCAAATTTCCAAAAACTCTAAAAATTTGAGTTGAACAAATTTCTTCAAAAAATCTTTACTTGGGCTTAGGGCCTCGAATATCGATTCCAGGCAAACGTCCAAGTCCCATATTTTTCTATGGATCCTCCATGACTGTCAAATTATTGGTCCGAGTCCGTTAACCCAAAATATGACTAAAGTCAACCTAAATTCATTATAAAAGAAAAATTCACCATTTTTCACAAATTTTCACATTGTAGTTTTTTGAATACACGCTCGGAATGCGCATGTAAATCGAGATGAGAAAAAATTGGGTTTATAAGCTCTCGAAACAAAAAATTTATTTCTAAAACAAGTCATCACATTCTTCACCTCTAAAACAACCGTTCGTCCTCAAACGAACATTAAGAATGAAGTATTTGTGTCGGAGAAAAGATGGGGATAACGGCTCTACATATCGGACTTGGACTCCCAGGTCAATGCCTCAACATGCTAACCTCTCCACTGGACACGCACCCAAGGGAAAATCCACGATCTTAACTGACAAACCTGCCAGTCTAGAATGGCTACCGGCTCCTCCTCATAGGACAAGTCCTAGTCCAACTGGATAGTGCTGAAATCTAACAAGTGGGATAGATTGTCGTGATACTTCTGAAGCATGGACACGTGAAACATTGGAAACACAGCTGATATGCTCAGCGGCAACGCAAGTCTGTAAGCCACCTCTCCCACTCGATCATTAATATCAAACGGGCCAATGAATCTAGGGTTAAGCTTTCCCCTCTTTCCAAATCTCATCACACCTTTCTAAGGCGACACCTGAAGCAACACCCGCTTGCCGACCATGAATGCCACATCACGAACCTTACGGTCGGCATAACTATTTTTCCTGGACTGAGCTGTATGAAACCTATCCTGAATAATGCTAACCTTGTCCAAGGCATCCTGCTACATCTGTACCAAACAACTGAGCCTCTCAAAGCTCTAATAATCCAACCACTGACCAGCACTGCCTACCATATAAAGCCTCATAAGGAGCCATCTGGATGCTCGACTGGTAGCTATTGTTGATGGCAAACACCACTAAAGGCAAAAACTTATCCCGCGAGCCTCCAAAGTCAATGACACAATCTTGGAGCATATCCTCCAAAAGCTAAATAGTACGCTCGGACTACCCGTCCGTCTGAGGATGAAACGTTGTGCTCAACTTGACCCGTGTGCCCAACTCATGCTATACTGCTATCCAGAAATGTGATGTAAACTACGTACCTCGGTCCAAAATGATCGACATGGGCACCCCTTGAAGATGAGCAATCTCTCGGATATAGATCTCAGCAAACCTCACAGAAGAATAGGAGTGTACCACATGAATGAAATGTGTTGACTTAGTTAGCCAATAAACAATAACCCACATTGCATCGAACTTCCTCTGAGTTCGTGCGAGTCCAACAAAGAAGTCCATAATAATACACTCCCACTTCCACTCAAGAATTTCAATCTTTGGGAACAAACCACCAAGTCTCTGATGCTTGTACTTTACCTACTGACAATTCAAACATTGAGCCACATATGTGACAATATCCTTATTCCTCCTCATCCACCAATAATGCTACCGCAAATCCTAATACATCTTAGCGGCGCCCAGATGAATAGAGTATCGGGAACTATGCCTCCTCTAAAATCAACTCTAGGAGCCGATCCATCTTAGGTACACAAACTCGACCTTGTAGCCTCAAAACTCCATCATGTCCTAATGTAACCTACTTGCCACCATCGTGCTTGCACCGAGTCCTTAAGGACATACAAATAAAGGTCATTATACTGCCGATCTCGGATATGCTCCAATAAGGAAGAATGAGCGACTGTAAAAGCTAACACACAACTAGGCTCAGAAACATCCAACCTCATGAATTGATTGACCAAAGCCTGAACATCTAAACCAAGCAGTCTCGTACCAACTGGAATATACACAAGACTGCCCCATACTCATTAACCTCCTACTCAAAGTATCAGCCACCACATTGGTCTTCCCCAGATGATATAAGATGGTGATATTATAGTACTTCAATAACTCCAACCAACTTATCTACCTCAAATTTAGCTCCTTATGCTTGAACAAGTATTGCAAACTCTTGTGATCGGTGAACACCTAACATGACACGCCATATGCTCCAAGTATTCAACACGTGAACAATGGCTACGAACTCCAAATCATGGACTGTATAGTTCTTTTCATGAATCTTCAACTTCCGCGAAACATAAGCAATGACCTTGCCATCCTGCATTAATACTGTACCAAGTCCAGTACGAGATGCATCACAATAAAGTGTATATGGCCCTGAACATGTGGGTAAAACTAACACCGACACCATAGTTAAAGCTATCTTGAGCTTCTAAAAGCTCTCCTGACACTTGTCCGGCCACAAGAACTAGGCACCCTTTTGGGTAAACCTGATCATCGAGCCTACAATAGATGGAAACCCCTTCACAAATTGACAGTAATAGCCTGCCAAACCCAAGAAAATTTGAATCTTTGTGGCTAATGCAGGTCTAGGCTCGTTCTTGACTGCCTTTATCTTCTACTGATCTACCTAAATACCCTCTGTTGATGCAACATGACCTAAGAATGCAACTGAACTCAACCAGAACATGATAATAGGTGAATTTGACTATAATTATACCCTAAATAATCACACTTTATTATGAGATTAATGTTGTTATGAGGACAAAATGCTTTGATTAGTGTTCGATTGTGTTTTACAGGTACATGTGATGCATTGGATGCCATAAAAAGCTATTTTGAAGTCATAGGTTGATGAAAAGGCCAAGGGAAGAGCTAAAGTGAAGAGGTCTGGACGAAGCAGTGAAGAAACAGAAGTACTGTTCATCCGCGGTCCACTCGCGGCCGCGGATGAACCGCAAAAAAAAAGGCCTCTGAAGTTTGACTGTTCGTGGTCCGCTCGCGGCCGCAAACGAGCCGCAGAAGTCCCAGCGGCAGTAATCCCAGTTGGACTCTAACTTAGTTTTTAAGCCTTAAAACCTCTATATAAACTCCTAGTTTGCCCCATAGAGGCATGTACTTAATTTCTTCAATACTTTTGCAAGGTTTTAGTAGGAGAGATTCCTCTCAAACTCTTTCTATTATTTTATATCAAGCAATTCTTTATGATTTCAATTATTATTCTTGTTTCGTCAAGCATGAGTAGCTAAATTCTTTTCTAAGGTTTTGATGGAACCTATTGAGTGATGAACTTATCGTTTATGTGATTACAAATTGTGATTTAGATTTCTATTTGTTCAACTTCATTCTTATTGTAGTTAATTGGTAGAGCTCCCAATTAGCGGTGCCTATTTAGTGTGCATAACTTGGAAAAGAGTGCATATTTAGGTTTATTGTTGAACAACACCACACCTAGGTTATTAGAAGAATCTATAATTTTAGGCGTAAAGACGGGGTTAGGAATAACGAAGTCTTGGGTGCAATCTAAAGTGAACTATTCAAATTAAAGCTAGCTAGGGTAGCTCGGGAGAGTGCACTAGTAAATTATTGTAATTGCTCGGGAGAGGGTTACGATACACATAGCGTTCATGATTGATAGAATATATTAACAATTTGTAAGAGCATAACGATAAGGGATTCCATCAATAGGGAAATCAACACCTTAGTCTTTCTCCATATTATTTTTATTCAACATTCAATTCTTTATTTTAAGCATTCTTGATTCTTGCAATTAGTATTCGAAAATCATACACAAATATATTCTAAATTTTGGGAACTTGATTCGTAAGTACTCTTGGGTTGTGAAAGTTGTGATTGATAGGTTAATTCTCTGTTGGATCGATCTTGGACTTATTAGACCAAGTTATATTGACTACGACCGTTGCTTGGACGTGAATCAATTTTGGCGCCGTTGCCGGGGAGTTAACGGAATTATCAATTGCCATTGCCAGAACTTCAAGATTCTTGTGTATTCAGGTTCTTTCTACACTCTACATTGAATATTTTGACGTTTGTTGATTTGGGTATTCAGGTGCATGCCTAGAAAATCTGCAAGGACTGGAGAACTAATTGAAGGACTCTCAGACCCCGAGCAAACCTTCCGGGCACGTAACAAAGCCATCAAACAAATTCAACAATCTCAACAACCAATCAAACTAGACTTCGACATGGGTGACATGAACGCTCAAAACCAACAAGCCGGGCTAAACATGCAAGAGGCACAGGAGGCACAAGAAGGTGCATTGTTCGACTGGGCACAACCCACAGCGGATAATTTGGCAACCGCCATCGTTGTGCCAGCAATTCAAGCTGAGTCTTTCCAGATTACCAACAACATGCTTCACTTGTTGCAAAACAAGGGATTATTCTCTGGGTCTCAGGTTGAAGATCCACAGCAGCACCTCAAAAACTTTCTATCAATATGCAAAACACAAAGGCAACCGAATGTAACTCCGAAAGCTATCAGATTACTACTTTTTCCATTCTCAGTTACAGGAGCAGCACAGATATGGATAAACTCACTCCTAATAAACTCCATTGCAACGTGGGATGAGTTAGTCAAACAATTCCACAACAAGTTTCATCCACCGAACGAAACAGCTCAACAAATTGATGAGATTATGAGCTTCAAGCAGAAACCACTGGAAACACTACATGAAACTTGGGGCAGATTCAAGGGTATGCTTGTTATGTGTCCTCATCATGGGATCCCTAAGAAGATGTTGGGTCAAAGGTTCTACATGGGACTTTCAAACAGTATGAAGAATATTGTAGCTGCCTTAGCAGGTGGGGCTTTTCTAAGCAAGACTTGGAGAGAGGGCCAAAATTTGCTAGACAAGATGGCTCAAAATTCCGGGTGGACGTCCAGGAATGCTCCTATCACACCAGTAGTACACTCTGTACCTCTGGACCCATCCAACACTCTGGAGGAGAACGTAGCAACTTTATTGACATAAATGAGCATCCCGACAAAGAAGGTGGAAGAATCAGGGGTTAAGCAGCAAGTTCACATTGTAGATACTACCAATGGTGGTTTATGCACATCATGCATTAGCCAACCCATAGGTAATCCATGGGCTGCAGACACCAAGAACATCATCATCAGCATGAGGATATGAATTATGTGGCTAACTATGGAGGGCAGCGACAAGGTAATCAAAACTGGGGCCAACAGGCTCCAATGCAGTACAGACCTCCCCAGCCTCAATTTAATGCAGCAGGTATGAGGCCACCACACAACATGACCCCATATCCTAGACCTCAAAATTTTGGCAATCAGCAGCAGGGATATTATCCACCTCTACCACAGCATGGGGGTAGACATGACGATGGGTTTGCAGAATTGAAAGCTATGATAGAACATGTAATCGGGTCAAATGCCAAAACCAATGAGAGAATTGATGCACATGATGCAGCAATAAAAAATATGGAAGTGCAGATGGGGCAGATTGCTATGTCACTTAACAATCGTCCTCAAGCGACATTATCTGCAGATACACAAACGAACCCAAAGGACCAAATCCCAAAGCAAATAATGTCAGTGACTTTGAGAAGCGGTAGAGATCTTGATACTGAGAATGAAAGTGAGAAAATTGACAGACAGGCTGAGACACCTACTCCATTGCCCATTGAACTGGATGAATCCACAGGGTTGACAAAAGTCACAGTCCAGCCAATTGCTGAAAATAAAGAAGCACAACAAGGAACGGAGAAAGTAACGGAAAAGGTAGAGCAGCAGATTGATAAGAAAGCGATAGACAAAGATAAATCCCAAGTCACCGGGAAGAAGAGGCCTCCACCACCATTCCCCCAAAGGGTGGTCAAACACCAAAAAGAGGAACAATACAAAAAGTTCTTCGACATGCTCAAGCAAATCCAGGTAAACATTCCATTAATTGAAGCTTTAAAAGAAATGCCTGGTTATGCTAAGATGATGAAGGATTTAATGTCGCGGAAATTTAATTTCCAAGACTTGGCCACAGTTACACTCACACAGACTTGTAGTGCAGTGGTCTCTAGACCCATTGCTGAGAAGCTATCTGATCCAGGTAGTTTCACCATCCCATGCACTGTAGGGAATTATGCCTTTGCTAAGGCCTTATGTGATTTGGGGGCAAGCATTAATCTCATGCCCTTAGTTGTGTATAAGAGGTTAAGTATTGGGAGATCCAGACCCACCTCTATGCTTTTACAGCTTGCTGACATGACGGTTAATCATCCATTTGGCATTATAGATGATGTGCTAATCCAGGTTGGGAAGTTCGTGTTTCCCGCCGATTTTGTTATTCTTGATTGCAGGGTCGACGAAGAAATTCCCATAATCCTGGGAAGACCATTCCTAGCCACCGGGAGAGCCATAATTGATTGTGAAACTGGGAACTCAAGATGAGGTTGAATGATGAGGAGATCATCTTCAATGTGCAAAAATCCATGAGGCGCCCTAGTGAGTTCGCAAATTGCTCTCTAGTTGAAGCGGTTGATGTGATAGTGGAAACCGACGATGCATAATTGACTATTGAAGATCCACTGCAAGCATGCCTGATGAACATGGAAGAGGTAAACGGTGAAAGTTTGGCCGAATGGGTATTATCTCTGGAAGGCAAGGGATTCTGGAAGCGAGAGATCGAATTCGAACCCCTACACTTAGAAAAAGAGAGAGCCCACCAGCAAAGCCATCCATAGAAGAGCCACCGAAGCTTGAACTTAAACCACTACCATCACATCTCAGGTATGAGTATCTAGGCCCTAACTCCACGTTACCTGTTATTATCTCATCCAGTTTGTTAGATGTGCAGGCCCAAAAGCTTATACAGGTACTCAAGGAATGCAAGACCGCCATCGGGTGGACCATGGCAGACATAAAGATGATCTGCCCAGCCTATTGTATGCATAAAATTTTCCTCCTGGAAGATGGACACAAACCTTCCAGGGAACATCAAAGAAGGCTGAACCCCAACATGAAGGAAGTGGTGAAGAAGGAAGTAATAAAGTGGCTAGATGCGAGAATCATCTTCCCAATCTCAGACAGCAGCTAGGTTAGTCCGATCCAATGTGTGCCCAAGAAAGGGGGCATGACGGTACTAAAAAACGACAACAATGAACTGATTTCAACAAGAACCGTCACCGATGGAGAATATGCATAGACTACAGGAAGTTGAATCTAGCCACTCGCAAAGATCACTTCCCACTTCCCTTCATTGATCAAATGCTTGACAGGTTGACAGGGAGGTCTCACTTTTGCTTTCTGGATGGATACTCGAGGTGCAATCAAATCTCCATAGCCCCCGAAGATAGAGAGAAGACCTCCTTCACATGCCCTTTTATATGGTGTCTTCGCCTTCAGGAGGATGCCATTCGGACTATGCAATGCACCTGCCACTTTCCAAAGGTGCATGATGGCTATTTCACCGACATGGTGGAAGACATTATGGAAGTGTTCATGGATGATTTCTCAGTGGTAGGGAATTCATTCGACGAATGCCTTGCCAATCTGACTAGAGTACTACAAAGGTGCATGGAAACAAACTTAGTGCTAAACTGGGAGAAGTGCCACTTTATGGTTCAAGAAGGTATAGTACTTGGGCACATGGTTTCAAGCAAAGGCATTGAGGTAGACCGTGCTAAAGTTGATATCATTGCAAAGTTGCCTCCACCAACATCCGTCAGGGCCATAAGAAGTTTTCTTGGACACGCCGACTTTTACCGGAGGTTCATTAAAGACTTCTCCAAAATATCAAACCCTCTCTGTAAGTTACTTGAGAAGGATCATTCTTTTGTTTTTACTGACGAATGCAGGATTGCTTTTGAGGAACTGAAAAAGAGGCTGGTCACAGCACCCATCATCATTGCCCCAGACTGGGAGCAATCGTTTGAGTTAATGTGCGATGCAAGTGATTATGCAGTGGGGGCAGTACTGGGCCAGAGGAAAGATAAGCTGATGCATCCAATATACTATGCAAGCAGAACTCTGAGTGGAGCACAGCTAAACTACACAGTGACGGAAAAGGATATGCTTGCGGTCGTGTTTGCATTCGACAAATTCCGGTCCTATCTCATAGGATCAAAGGTAATCGTATACACGGACCATGCAGCTTTAAGATATTTAATTGATAAAAAGGACTCTAAGCCACGCCTAATTCGTTGGGTGTTGCTTCTCCAAGAGTTCGACCTCGAAATTAGGGATAGAAAAGATACTGAAAATCAAGTAGCTGACCATTTGTCAAGACTTGAAAGAGCTGAATTTGTCAAAGAGAGTGGGGAAATTCTGGAAACCTTTCCAGATGAGCAATTGCTCACCACCACTCTCTTGGAAGCTCCATGGTATGCTGACTATGCCAATTATCTAGCTAGTGGCATTGTTCCTTTTGACCTATCATCGGTCCAGAGGAAAAGATTTTTTCGTGAAAGTCAGTATTATTATTGGGATGAACCATATTTGTTTAGGATATGCCTTGATAACATGATCCGGAGATGCGTCCCCGAGATAGAACAATTTTCTGTTTTGCAGGCATGTCATGCTTCAGCATATGGCGGTCGCTTTGGAGGAATACGTACAACTGCCAAAATACTCGAGGCCGGTTTCTATTGGCCGACGGTGTTTAAGGATGCACACTTGTGGGTGAAAGGTTGCAACGAATGTCAATGCACCGGAAACATCTCCCGGCGCCATGAGATTCCAATGAATCCAATCCAGCAAGTGGAAGTGTTCGATGTCTGGGGAATAGATTTCATGGGGCCCTTTATTAGATCATACAGCAATAAGTACATACTTGTTGCAGTTGATTACGTGTCCAAATGGGTGGAAGCTGCAGCACTACACACCAATGATGCTAAGGTGGTAGTGGGATTTTTGAAGAAGAATATTTTCACCCGGTTTGGGACTACAAAGGCTATCATTAGCGACGGGGGCACACACTTTTGCAACCGCGCTTTTGAGAAATTATTGGCCAAGTATGATGTTAAACACAGGGTGGCCACTCCATATCACCCGCAAACTAGCGGACAAGTTGAGGTCTCCAACAGGGAGATAAAAAGTGTACTGACCAAAACAGTGAACGCCACAAGAACCGAGTGGTCCATGAAGCTTGATGATGCACTATGGGCATATAGAACAACGTTCAAAACACCCATTGGCATGTCTCCTTACAAATTGGTGTTCGGAAAAGCTTGTCACTTAACGGTTGAATTAGAGCATAAAGCGTGGTGGGCACTGAAACAATTGAAATTCAACTTGGATGAAGCAGGTAAGGCAAGGTTGACTAGGTTGCATGAGTTAGAAGAATTTCGGTATCTAGCATTTGAAAATAAAAGATTGTATAAAGAGAGGATGAAGCGGATCCATGATCAAAATATCGTTGAACGTACCTTCAAAAAACGGGGACAAGGTACTACTATACAATTCAAGATTACGACTGTTCCCAGGTAAATTGAAATCAAGGTGGTCAGGACCCTTCAAGGTAATTGAGGCATTTGAGTCAGGAGCTGTGGAAATTCAAACTATGGATGGATCACGTACATTCAAGGTAAACGGACAGCGGTTGAAACAATACATAGGCCTGGATGAC
Source organism: Nicotiana noctiflora (assembly GCA_032618575.1). NCBI lineage: Eukaryota > Viridiplantae > Streptophyta > Magnoliopsida > Solanales > Solanaceae > Nicotiana > Nicotiana noctiflora. The sequence continues at coordinate 53,857 of JASVEL010001931.1, read as the reverse complement.
ATGGAGGACAAGATAGAATTGCGGTTGGATGAACCTCAAAGGTCTAGCGAGCCGTAAAATGCGCTAAGTTGAGTCGTGCCGCGACGTTAAATCAGGCGCTACGTGGGAGGCAACCCACGAACATGTTGTAAGTAATTTAATCTTAGTAGTAAGTAATAAAGGAATATAAGAAAAACAAAACTTTTTGCTGAACAGTCGAAACTTTTTCAGAAAGGAGCACTGTCCGCGGTCTATCCGCGGACCGCGGATGAACCGCGGAAAAATACCCTCTCTGAACTTTCTCTGTTCGCGGTCCATTCGCGGTCGTGAACCAACCGCGGAAAAATGACCTCTCTGAATCTCGACTGTTCGCGGTCCATCCGCGGCCGCGAACGAACCGCGAACAGTCGCGGTCAGCTCCGCGGTCGGAAAAATTTAAAGTTTTTTTTTATTTTTCTTTTCCCTCCCCCCCTTTAAAACCCTAAAATCACTTCCCACCCTTTCCCAAAACCCCATTCCAGCAGCCCCTCCCCTCTCAAAACTCTCTCTCTCTAATTTCAAAACCTCTCCCTTCTCTCTAAAAAATCCCCAACCCCTTCTTCTCCAAATCATCCCCTCCTTCCACCCTACTTCTCCATTGTTATAACTTGTAAGTTTTTCTACTTTTCTCTTTTATTTTGTTTCTATTTTTAGTTTTTGATTGTTAGTTTATCTAAATATATAGTTAGTGTTAGTTTAGGGTCCATTCATGAATATTGCTTGGTTTCTTATTGTACATTTAATTTTGCCATGAAATCCTTCTAAGGAACCTTGTTATATGATTGATGTTAGGTAAAGAATGGGTGTTGGGTGTTCAATTGTATTTATGATATTGATTTTATGATTTGGAGACCCAATAGTAGTTTAACCATATATGTGGGTTGGTTAGCCAAGTTGGGGCACATTACCCTTGATCATAATAGATTAATGAAGATTAGGAGACATAATGTCCAACTCATGATTTGGTTATTGAGTATTTTAGTGGGGATGGATTAAGTCAATGGGGTACTAGTAGAAGTGTTCAAAGAACTAAGTGTGGGGTGCTCAATTGGGATTGTGTGAAATAGTTAGATAAAAAAAAAGTATGAGGGAAATACACAAAAATAATGGTCAATTGTGAATTTTCAAGGATGGCGAAGTCTGAGTAGCCTTCCAATGACTAACGGTTTACAAACTATTTGGCTATCTTAATTGTGCAGGATCATGGCCCCAAAGAGACCTCGACATGGTGCTAGCTCATCCAGGCAACCGACTTATGACGAATCTAGGTTTGCTGATGAAGGAGCCAAAAATGCATTTCACATTAAAGCAAACAAGAAGTGGCTCCAAGAGGTAGAACTGGACAGGATAGCGATCCGCTCGGAGAAGCCGGAAATTTATGATGAGATTCGGAGGCGAGAGATGGAGTTCCTCTTTGAAACACCCACTAAGGTGAACAAGATGCTTGTCCGAGAATTCTATGCCAATGCCCCTTATGCCTCGGTCAGACAAGTTTTCGTCAGAGGTAAGCGAGTCAATGCTCATATTCCTACTATTCGGCAGGTACTTCGCCTGCCACTGCACACGAGTGATATTGATTACTACCATGATAGGCCCGGTGTCACATGGGACATGCTAATAGAGGCCTTATGTGTAGATGGTATTCCAGTATGGATTAGAAATCAAACTCTGCACTCTAACTGTTTCACACACACTGCCAAATATTGGTTCTCCATAATTTACAACCGTATTTTGCCCTCAAGTAACACCACAGATGTTAACTTTAATAGGGTTGTTTTAACTTGGTGTTTTGTAACACATCGGGATGTTGATATTGCCCGAGTTATTAGTGACGAGATGGTATTGAGGGGATCCCTCATTGCCAAGGGCTTTTATTACCTATCTTTTGTCACTACGTTATGTCTCCTCAACCACACCCCAGTTACTGATGCTGACGGTGAGCTACTACCGAAAGCTCCATTTAGAGCTGCTACTATCCAGGTTGGACGAGACACAACACCTATTGACTTAGATGAGAAGGACAATCTTGTACCGGATGCCCGGGCCAAACACTCCATGGATTCAGCCGGACCTTCCAGGCCTGCTCCTCGTGGCGCAAGCATGTCTAGATCCGAGTCCACACGACCTATGTTGAGGTCAATGGAGGAGGAGGTGGCTGCTCTGCGCACTTCCGTAGATGGTCTACACACACGGCTAGATGCCATGTCCACTAGGCAAGCCCGGTCAGAGAACATGTTTATGGCATGGTTCAGAGCACTTGGGAGAGCATGCCATGTCGACCCATCCACCGTCTCCGACTCCGAGTGAGTCATAGGTAAGTTTTCTTGCCCCTCTTGTGCTTTCATTTTTATTTATGCCATGAGGACATGACATATTTTTTATGCGTGGGGTGGGAAACTTATTTTGTACATAATGTATATATTAATGTAGCTAGTAATATAAAATAATAAAAATACAAAAAAAAAATCAAAAAACAATTTCAAAAAAAATTCCAAAAATATGAGTAGAGGACTCTTCCTGATGACGGACTATTTGGGACAAGTACTCTTGAGGGAAGTAGTCCACGTAGGAATTTTTCTTTCTTTTATTTTCTTTTTCTAGGTAGTGTATCATCTCACCCTTGGTTTTTCTTTTGACCACGGTTCTTTTCCAAGGGTTTTTATTTGAACCGGGTTAGCTAGATTTTTCTTTTTTTAGGATTAGAGGTAAAAGGGCAACATGTAACCCCGAATATGCACATTAGCAAAAGCGTAAATTGAAATTGAGAATGTATCTTCTAAGCTTGATTGTAGAATCTCAATATGCCTTAAATTGCACAATAATGCTTGCTTGAACATTGATAGGATTTTGTAGATAAATCGGATTCCAAATGAGTTGCATGCCATGTGGGTGTGAGGTTTTTACTTACATTGTATGTTGTACATGATGCCTAGAACTTGCCCTGTGTGTTTGCAAAGCGAAATAGAAGTTATTCGGTTGTCGAAAGGATAGAGGCATTTCTTTGTGGAACCCCATATATCAATAGACATGAATTCACCCGTACTTATATCTTAGTTAACCCCTTTGAGATTAAAGCCTAATCTTTGATAACCCTTGAACGTTCTTCAAATTATTATATTTTGTTCTACTTTACCTCCTAGAAGCACTTGTATTGTAATGAATATGCAAAAGATTAAGTGTGGGGTGAAGGGAAAGTAAAAAGGGAAAATCAAGAATGAATGGTAGAAAATAGTGAGCTGGCCAAAATAATGTAAATGTGTTGCAAAGCAATGAGAAAAAGAGCTATATCAATGTATATATGAAAATTAGAAAGGCCAGTTACACCAACAAACGAAAAATGGGGATTAAAAGCAAATAAAGGTGAATAAATGTTTATGGGAGACATAAGGAAGAAAACTAAAAGGGAAAGTTGTGAAAGAGAAAAGAAAAGTGCTTAGGGAGGCTAGTCACTATACCCAAAAGTATCCTACCCGTCCCATAGCCTACATTACAACCCTTAAAGACCTCTTGATCTATGATTGAATAACTTGATTAGTGGAGTATTACACTAGGGGCAAGCCTATGGTGTGTCTGTACGCATATGAATGTTCTTTGTTGAGAGTGAGTGAATTTTTCCGATATTTATAAGTTCCATGTATATGAATTTTTAATGTGTGGGAACTTCTCTCAATAAATTTGGTAAGGGCATGTAATTCAAGAGGAAGAAGGTAAATTTTCAAGTTTTTGATAATAAGTAGAGTAAGTAATAATGTGCTGGTATGAGAGTTTACGGTTAAGTAAAAGATTATGCATATCGTAAGTTCATGTATAATAGCTTATATGGCATACTTTGGGGGAGACAAATTTTTGTTAATTGGCCTAAAGTGTGATTAATGATTGCTCGAGGACGAGCAAAGGTTTATGTGTGGGGTGTTGATAATAGGTGAATTTGACTATAATTATACCCTAAATAATCACACTTTATTATGAGATTAATGTTGTTATGAGGACAAAATGCTTTGATTAGTGTTCGATTGTGTTTTACAGGTACATGTGATGCATTGGATGCCATAAAAGCTATTTTGAAGTCATAGATTGATGAAAAGGCCAAGAGAAGAGCTAAAGTGAAGAGTTCTGGACGAAGCAGTGAAGAAACAGAAGTACTGTTCATCCGCGGTCCACTCGCGGCCGCGGATGAACCGCGAAAAAAGAAGGCCTCTGAAGTTTGACTGTTCGCGGTCCGCTCGCGGCCGCGAACGAACCGCGGAAGTCCCAGCGGCAGTAATCCCAGTTGGACTCTAACTTAGTTTTTAAGCCTTAAAACCTCTATATCAACTCCTAGTTTGCCCCATAGAGACATGTACTTTATTTCTTCAATACTTTTGCAAGGTTTTAGTAGGAGAGATTCCTCTCAAATTCTTTCTATTATTTTATATCAAGCAATTCTTTATGATTTCAATTATTATTCTTGTTTCTTCAAGCATGAGTAGCTAAATTCTTTTCTAAGGTTTTGATGGAACCTATTGAGTGATGAACTTATCGTTTATATGATTACAAATTGTAATTTAGATTTCTATTTGTTCAACTTCATTCTTGTTGTAGTTAATTGGTAGAGCTCCCAATTAGCGGTGCCTATTTAGTGTGCATAACTTGGAAAAGAGTGTATATTTAGGTTTATTGTTGAACAACACCACACCTTGGTTATTAGAGGAATCTATAATTTTAGCTTTAAAGACGGGGTTAGGAATAACGAAGTCTTGGGTGCAATCTAAAGTGAACTATTCAAATTAAAGCTAGCTAGGGTAGCTCGGGAGAGTGCACTAGTAAATTATTGTAATTGCTCGGGAGAGGGTTACGATACACATAGCGTTCTTGATTGATAGAATATATTAAAAATTTGTAAGAGCATAACGATAAGGGATTCCATCAATAGGGGAAATCAACACCTTAGTCTTTCTCCATATTATTTTTATTCAACATTCAATTCTTTCTTTTAAGCATTCTTGATTCTTGCAATTAGTATTCGAAAATCATACACAAATATATTCTAATTTTTGGGAACTTGATTCGCAAGTACTCTTGGGTTATGAAAGTTGTGATTGATAGGTTAATTCTCTGTGGGATCGATCTTGGACTTATTAGACCAAGTTATATTCACTACGACCGTTGCTTTGACGTGAATCAGAACACACACTTCGAATACTTAGCATACAATTGACTATCTCTCAAAGTCTGTAGAACCACTCTCAGATGATGCTCATGCTCCTCCCGGCTGCGGGAATAGATCAAAATATCATCAATGAAGATTATCACGAACAAATACAAGTAACGCTTGAAAAATCAGTTTATCAAATGCATAAAAGTTTCTGGTGTATTTGTCAAACCAGATGACATCAACAGGAACTCATAATGCCTGTACCGAGCACAAACAGCTATCTTAGGGACATTGAATGCCCTGATCTTCAACTGATGGTAGTCAGATCTCAAGTCAATATTTGAAAATACCTTGGCACCCTGAAGCTGATAAAAAAAATCATCAATCCTCAGCAATGGATACATATTCTTGATTGTAACCTTGTTTAAATGCTAGTAATATGTACACATTCTCATCGATCCATCCTTCTTCTTAACAAACAACACCGGCGAAACCCAAGGCGAGACACTAGGTCTAATGAAGCCTTTATCAAGCAAGTCTTGCAACTGCTCCATCAATTCTTTCATCTCCGATGGGACCATACAATACAGCGAGATAAAAATGGGCTAGATGCCCAAAGCCAAATCAACGCATACGTCAATATCTCTGTCGGGTGGCATACCTAGCAGGTCGGAATGAAATACCTCAGGAAACTCACAAGCGATAGGTAGAATCCATAGAATGAACGTCAGCACTAGAATCACGAACATATTCCAAATAGGCCAAATACCCATTATATACCATTCGCCGAGCTTTCATATATGAGATAACACTATGGGTAGGATGAACAACAATCCCTTTCCACTCTAAACGTGGCAACCCCGGCAAAGCTAAGGTCATAGTCTTGGCATGAAAGTCCAAGATAGCATGTTAAGGTGATAACTAGTCTATCCCCAATATGACATCAAAATCAACGATTTCCAACAGTAACAAATCTACTCGAGTCTCAAGACCCCTAATCTCAACCACACATGAACGATGGACACGATCTACCATAATAGAATCACCCATCGGTGTAGACACATATATATAAGCACTCAAAAAATCACTTGGCATGACCAGATACGGTCCAAAATAAGATGACACATAGGAGTACATAGATCCTGGATCAAATAAAACTAAAGCATCGCTACAACAAACAAGAACAATACCTATGATAACTACATCATGAGCCTCAGTCTCAAACCTAGCTGGAAGAGCATAACATCATGATTGGGTCCCACCACTCTGAACTACATCTCTATGATAATCTGCTGCTGACTGGCCTCTACCTCTAGCGGCATGAGCTCTACCTCTAATTCATTTACTTCCACCTCTAGCACATCTACCTCTATATCTAATTTGTTGAGTGGGCTGTGGAATACTGGATGCTTGAACCATGGCACGGAACCCTAATGTTGAGAGCTGCTTGATGCTCGAGGAAAAGATCTAGCAATATGTCCCATATTGCCACATGCATAACAAGCCCTCGGCGGCTACGAATGCTAACACTGATGACCTAAATAACGACGTCGAAAACTCTAGAGCGACAGTGCACCAATAAGAGCTGGTAGTGAAATGTAGGACTACTGATCGGAATACTACATATGAGAAACATGACCATGTCATACACCGTAAGAAACGTGAAGTGCTGACCAAAAAGGCCTAGGAGGATGGCCTCTACCGTACGAATCCCTATTTCCAGACAAGGCACCACTGAATCTGTCTGAATGACTAGGCCTTTTGTTAGACACCTGACCACCCCTTATGATAGAACCATTTTAAGCCTCCTTGTCTCATCCAGAAAACAATTATCGCGCCCCGTCTCCTTAGCCATCTGAAGCGAATAGGCTGAATGGGTTCCTCATTGAACCTCTTCATTGTCTCTCTCACAACGGGAAGTATAAGACAAGTGCACGACATCACCCTTCGTGCTTTTACTCTAGTCCTCACCATAAGAATGAATAAAATATGCATGGCATCACCCTTCGTGCTTTTAGTATCGTACTCACCATACAAATCAATATAAAAGGCATGAGATTTTACATTTACAGCACGACATCACCCTTTGTGCTTTTACCTTACAATATTGGTATGGCATCATCCTTCATGCATTAACACTCTCAAAATCATACACGACATCACCCTTCGTGATTTACACTCTCTCACAAATATCATGCACGATACCACCCTTTGTGCTTTAACACTCTTCCTCATCCAAGCAACAACCGCAAAGCAATTTGGCAAGGGAAATCAATAATATCATAATCACATCCATGCAAGGAAAGAATAACAAAAACAACAAAATCCCATCAAGGGAAACTATATCATGAATAATAACGTCCGAACAAAGAAAATAATATCATAAACCTCTTCGCTTTTTTATATTTACGTCATAACTCAATTCTCAACTTGAGCCAACGTTGTACAATGTTCAATCACCACTAATACTTTCGCAAGTCTTATTGATCAATGGAAATCACTATATATATAGAATAAACAAAATGAAACAGAATCACATTAACCGTAGCATAAACTCACGGTCATGTTTGACACCAACGTATATATACTCATCACCATGTCTATACGTCATAAACAACAGTTAAGACATAGAAAATAAGACTTAAGTCCTAATCCCTTAAGCTAAGGTTAGACCAAACACTTACTTTGATGGCACAAACACAATTTAAGCCTCAACTACCGGTTTACCTCTTGTTTTTACCACAAATTTGCTTGTATCTAGCCATAATTTACTTAACAATATTAATAAATACTAAATAAATCATTTCTCATGCATGAAAATAGGTTTTCCAATAATTTCTCAGAAAAATCAAAATTGGCACCGGGTCCCCTTGGTCGAAATCTAAAATTTCGACCAAAACCCGATTATCCATTCACCCCGAGCCTGGATATACAATTGATTTTGGAATCCGATCTCAATTTGAGGTCTAAATCCCCAAATTTTAATATTCGTAGGTTTTACCCAAAATTCCCAATTCCACAATGAAAACCTTAGATTCTAGGATGAAATCTTGTAAAAGAAAGTTAAAGAGTGAAAGAGATGGGTTTAAAATCACTTACTAGTGTATTGGAGAAGAAAGACTGTCTTGAAAAATCATCTTTTATGTTTTAGGATTCTAAAAAATGAGAAATAACTTAAAAGACCCGTTTAAATATACTCCCTCAGATGCTTTCCTCGGACTTGACGACCCAGTCCGTCGTCACGAGAGTTACTCTCCCGTTTTCGCCGTTATATGCTTGTTTATATTTCAATATATGTACTTGGTGAATTTGAGTCAATTCAGATCGAGTTTGGTAGGAAATGGGATAACTAGTCTCTTTGATGAATGAATAGTTTGGAAAAGTCAACTAGACATCGACTTGTGAGTTAGAGCGCTCGGAATCGAATTCTAATGGTTCGGTTAGCTTTGAGGGATGATTTTTGACTTAGGAGAGCGATCAGAATTGAATTTGGATGTCTGGTGTAGAATTAGGCTTGAATTGACGAAGTTGGAATTTTGGCGAATTCCGGTCGATAGTTGAGATTTTGATCCGGGATTCGGAATAGAATTCCAATAGTTGCAGTAACTTCCTTAGGTGATTTTGGATATGTCTTCAAATTTTCAGGTCATTCTTACATCATTTGGTTAGGTTTTTGATTAGATGTTGGTTTCAAAAGTTATAGTTGAAACTTATACTTGAATCCGCCTTGATTTGATGATTTTTGTGTTTAAGGACATGTTTTTATGATTTGAAAAAGTTTGTATGATGTTTTGGAGCAGGTTGGTGGTTTTGGGTAGGGTCCCGGCGGCCTCCGGGTGATTTTGGGGTTCAAATGGATCATTTTTGCCATGTTAGAAGATCAGATTTTCTGCTGGTATTGTTGCAGGCTTTTGTTCTATACGATCGCGGGAGAGCAGTTGTGATCCCACAGAAGGATTTGAGAGACCTCGCTGATTACTCAGTGTGATCGCGGTCAGTAGCAATGCGATCGCATATGAAGGGCAAATTGTATCGCGGTCAGGGGAGATGCGATTGCGTAGTTATAGGTTCAGAAGCAATGCGATCGCATAGTAAGGTTGTGCAATCACATAGACCATGTTTGGGGGATTGGAAGAATTGGTCAGTGCGATCGCATGTGATTGGATGCGATCGCATAGAGGAAGACCTGGGCATATAAGAGTTTTTAACATCATTTCATCCGCGACTTATCTCATTATTTCCACTTTTTTTGCACCACATTGAGAGCTAATTGATAGAATTTGAAGGAGATTTCATCAGGAAGTGATTGGAGGTAAGTCTCGTGGTCTTAATACGTCATTTAATAAAAAAATCTTCCATTAATTCTCTGAATTTGGGTATAAATTGAGGAAGTTAGGGCTTGGATTTTTTCTATGTAAAATTGGGATTTGGTGGCTCATTTGAACTCTGATTTTGATATATTTTATATGTACGGACTCATGGCAAGACGAGGATTCCAAAAATGTGAATTTCGTAATTTTTTGAGAAGTGGACCTGGGGATCGGGTTTTGACAATTTTGTGTTTTTGGTTATTCTTCGAGTTCTTTCGATAGGGTTATGCTCCATTAGCTTATTGTAACCTATTCCTTGTGGTCTTGGTCAAATTCTTCACTTGAGGAGGTCGATTTGCAAGGAAAGCGCAAGGCGAGCTTGGATTTTGGCCGGTTCGAGGTGAGTGGTAGTTATGAATGATATACTGAGGGTTTGAAACCCCGTATTTCCACTATAAGGTACTATGTTGAGATGAAACACACGTCATGTGATGAGCATGGTGATATTGTGACTGGGGATTCAGATTTGGTCCATCCCGATTGATTATTTACTATACCTATTGACTGAGACTGAGCTTATATCCATATAGTTAGGCTAGTTGCCATGTTTGGGGCCTTCTGCCGATCTGTAGAACCATAGGGGAGCCTGTGGAGCTAAGTGACCACAATACCTATTTAACATATACTCTCAGTCGTACTCTTAATTGTATAATATAACATGAACATGTATTAGTTCAATGCACTCTAAAATGAGAATACTTAGGGTTGAATACCTTGTTCTAGCTAAGTGGGCCCGTGAGGCCAAGTCTATATTGACTGAGAGGGGTCATAGACCCATAGTGAGGTATTTGAAATATATCGGATCAGGCAGCATGCCGTAGCAGTATATACATATACATGTATTGGATCGAACTGCACGCCGCAAAATTATATATATGATATATACATATGGATCGGACTGCACGCCACAGTATTTTAGCACTTAGGCTGAATGAGCCCATCTGGAGTCTGCACACACCCTAGTGCGCGCAGTTACTATTATATTGGATCGGGCTGCATGTTGCAACATTAAATCTATTATGTTGGATAGGGCTGCACACAGCAGCACTATATATATCATATTGGACCGGGCTGCACGCTGCAACAATATTAGTAAGGATCGGGTTGTGCGCCATAACAGTGTTGGAAAACTGTAAGACCATAGTAGACTGACACTCGACTTTCCTCTTTTGGAAATATTCCTACCTATGCTGTTAATTATAGAACTACTTAGTGTTCTTACAAGTTTTCTTTCCTTCAGTTGTTATTTATTGCTATTACTCACTGAGTTTGAGTACTCACTATATTCCCTGCACCTTGTGTGCAAATACAGGGATCCAGGAGGGCAATTGATATCTTGTTGTTGTTTCAGTTGATTGCGGAGTTACCGAGGTAGCTGCCGGCGTCCGCACGACCCGATCTCTCCTTCTCGTTATCTCTTTTACTCTTGCTTTAGTCTTGGCTTGTATATGACATTATTCCATTGTATGTAGAGACTCAGACTTGTGACACCAGATCCTGATGGCTGTTATTTTGATTGTTTTGTTTTCTGCACCCTTATTATTATTATAGGAACAGTGAATTTTACTTAATCTGGAAATTTTGAGACAATAATTGGAATGGAAAATGGGTAACTGTCGGGCTTTCCTATTAATTGTTGGGCATCATCATGACCAGGGTTTGGGTCGTGATGAGTTGTTACCAGAGCCTAGGTTATTAGGTCTCGCGAGTCATGAGCAGGTTCAGTAGAGTCTCGCGGATCAGTACGGAGACGTCTGTACTTATCCTCGAGAGGTTGCAGAACCTTTAGGAAAAACTTAAAATTCTTGAAATTCATGTCGTGCGACTTTGTTAATCCTAAGCTAAACTTTTGCATTCTATTCTCTCGCAGATGGCGAGAACTCGTGCTACTGGACGAGGCAGACAACCACCATTGCCACCTACTAGAGGTCGTGGACGCGGCCATGGTCCTGGTAGGGGTAGAGTAGCTGGGGTACTACCAGTTAACCCACCAGTTGCCCTGATTTAGTATCAGCCTCCAGTTGCAGAGGTTCCAGCAGCACTTGCTGAGGCACCAGTTGTGCCTATTGTGATTCCGGGTCTTCAGGAGACCCTAGCTCAGATTTTGATGGTTTGTATTGTCCTAGCTTAGGCAGTCTTGGCCTCTTCTACCATAGCTACATCCCAGTGCGAGGGTTGTCATTAGAACCCGCAACTCACACTCCAAAGTAGGTAGTGTAGGGTCTACAGACATTTGAGGCGCTACCAGTTCAGCAGGTTGCCCCTATCCATCCAGTGGCCCCAGTTCAGCCAGTTATTTTGATTCAGGGTGATAGGGTCCCAGTGATGCATGAAGACAAGTAGCATCGTCTTGAGAGGTTCAGCAGGCTTTCACCTCCTACATTCAGTGGTATTCCGGGTGAGGACGCCTAGGGTTTTCTCGACAAGTGTTGCTGTATGCTCCGTACAACAGGGATTCTCGAGTCGAGTGGGTATCATTTACCACTTTTCAGTTCCAAGGAGCAGCCATCACGTAGTTGGAGGCATATGAGCACCGTAGGCCGGCAGATGCGGCACCATTGTCTTGGCAGGAGTTCTCCACTATCTTTTTGGAGAAGTGGATACCACGGTCGCAGATGGAGGAGTTACGTAGGCAGTTTGAGTGGCCCATCAGGGGGATATTTTTGTGACAGATTATGAGGTGATATTCTCAGAATTAGCTCGACATGCCCAATGGATGGTTCCTACTGACCAGGAGAGGATCAGGCGATTTATGGACGGACTTATTTATCCTATTCACATTTTGATGACTCGAAAGAGGGTCCTAAGTCATTCCTTCTAGGATGCAGTTGATATTGCTCGTGACATTAAGATAGACCATCGTTATGAGCGAGACGAGCGGGAGGCCAAGAGGCCTCGAGGATCAGGTAGTTTCAGTGGTGCTCAATTTAGAGGCCATGGTCAGTAGACCAGCGGTCGTTCTTTTATTCCTCCAAAGCCAGCCCGCTCAGAGTACGGTGGGTCATCTTCTGGACGAGGTCATCATGGCTCTCATCAGAGTCAGCCATCTCTTAGTGCCCTTCCATCGGAGAGTTCATCTCAGGCTCTATCTGCTCAGGGTTCATCCCGATTGAGTTCATCAGCTAGCCACTCTGGTGCGAGGGGTTCCCTTTAGTACCAGCCCCCAGCACCCGGGAGTCACTTTCGAAAGGAGTTTGGGCATATTCGAAGGGAGTGTCCCCGCCTTGTATCCAGATCATCTCAGTAGAGGGGTCAACCCTCATCTTCTGGTCCATCTTCTTTAGCACCAGCCCTGCCAGCTAGGGGTGAGGGTCAGGCATCCAGGGGTCGCCCTCGAGGGGGAGGCCGATCAGGTGGTCAAGCTCCTTGCTATGCTCTTCAAGGCCGTTCAGACGTGGTTCCTTCGGATGCTGTTATTACATGTATTATTTTAGTCTTCCAGAAGGATGCCTCAGTTTTTCGATCTTGGTTCCACTTATTCCTATGTATCTTCATATTTTGCTCCTCATTTAGGCATGACCAAAGGGTATCTTGCATTGCCCGTGTATGTATCTACCCCGATATGCAATACCATTATTATGGACCATGTGTATCTGTCCTGTCCTGTTACTATTGGGGTTTGGAGACCCGAGTAGACTTTCTGCTATTGAGAATGATTGATTTCGATGTTATTTTAGGAATGGATGGGCTATCTCCGTGCCACGCTAATCTAGACTGTCATGCCAAGAAAGTCACAATTGCGCGGTAAGACTGATTATGTACCCAGAAGAGTAATTTCCTTCTTTAAGGCCCAACAGATGGTTGGGAAGGGATGCTTATTGTATTTGGCATTTGTGAGGGACGTTGGAGCTGGGACTCCCAGTCTTGATTTTGTTCCCGTTGTGAGGGATTTTCCTAATGTGTTTCCCTCGGACCTGCCGGCCATGCCGCCGGATAGTGATATTGACTTTGGTATTGATTTGGTACCGCGCACTCAGCCTATCTCGATTCCTCCTTATTGTATGGCACCAGATTAGTTGAAAGAATTGAAAGAGCAGCTTCGGGAACTCCTAGATATGGTGTTCATTCGGCCGAGTGTGTCACCGTGGGGTGCATTAATCTTGTTTGTCAAGAAGAAAGATGGCTCAATGAGGATGTGTATTGATTATAGGCAGCTAAATAAGGTAACAATGAAGAACAAGTATCCTCTACCACTCATTGATGATTTGTTTGATCAACTCCAGGGAGTGAGTGTATTCTCGAAGATTGATCTTCGTTGAGGCTATCACCAGCTGATGATTAGGGATTCTGATATCATGAAGACATCTTTCAGGATGAGATATGGACATTATGAGTTTCTAGTCATGGTTTTTGGGCTGACTAGTACCCCAGCCGCGTTCATGCATTTGATGAATATCGTTTTCCGGACGTATTTGGATTCCTTTGTGAATGTGTTTATTGATGACATCCTGATGTACTCTCGTAGCCAGGAGGAGCATGGTCAGCATCTAAGAGTTGTACTACAGAGGTTGCGAGAGGAGAAGGTTTATGCAATGTTCTCCAAGTGTGAGTTCTGGCTCTAGTCTGTGGATTTTCTAGGGCACGTGTTGTCCAGTGATGGTATACATGTGGATCCAAAGAAGATCAAGGTGGTGCAGAGTTGGCCTAGACCGACCTCAGCCATTGAGATCTATAGTTTCCTGGGTTGGCAGGGTATTATCGCTGGTTTGTTCAGGGATATTCTTCTATTGCTTCACCCTTGAGTAAGTTAACTCAGAAGGGTGCTCCATTTGTGTGGTATGAGGAGTGTGAGGAGAACTTTTAGAAGCTCAAGACAACATTGACCACGGTGCCAATTTTGATATTGCTGCCAGCTTCAAGTTCCTATATTGGGTATTGTGATGCCTAGAGAGTTGGTATCGGATGTGTGTTAATGCAGAAGGGTAGGATTATTGCTTATACTTCTCGACAATTAAAGACCCATAAGAAGAACTACCCTCTACATGATTTAGAGTTAGCAGCCATAGTTCACGCTCTGAAGATTTAGAGGCATTAATTGTATTGTGTTTCTTGTGAGGTGTGCACTGATCATCCCAGCCTTCAGCATCTTTTCAAATAGAAAGATCTTAATTTGACACTGTAGAGGTGGCTTGGGTTGCTTAAGGATTATGACATTACCATATTGTATCATCCGGGGATGGCCAATGTAGTGGCCGATTCTTTGAGCCTTAAGGCGATTAATATGGGCAGCTTGGCTTATATTCCAGTTGGGGAGAGGCCTTTCAGGGTTGATATTCAGGCGTTTGCCAATCAGATGGTGAGATTGGATATTTGAGAGCCGAGTCAGGTGTTGGCTTGTGTAGCTTCTCGGTCATCTTTATATGATCGCATCAGAGATTTTCAGTATGATGAACTACATTTGCTTGCCCTTAAGGACAGAGTTCAGCACGATGATGTCAGGGATGTGTCTATTGATATTGATGGTGTTTTAAGGATGCAGGGCTGGATCTGCATGCCCAATATAGATGGCCTTCGAGAGTTGATACTAGAAGAGGCTCACAGCTTGCGGTACTCCATTCATCAGGGTGCCACGCAGATGTATCAGGACTTGAGACAGCATTACTGGTAGAGGAGGCTGAAGAAGGATATTGTGAGTCATGTAGCTCGATGTCTCAAATGTCAGCAGGTAAAGTATGAGAATCTAAGACCGGGTGTGTTCTTCAGCGTATGGTTATTCCTGAGTGGACATGTGAGCTGATTGCTATGGATTTCGTGAGTGATCTCCCTAAAACATTGAGGAATTTTGATTCAGTTTGGGTGATTGTTGATCGGCTGACCAAATCTGGGCACTTTATTCTAGTATGTACTACTTATTCATCGAACCGGTTGGCATGGATCATTATTCGGGAGATTGTCAGGTTACATGGGGTTCCAGTGTCTATTATCTCTGATAAAGTTACTCAGTTCACTTCTCAGTTCTGGAGGGCATTTCGGCGGGAGCTGGGTACGCAGGTAGAGCTGAGCACAACATTCCATCCTCAGACAGACGGACAGTCTGAGGGCAATGTTCAGATTTTGGAGGATATGTTGCATGCCTGTGTGATTGATTTTGGATGTTCATAGGATGAGCTTTTTCCACTTGCAGATTTTGCCTATAACAACAGTTATGAGTCGAGTATTCAGATGGCCCTGTATGAGGCGTTATATGGTAGACGGTGTAGATCTCCTGTGGGATGGCTTGAGCCTAGCGAGGCTAGATTTTTAGGGACTGAGTTAGTTCAAGATGCTTTGGAGAGAGTGAAGTTGATCTAGGAGAGGCTTCGCACAACACAGTCACGCCATAAGAGTTATGCGGACCTGAAGGTTCGACATGTGTCTTTCATGGTTGGCGAGAGGGTCTTATTGAAGGTTTCACCTATGAAGGGTGTTATGCGGTTCAGGAAGAAAGGGAAGCTGAGTCCCAGGTTCATTGGCCCTTTTGAGATACTCAGAAGGATTGGAGAGGTGGCATATGAGCTAGCTCTGCCACCCAACTTGTCCAGCGTGCATCTGGTATTCCATGTTCCTTTCCTCCGAAAGTATGTCGGAGATCCGTCTCATGTGTTGGACTTCAACACAATTTAGCTGGATGATGATTTATCTTATGATGTGGAACCAGTGGCTATTCTGGGTCGACATGTTTGGAAGTTGAGGTCCAAGGATATTGCTTTTGTAAAGGTGCAGTGGAGAGGTCGGCCCGTAGAGGAGGCTACTTGGGAGACCGAGCAGGAGATGCGGAGTAGATATCCCTACCTATTTGAGACTCCAGGTATGTTCCTTGACCCGCTCGAGGACAAGCGTTTCTTTTAGTTGGGGAGAATGTGACGACACGGTGCATCTTCATGAGAGTTACCTCCCCGTTTTCCCTGTTATATGCTTGTTCACGTTTCAATATATGTACTTGGTTAATTTGAGTCAATTCGGAACAACTTTTGTAGGATATGGGATAACTAGTCTCTTTGATGAAGGAATAGTTTGGAAAAGACATATGGATATTGACTTGTGAGTTAGAGGTCTCGGAATCAAATTATTATGGTTCGGTTAGCTTCGGGGGATTATTAGTGACTTAGGAGAGCGATCACAATCGAATTTGGAGGTCCGGTGTAGAAATAGGCTTGAATTGGCGAAGTTGGAATTTTGGCAAATTTCGGTCGATATGTTAGATTTTAATCGGGAGTCAAAATGGAATTCCGATAGTTTTAGTATCTTCGTTAGGTGATTTTGGATATGTCTGCATATTTTCAGGTCATTCAGAGATCATTTGGTCGGATTTTTGATTGGATGTTGGTTTCGGAAGTTATAGTTTAAACTTAGGCTTGAATCCGCCTTGATTTGATTATTTTTGTGTTTAAGGACATGTTTTGATGATTGGAACAAGTTCGTATTATATTTTGGAGTAGGTTGGTGGTTTTGGTTGGGGTCCCGGGGGCCTCGGGGTGATTCCGGGGGTTCAGACGGATCATTTTTGGCATGTTAGGAGATCAAATTCTGCTAGTATTGTTGCAGACTTTTGTTCTATGCGACTGCGGGACAGTAGTTGTGATGGCATAGAATGATTTTAACGGCCTTGTTGATTGCTTAGTGCGATCGTGGTCAGGAGCAATGTGATTGCATCAGAGGGGGAAATTGTACTTTGCGATCGCGGTCAGGGGCGATGCGATCGCGTAGTTATAATTTCAGAAGCAATACGATCGTACAGTGAGGTTGTGCGATCGCATAGACCATTTTTGGGGGTTTGGAAGTATTGTTCAGTGCATTCACATGGGATTGGATACGATCGCATAGAGGAATACATGGGCGACAGAAGGGTTTTTTAACATCATTTTATCCGCGACTTATCTCATTATTTCCACCATTTTTGCACCACATTAAGAGCTAATTGATAGAATTTGAAAGAGATTTCACCGTGAAGTGATTGGAGGTAAGTCTCGTGGTCTTAATACGTCATTTAATCAAAGAATCTTCCATTAATTTTCTGAATTTGGGTATAAATTGAGGAAGTTGGGGCTTGGATTTTTGCTATGTAAAATTGGGATTTGGTGGCTCATTTGAACTCTGATTATGATATATTTTATATGTACGGACTCGTGGCAAGACGGGAACTCCAAAAATGTGAGTTTTGTAATTTTTCGAGAAGTGGGCCCGGGGCTTGGGTTTTGCCAGTTGTCACACCTCCTTTTTTCTTTTACGTCCCAGCTATTTACTACTACACCCCGGGAAGGGATATAATAATAACAGGGAAGGAGTTTTTCCAATTAAAGGACATTCAGGACGAGATTTGTTTATTAATTTTTAGAGTCGCCACTTGGGAAAATAATGGTGTCCCAAGTCACCGATTTAATCGCAAACCGAGGAAATTATGACTTTGTTTTACAGTCCGTGAAACTAGAAATCCGGTTAAGGAATTCTGTTAACCCGGGAGAAGGTGTTAGGCACTCCCGAATTCCGTGGTTCTACCACGGTCATTCAACTGCCAGATTCATTTTTATCTTATCTTCATATATGCTTCGATTTTTAAAATGCCATTAATGTTTCGCTTTGTTATTTTTAAAGACTTGCGACGTCACGAAAATGCATTTTGAGTCACACCGTAACCAGTACGCCTGTGACTTTAGTGCGTTTCAGCTTCGCTGGGATTTGAGATTTGAGTCACATAAGATGTGCATGCGTATTAGGAATGTAATTTGATTTATCGCGCCTAAAATATCTACGTTTTATTAGCTTTGGGAAAGACCGTGATGTTTGCTAAACGGTCCTTCCGAGTCTAGTATTTTACATTGAAATCCATTTGGGGGCCCCGTGTATTTTCATTTTTCCGGAACGAGGCTCATCCCTTATTTTTAATGTTCAACCCTATTCATATACTATGTTATCTATTTTTGTTTTTTCTTCCTAATTTATATATGTTTTTGTGTTATATTTTAAACTATAACATTGGAGTCCAGGCCATTTATTCATTATTGGTCCTGGACTTTGGACTACTTAACAGTCCATTATTAAAGACAATTGGGCTTCTGAAGCCCAACGTACTCTATTGTCCTTACTAGATAACACACTTATCTGGTTAGTCAGACCTGGCCAATATTCATGATTAGGCCAAGAGTATATGAACAGAATTTAACAAGCTAACAGTTTCAAAATAGGATTTAAACAAATGTTTTCAATTGATAGAGAGAACCAATAAAATCATATTATTTCAAAAGCTACCAAGTTACATTTCAATTGCTACTAATTTCAATATCTAACAACTAGCTAAGAATTCTAACATAGCAATTTGTATCAGGGTTATTATACTATACGGCAGGTTCTGATCTTAAGTGGTTATCATGATTCTAATTGTGAACTTATTTTGTCACTTTTATTTTTAAAACTAAAGGAGAAACAGTGTTGTAATACTAACTAAACATGTTTGAGTTATGAACAATCACAAAAATCTTAAAACAAATCTGTATCCAAATCATTTTTGAGTGAAGCTAGGCGAGGATACAATTTAAACTTGAATTACTTATTCCTTTTTAGATTAAATTGATCCAAATTCATAATTTAACTAACGTGAGTTGTTCGATACCAATTTATACGTTAAGTTTCAGAAATGTACTAATTTACATATGTGTATTAACTTCATATTAGCCTATTTTATTTTTGAATTAAGTTATAAGCTATTAGCTACGTTTAACTACTCCTTTAAATACTCCACTATGATCTAAATCACAATCATATGCCTGTTAATTATTACAACCAATACCTAACATATTACAATGGATCTACGATCTACAACTACAAACAATAAGAAAATAGAGATATCCTCAGCGAAAATCAGTCCAATATTTATTCCTTCTTCATATTTTCAATTACATCTTCGAGAAATAGTAGTGTACCTGATCAACGAAAACAAACTGATGAGTTCTAAGGAGATGAAGGAAAAGAGAAGTCAGCGATAGACAGCTACAAAGTATCAACATCAATGAAGGCAGATTAACACAGCAACAGGTGCGATTTCAAAGTAGAAAACCCAGCGAATTTAACCAAAGAAGTAGAAGACCCAATGAATTCAACCAAACAGATGAAGAACAACGAACAGAAGTCCAAAATATCGCTTGAACCTGCAACAATGAAACAGTAGTAGTATTTTAGTGTATTTCAGTGTATTAAATCTTCTGAGCCCTTAAATTGTAGAATTCAGAACCTCTCTCCAAAATCTCACCAATGTCTAATTTCTAACCCTTTTTCAATTATCTAAGATCGAACCTTTTTTTTATTTCAAAATCTGGACCCTTTTTCAGGCTTATTAGGAGCATATTTATAGAGTTATTTTGGGGGGAATTTCAAATAAGTTAATTCTATTTCCCTCCCCTTATTCTTTTCAATTAATTCTAGTATAGTCCATTAAAATTGTATCGAAATGCCCTAGAACCCCTGCTAGAAGGTTCTGGACAGTTCTATTGGGTTCTATTAGGCAGATTTTACCTAATTGCCCTCACTTGCTAAGGTTTATTACACAAATCCCTTTTAACTCTACCTAGTATACCTTTTATTATCTAAGTATTTCAGAAAAACCACACATTAAAGTCACTTTTATCCCTATATGCTCTATTTAATTCACAAGAATGCCATTTACCCTTCCCCATTTACCCCTTGCTTTTAATTGTTATTACCCGACCTGCCTTAGGTCTGGCAGAAGTAGGGTAACACTTATTTAACAAATAGCCAACATAAGCCATGTCTATAAGACATAACTAGTTTCAAGTTATAAACCTTTTCAAAATTAGCCTATTTTACAAATAGCCATTAATCAGAATTCATACTTAATTTGCAAACATAACCATAAAAATTTATACATATAACCTAAGTACACATAAGCACTCAGAAGTTCAGAAGAAACTAACATACAAATCAAATTGCGAATATAGCCAGATTCATGTTGTTTTGCACAAATAACCTTAATCACGAATTAACTTCCAATTAATCAGAACTCAGAGGATTCCGTATCACGCTCCAGTCAGAGTTCTCGACCCTTTCTCTCCGAGTTCTCAGATTCCAAATAGACGCTCGTTGAGTTATAAATTGAGTAATCGAAGGAGTGTACTCGAATCACCTTTGAACTTTTAGATTCTGTTTTTTCGACACGCTCGTCTCTCTCTCTCTTAGGTTCCAACGGTACCAAATTTCTCCACCAAACACGCTCCCATTTTGTCACCGTTCAATCGCCGGGAAATTCGACGGAACCATTCAAAAAGCTCATCATTGAGCTGTTTTCACCTTATCTATATACTAAGCTTATTTTTGGTTATCTTCGGGCCGTATCAGTTTTTCAAGGGTTCCATCTCTTCGTCCAAATTTCTGTAAGTAGATTTAACATTTTTAATCTATTTTATCAAGCTTTCCTTTGCAGATTTAACCAAAAAGAGAGTTTTCGGCTGGAAGAGCTTTTGGCATTTGGAAGCGAGGAGCAAAGCTACACCGGCCAAAACGAGTAGGTTTGGCGGTAGTTGACCCGGGCGCATCAAAGCTTACTTTCAGGTTTTTCCACCGGGAGTTGGTACCTCCCGATCTCTTGTTTATTCTGTACGTCTTTTTACGTATTTTAACTAGCATCTTATGTGTGGTTTACTCTATCGTTATCTAGCAAGCATCTTTTTGCGTAATTCTATTAAAGTTCGTCTCTTTTACCGTAGTCTGTTGGAGGGATAGTGGCCGCGGCGGAGGATGGTAATGTAAGGTCATGTCCTCGGGGGGTGGGGGAGGAGGTGAGCAGGGGGGCATGGAGTGGTCCTGTGGGTAGGGCGGGAGGTTTGGGTGGGGAGAGGTTAAAGGACGCTCGGAGATTGAGGATCGGGTCGTGGAACGTAGGCACACTAACGGGTAAGTCCATTGAATTGGCAAAGATTCTCCAGAAGAGGAGGGTCAACATAGCATGTGTGCAGGAAACTAGGTGGAAAGGGACGAAGGCGAGGGATGCAGATGAGTTTAAGTTGTGGTACTCTGGGGTTGAGAAGGGTAAGAATGGAGTAGGTATCTTGGTAGATAGGAATCTTAGGGAGTCCGTGGTTGAGGTTAGGCGAGTGGATGATAGGTTAATGTCTATTAAACTGGTTATTGGCGGTAGTGTTCTCAATGTCATTAGCGCTTACGCGCCGCATGCAGGCCTAGCTGAGGAGGTTAAAAGGCGTTTTTGGGAGGGCTTGGATGAGTTGGTGAGTAGTATTCCCCAATCTGAGAAGTTAGTTATTGGAGTGGACTTTAATGGTCATATTGGGGCGGAGGCTGGTGGTTACGGTGAGGTGCATGGCGGCTTTGGCTTTGGGGTTAGGAACGGAGGGGGCACTTCGCTGCTTGATTTCGCTAGGGCTTCGGAGCTTTTGATCGCGAACTCGTCATTTCAGAAGAGGGAGGAGCATTTGGTTACTTTCAAAAGTTCCACGGCGAGGACTCGGATTGATTACCTCCTCCTCAGAAGGAGCGATAGAGGGTTGTGCAAGGATTGCAAGGTTATTCCGGGAGAGTCCCTTTCAACTCTTCATAGACTCCTAGTGATGGATGTAGGTCTCCGGGTGAAGAGGAAGAGGAGGGGTTCTCGGGGCCGACCGCGGATTAGATGGGGAACTTTGACTAAGGAGAAAGCCCAGGAGATGGAGAGGAAGCTGGTTGATGGGGGAGCTTGGAGTAGCTCTGGGGAAGCGGACGCAATGTGGTCAGTGACGGCGAACTTGGTTAGGGAGGCTGCGCGAGATGTGCTTGGGGTAGCCAAGGGCTATTCAGGCAAGCACCAAGGTGACTGGTGGTGGAATGAGGTAGTCCAAGGAAAAGTGGAGGCGAAGAAGGCGGCGTTTGCTAAGTTGTCAGGGAGCTTAAGCGAAGAAGAAAGGAGAGCGAACAAGGAGAACTACAAGGTTGCGAGGAAGGAAGCGAAACTAGCGGTCACGGAAGCTAAAAATGCCGCGTTTGGGCGCATGTACGAGGAATTGGGGGAGAAAGGCGGGGAGAGAAAGTTATTCCGGTTGGCTAAGGTGAGGGAGAGGAAGGCGCGGGATCTAGACCAAGTTAGGTGCATCAAGGACGAGGATGGTAGGGTTCTGACGGGGGAGTCGCAAGTCAAGCGGAGATGGCAGGAATACTTTCGAGACCTTCTTAACGAAGAGGGGATCGAGTCTTAGAGCTAGGGGAGCCGGGGCATTCAGAGTGTCCTAGAGACCTCGGGCACTGCAGGCGCATTAAGGAGGAGGAGGTCTTGAGGGCGTTGCGTAGGATGAGTAGGGGTCGAGCGACTGGGCCAGACGAAATTCCGGTGGAGTTTTGGAAATGCATGGGTAGGTCGGGAGTGGAGTGGTTGTCCAGGTTGTTCAATGTGATCTTTAGGACCAAGAGGATGCCGGAGGAGTGGAGATGGAGTACAGGTGGTTCCCTTGTACAAAAACAAAGGGGATATCCAGTGTTGCAACAACTATAGGGGTATCAAATTAATAAGTCACACCATGAAGGTCTGGGAGAGGGTGATCGAGGCGAGGGTGAGGGAGATGTCATCTATATCCGTGAACCAGTTTGGTTTCATGCCGGGTCGCTCTACTACAGAAGCTATCCACCTTGTGAGGAGGGTGGTGGAACTGTTCAGGGATAAGAGGAAGGACCTGCATATGGTGTTTATCGACTTGGAGAAGGCGTACGATAAGGTCCCTAGAGAGGTTCTGTGGAGATGCTTGGAGGCGAAGAGCGTGCCAGAAGCCTACATCGGAGTGATCAAAGACATGTATGATGGAGCCAAGACTAGGGTTAGGACGGTGGGTGGCGACTCGGACCATTTTCCGGTGGTTATGGGGCTACATCAAGGATCTGCGTTAAGCCCTCTCTTATTTGCCTTGGTAATGGATGCTCTAACTCGCCATATTCGAGGGGATGTGCCATGGTGTATGCTCTTTGCTGACGACATAGTCTTGATAGACGAGACGAGGGCTGGTGTTAATGCGAGGTTGGAGGTCTGGAGACAGACCCTCGAGTCTAAGGGTTTTAAACTAAGCAGGTCTAAGACGGAATATCTAGAGTGCAAGTTTAGCGCCGAGTCGAGCGAAGTAGGCTGGGACGTGAAGCTGGGATCTCAGGTCATAGCCAAGAGGGACAGTTTCAGATATCTTGGATCGGTGATTCAAGGGGACGGAGAGATTGACGGGGATGTCACTCACCGTATAGGAGCGGGGTGGTTGAAGTGGAGGCTCGCATCGGGAGTCTTGTGTGACAAGAAAGTTCCACAGAAACTCAAGGGGAAGTTTTATAGAGCGGTGGTTAGACCTGCCATGTTGTATGGGGTGGAGTGCGGGCCTGTGAAGAACTCTCATGTCCAGAGAATGAGAGTTGCGGAGATGAGGATGCTCAGGTGGATGTGCGGGCTCACCAGATTGGATAAGATTAAGAATGAAGTTATTCGGGAGAAGGTGGGGGTGGCCCCAGTGGATGAGAAGATGCGAGAAGCGAGACTCAGGTGGTTTGGGCATGTGCGGAGGAGAAGCCCTGATGCACCGGTGAGGAGTTGTGAGCGACTGGCGGTGGTTGGCGCGAGTCGAGGCAGAGGGAGGCCTAAGAGGTATTGGGGTGAGGTGATTAGGCAGGATATGGCTAGAATGGGGATTTCCGAGGACATGACCCTTGATAGGAAAGTTTGGAGGTCTAGTATTAGGGTTGTAGGGTAGGGCCTTCTAGAATTCTTAGCACTTCTTTTAGGGGCTGAGTGGGGTTTGGTAGCAATCTCTATAGTTAATTAATGTATTGTGTTGTGCCTCTTATGGTAGTAACCGATTGGTATTATTGCATGTCATTCTACTTTTGGTTTTATGTTTAGATAATTATTTATTTGATTTATCCCAGATTTACTAACATTGTTTTGTTTTGTTTTGTTTGTTGATTTTCTCTCTTTTTCTGAGCCGAGGGTCGGCCGGAAACAGCCTCTCTACCCTTTCGGGTAGGGGTAAGGCCTGTGTACGTATTACCCTCCCCAGGACCCCACTTTGTGGGAACATACTGGGTAGTTGTTGTTGTTGTTGTTGTTGTAATCAGAACTCAGAGGGAAAATTTGATAATGGTTGAATTCCAACTAATTAAAATCCTAATCGAGATAGGATATACTGAACAACCACATAAAAATGGCTAATAGCATATGATTCACAAGTAGCTAATATCAGAACCTAAGAACACTTCAATGATTTCAGGCATATATGAAATAAAGTTCATAGCTAGTATGCACGAGTATGAATCAAGATATAGAATAGAAAAAGTCATGATTTAAGACATGCATAGGGATTCTTTAAGTTCTAAACAGAGAAACATAATAAGCATATAACAAAACAAGTTTAAAACATGAAAGAATCAAGTTTCAGAACACATGAAAATCAACGACCAAAGACAAGGTAGGATACTTAGCTTTTTTCAAGCCTTTCCTTTCTTTTTCCTTTTCTTTCTTTCTTTTCTTCTTTCTTTCTTCTTCATTCTTTTCATTTTTTCTAGATCTTTAGAGTTTCAGAGACTGTTTCTCTCTCGGTGTTAGATCTTTTGAACAGGCTTTGGGGGTTTTATTTTGAGTATGAGAGAGGTAGCCTGGAGTCCTGGGGTAATATTTTGGGAGTGGGTTTGTCTTTGGTACTCGCCGGAGTAGGATTCGGGCGAGTGTTTTTCGATTATTCGAAAGGTTAGAGGCAGAATCAAAGGAAACTACCTTGGTGGGTTTAAAGATCGTCTTGAGGTGGTTAGATGGTTTTAAGGAGGGAGTCTGGTTCATACTTTTGGGTGGTCGCCGGCTAGGGTTCCAGCGACCGAATCTTCAAGAATAGAAGGCTGGTGATTTTTCTAGGGTGAGGTTAATAGAGATAAGGTGTTAGAGGGTGGAGGAGAGATTTTGGAGGCTTGGCCTGAGCCGGAGACGAAGGCTGAGGTGATCTCCGGTGGTCTCCATGGGAGACGGTGGGAGAAGAATAATAATAAGGCGGCTAGGGTTCAGATATGAATTGTATGTGGGTGTGTAATGAACGTCCGAAAAGGAAGGGTATGGTTTATATATTGATTATATGTTATTGATCCTTGGCCGTCAGATTCAATCAGATCAATGGTCAGGATCATTTTGATATTAAACGGCGACGTATGATTTTAATGAGACTGTTCACCTGGTCTGTTAGATTAGATTCTTAAACGGTTGAGATTTAATTTCTCATGCGACGTCGTTTGGTTAAGTAAGACACTGGTCTCAGCCATTAGATTAAGTGAGATGGACGACCTAGATTAATTCTTCACACGGTGTCATTTCATGTTCAAGGCCACCGCCTTATTTGGTCTGTTTGATTTAAATCTTCAATGACTTGGATTTAAACACCTATATAGTGTCATTTGGTTAGCAAAGAGGCAGGCTGGCCAAAATGATTTGGGCTTGGCCTGTGTAACATATGTTTGGGCTGAGTAATTCGTGTATTTGGCCCAATTCTTTTGTCTTTGTATTGTATTTTGTATTTTTGTTATTTTTTGAATTGTATTTATTTAATTTCTGTATTTTCCATTGTATTTTATACTTATTTTCCTTGTATTTATTTTATACTGATGTATTTTCTTTTAATTTCTATTTTTCTTTGATTTTCCAATATTTTGTATTTTTGCTTAATTTTGCTATGTCTTACAATTTGTGACATTTTCTAATTAATTCCTTTTTATTGTATTTTCATTTCAATTTTAAAACAATTGACAAACTCTGGCATTTCACACACAATTTCAAAACAATTTACAAACAAAAATTAATTTTTTATTATATTTTTATATATTTTGGAATTCAATTTCTTGGGGCAAAAATCACGTGCTCACAGCTGCCCCTCTTTGATCGGGAACATGAAAAGTTTCAGTGCAAGGATAAGTGAGCAGTAATAAGAGATTTTTGCCCACTTGCATATTCCGTATGAAGCATTTTTTGAAAAGCTGTTTACCGCACCCTGCTTCAGAGGGTGCCTACATATCATGGGCTAAACATGAATCGGGTCAGTGTAGTTCGGGAAGGTCTGGTAATTTGACACTACTAGTGGAATTCTGATTTCACTGCTGTTGCTGTTGTTACCGCTGTTATTGCTGACTGACTCCTTACTACACCAGGATAATAATAAAATAAAGAAGCTAGCCTAAACTATGGTCTATGAATTACAAAAAATCCTATCTATGTCTTGTGTTCTTGTATTGCTTTGCTCTTTCATCTTGCATGTTGCTCTTTATTTGCATCTTCCATTTTTCGGTAAATATTTTGCTTATGACTTGCTTCCAACATATTGCTTTCCTCCATTTGTTATGATTTCAAAATGCATTTCTTCGCTCTCCAGGTTGGTACCTGCTTATTGAAAAAATAGGTGGGCTCCTGAACAGATATTGAAAAAGCTGAAAAGTATTCCCTTGTTATACAAGTGGATGCCTAAACAGAAATTGAAAATACAGAAAAGTATTCCCTTGTTATACAGGTGGGCGCCTGAACAGAAATAGAAAATCCAGAAAAGTATTCCCTTGTTATACATGGGCGCCTGAACAGAAATTGAAAATGCAGAAAAGTATTCCCTTGTTATATAGGTGGGTGCCTGAACAAAAATGAAATTGCAGAAAAAATATTCCCTTGTTATACAAGTGGGCGCCTGAACAGAAATTGAAAATGCATAAATGTATTCCCTTGTTATACAGGTGGGCGCCTGAACAGAAATAAAATTGCAGAATAAGTATTCCCTTGTTGTACAGGTGGGCGCCTGAACATAAATTAAAATGCAGAAAAATATTCCCTTGTTATCCAGGTGGGCGCCTGATGCATAAATGAAAATGCAGAAAGTATTTCCTTGTTATACATGTGGGCGCCTGAACAAAAACTTAAATTGCTAAAAAAATTTCCCTTGTTATCCTGGTGGGTGTAGATGTGTGATTTTACCCCTACCCGAGATTTTTTACATTTTAGCGTAAAATATTTAGTTTAGTCCTAATAAAGCTATCTTAGCTAATTTTGACTCCTTTACTTTATTTTTACCTTAAAATTAAAAAATAGTAAAAAAATATAGTTTTATTAATATTTTGTAGTCATTTTAAAAAAGAAATACAAAAATAGTACTTTATGTTTTTATTTTTTATATAAAAAACATAAATTATAAAACAAAAAATAATATAATTAATGTTTTGTGGTTACTATAATCTTGAAAAATTAAAAAATAGTTTTGTTTTAATTGCAGTCTTACTTTTATAATTATTTTGCCTACATAGGAATAATTAAATAATATCGTATTCTTTTCACCGGTTCCGACCGAGGAATAATTTTCGGATTTAAAATACCCAGTTTCTTAATTTTCGGAACTAGCCCACAATAATTTGAGTCCACCACATGAGGAATACAGACAAAAGAACCCATACAACACACATGAGACACACTATAGGGACAATACATCATGGGGGATGAGAGAACAAGTAAAAAAAATAAAAGGAGAAAAAGACAAAGAAAAAAAAAGACAAAACAATACACTTGATATATGGAAAGGGAAAGAAAAACGTTAAAGAAAGAAAAGAGGGGGACAACAGGAAATGGGACTAGCATTTTTTTTAATCAAAAAACAAGACTACTTTTTGAAAAATGAAAAAAAAAACGAATCAAAGGAGGAGGTGTCGTTTTCCACTCATTTTCTTCACATCACCCACTCCACTTCCCGTGTTTCCCGCTCCTTGTTCCCCACGCTTTGTCTCTACACTAATAACCCTCATACCTCATCTCCATTATCGACCCCATCATATTCATTATCTGTCCTCCATAAAAAACAGAGACTGAAGGCCGGTAGAAGGCGGCGGCAATTCATCAGTCAGAACCCCCTAAAAAAACATCGTCTTCCCTCTCATTTCCTCACCATCGCCACCATCCTTTCTAGCATTCACAAAACACGCACACGCGGACAGTGATTGGGGAATAAACTTTAGGGATAAAAATTGTGAAGGAAGGTAGAGTAACCTTTTTTGACTGCTGTGTAGTCGAAGTTTCCGTTCGAGGTGTGGTTTGTGTTTCCGATTTGGGTTTGCGATTCCTGCTCGATTTTGTCGCTGCTTTTCTCAGTTAGATTCGAAGCCTTGTACTCTGAGGTTTCTCATATATTAAAGCAGGTTCATCTTTTTATCCCTTTATTTCTATTGTGAATCGAGCTTGGATGTGTCATTAAAGGAAGTTATCGTTGTGGGTTTAATAATTTCATTTCTATTTAGTTTGTCTTATTTTGACTGTTGGTTTGTTCTTCGAATTTGTATATTGAATGTTGCTAGCGCTAGAGTGAGAGTAGATTTGTTAATATATATATATAACTATTACAATGAATATACGTTGAGTTGATTTGCTATTTTGACGGTTAAGTAAAAAAAAAATCAATTGGCTCTTTAGAAAAAATTTCCTCTTCTTCTTTTCATTTCTGAACAGTATGAAAATATAAGTTGTGTTTCTTCCTTAGTTCCTTTGATTTTTGATATACTAGAGTTTTCCATTAATTGGTCTTAAAAAATGAATATAGACTTTTGATATCTATAGCAAAAATTAGTCACAGAATGTTCTATTAGTTTTTTTTTTACTTCTCGTTTTGGTCAGTGAATAATAGTTGGATTGAAAATTATTGGGCGGTCATTGTCCTTGGCTATTTTCTTTCACGTGAAATAATTACTATCTTGTCTAAAATAAATTAAGCCTTGCATTTGCGCAACTTCGATCATTCGTTTCTTAATAATAATACGGGTTTTGGGGCCTTCCAAGCTAGGTAGCATATTTGAATTAGGAGGTTTTCCCTTTATTCAAGTGTGGACCTGGGTTTGAAGCTCAAATTCCGCGAAAGGTTTTCTAATAATAGTAATTAATAATGCTAATTAATTAGCGAACTTTTAGAGACAAATAATAAATAGAAAATTTATAGTTGCTTTAAGTTGGCCTTTAATAAAAATGAGATGAGCCTCGCCAAACCAAATATAAAATGCAAGTCCCTCATTAATTACTTAATTAAAAATACTTAGACTTTGAGACGGGCCGTTTTAGCAAATTTCACGGCCTTCCCAAAAGATATAATACGCTAGTTGCTTTAGGCGCAATTTTTTAATAATCTTACCTTCCTATTACGGGTGTGCATTTCATGCAACCCAAATCCAAATCCAAAAATATTGAATAAGAATGTGTCGAGGATCCGGGTGCATTTCATGTGACGTGATCTAAAAACATGTCCTTAACGACATTCATTTTCTTAAAATCAAATAATTTGACAAAAAGCGGTAATTAATTCTAAAAATGCACAAATAAGATAATATGTATTAAAATCAATTACTTTAGTCAAATATGACAGTTGAGCGACTGTGCTAGAACCACAGAACTCGGGAATGCCTAACACCTTCTCCCGGTTTAACAGAATTGCTTATCCGAATTTCTGGTTCGCGGATTGTTAAATAGAGTCAAGCTTTTCCTCAATTCGGGATTCAAACCGGTGACTTGGGACACCATAAATCTCCCAGGTGGTGACTCTGAATCTCTTAATAAATGAATCCCGTTTTGGTTGTCGTTTAATTAGAAAAACTCTCTCGCGCCCTCGCGGGTTAGCGGAAAAAGGAGGTATGACAGCTCTGGCGACTCTGCTGGGGACGCCAAACCCAGAACCAATGGTTCAGGGTTTAAGAATTCGAGCTTTGAATAATTGTTATATTTGGCTTATTATTATTTGATTTTATTATATGTTTGTATTTAATGTGCTAAATGTTGCTTTTACTGCATTGATATTTTGTGGATTGTACATATAAACTGTACCGAAACCAATCTCCTCTCTGAGTCTTCTAAATCATGAAGAATGGTGCACTTCGTGTGACTTCTTTTCTGTATAGTGTCTAATTCTCACTTTAGAACGAGGTTTGGATAAGTTGCAAAACCGGTGAAGCTTCTGTATTCCCGGGTTGCTGCCTTCACCTCGGCTCGAGCTGTCCGCTCGGGTAAGCCAAGTCTAGAACAATAAACCCCGGTTTTTGAACCTAGAATAACAAAGCTTTATGCCGGATCCCTAGTAGGAACGTTTATTTGCATCATGTTGCATTTGGCTTAGGGGACTCAACACAAGGGTTGGGTCCTTCTAGGACAGGTGACCTGAAATGAAAAGACCATCCTGCTGCATCCTGTTTGTCTTATGCATTTATTTGCTTCAGACTTGCATGTTGACCGGTTTTTAAATATGGAGAATTTTAATTTTTTTAGTTTACAGAAAAAAGGAAAAAAAAAGAAAGAAAAAATGTCGAAGTTTTAGTTTTCAATAAAATCAAAGTAACGCTGTTTTTGAAAATAGCCGAATGTTCCGAAAGGACACCGGAAGGGTGTTTTTGCAAAAATGGCCACTTTGAAGTCTTTTCTTTTTGTTTTTGAATAATAGCCTTGAAATATTCCATGTAGAAATGTTGAAAGGCCGTAGTCAAAATAAAGTTTGGGATACCACCCCTTTTTAAAAAAAAATCAAAAAAAATGTGTGTTTAATTTCGTCAATAAAATCAAAGTGATGCCGTTTTTGGAAATAGCCGAATGTTCCGAAAGGACGTCGGAAGACTGTTTTTGCAAAAATAGCCGCTTTAAGTCATTTTAGATAATTTTCGAGCATAGCCTTGAAATATTCCTTGTGGAAATGTTGCAAGGCCATAGCCGCAAAATCAAGTTCGGGTTCACACCCCTTTTGCAGAAATAACCAAAAAAATGTGTCAAATTTTTGATTTTATTATAAATAAATCGGGTGATGCTATTCTTGTTTAAAATAAGCCGAATGTTCCCTAAAAGGACGCCAGAAACCTATTTTTGCAAGAATAGCCACTTTGAGTCTTTGTAAATAATTTTTGGGCACAACCTTGAAATATTCCCTCGTGGAAATATTGAAAGGCCGTATCCGCAAAATTAAGTTTGAGTCATCACTCAACTTTGCAAAAAAAAAACATATGGTTTTACTGAAATGGCCACATTTGGCATTTAAACTTTCTCAGTCTTGTGTTGGCCTGTGTCGGTGCTGAACGATTCCCCATGGGCCCTAAGATGAAAAACTTTGAATTTGTAGTCTCTTAAATAAAATTTTGCAAAAATAGCCGCTTTGTCAAGTATGTCATTACATGGCTAATTTTGTAGAAATAGTCATAATTGGCGCTAAAAAATATTCTTGTTCTTGTATAAATCTCTGGCACAAGGTGTGAAAGTTTTTCATCAGAGTTTGTAGTTGGAGTCGGCTTTTACAATCTTTCTTCAAAAAAAGAAAAAAAAAATCAAATAAACATCTCTTTATTTCTTGCATTAATTTTCAAGAACTACGCTCGGTCTGATTCATGCGGGGTCATGATACGTAGGCAATCTCCAAAAGATTCGACCACAACTGTATACGTATATATAAATAAATAAATAAATAAAAAAAGAAAAAAAATTGATAAGGACTGGCTGAGTCCATTCTAACATGTTTTGTCTTGAATTGTAAAGTAAGTAGAAGGTGGTTGGTTTGTGACAAGCGGACAACGCAAGATTCCCGAAAGATGGTACAGGAGGAAATAACCCAAAGATTGAAAAGCTTAGAACAACGGTTGAAAAACACACACGGGTTGGCAGGTCAAAAGAGTGTTGCTTTCAAAGATCTATGCTTGTTTCCCGATGTCCACTTGCCACCTGGTTTCAAGATTCCCAAATTTGAAAAGTACGATGGACATGGACACCCCATAGCCCATTTGAAAAGGTATTGCAATCAACTAAGGAGTATGGGAAGAAATGAAGAATTGTTAATAGCTTACTTTGGGGAAAGCCTTACAGGAGTAGCCTCTGAATGGTTTTGGGATCAAGATGCATCTCGGTGGCACGTCTGGAACGACATGGCACAGGCCTTTGTCAAACAATTCCAGTACAACATCGACATTTCCCCAGACTGCATTTTCCTTTCAAATCTGAAGAAGAAACCAAGTGAAAGTTTCAGGGAATATGCCCTTAAATGGAGAGAGCAAGCGGCTCATGCTGAGCCACCCATGGACGACCACGAGTTAATCACTGTCTTCCTTCAGGCTCAAGAGCCGGATTATTTTCAGAACATGATGTCCGCGGTTGGTCAATCCTTCTTGGATGTAATCAAAATGGGAGAAATGGTAGAGAACGGTCTTAAGACAGGCAGAATTATAAGTCAAGCGGCTCTCAAGGCTGCAGCTCAGGCTGTCCAATTTGAATCTAGTGACACGAATGAGAGGGATGAAGAAGTCATGATGATATCGGGGTCAAGAAAAGGTTCCAGAAGAACACCTCGACGGTATGCGATGTCTCGACAGGTTTTCCATAACTCCCCTGAGCATTACTATCCACCTCCGAACCTACCATACTGTCACGACCCTAGTTCACCAATTCTGAACATGTCGTGATGGCACCCAGTCCCCACGACTAGGTAAGCCTAACACGTTGCGGAATATACAAGTTATAAATACTTAAATAAGAAACAACGGAAAAATAACATAAAAGATATGTAATCCGTGCCGCTTGGCACATACATCCGTCAGTCAATGAATAAAACATCACCAAGATCCGGAACCCCACGGTAACACAGACTAAAAGGGAAATACAACTGTGGCTCTATGTGTAAAGAGTATCTAACAATGAAATGAAGAAAAATGTCAACTAGTACTACTAGAATAGAAGGGAAGCCTCCGGATCCGCGGACGTAGCAGATCATACCTCGAAGTCTCCCAGAAAGCTGCGGAATCACCTAGTACGAGCATGCTCTAATGTACCTGGATCTGCACAACAAAAGTGTGCAGAAGAGTAGCATGAGTACACCACGGCGGTACTCAGTAAATGCCAAGCCTAACCTCGATGGGGTAGTGACGAGGTAGGTCAGGGCCCTACTGAGAAAAACAATAATATAATGATGATAACAAAATAAACAGTTTAAATGATAATAATTTCCTAAATAACAACATTATGATGATTACTGCAACTGTCTACAATTAAGCTAACAACAAATAACCAATTCAAATAAACAAATCCAGGATCTGTGGGAATTGAACCCACGGTCCCATTCTCAGTACCTCTGGGTCTCCGGGAATCGAACCCGCAGCCCATGTCTCAATAATATCTCAATAACTCAGGATCTCCGGGAATCGAACCCGCAGTCCTTACCAATAATCTCAGGATCTCGGGAATCGAACCCGTAGTCCACATTTCAATAATCTCAGGATCTCGGGAATCGAACCCGTAGTCCATATTTCAATAATCTCAAGATCTCGGGAATCGAACCCGTAGTCCATATTTCAATAAATCTCAGGATCTCGGGAATCGAACCCGTAGTCCATATTTCAATAATCTCAGGGATCTCGGGAATCGAACCCGTAGTCCATATTTCAATAAGCTCAGGATCTCGGGAATCGAACCCGTAGTCTATAACCACAGCAAGTAAAGGAATACACAGAGAGAAGTATAATATGCTTAACGATAACTTCGCCGATGAACAGCGCCGGCGATTACCAAGAAAACTCAAGTAAATCAATTAAGCAACTAGACAGTTCGATTCTATCTAATCATGCTTTTCTAACTACTACCGGGAAGGAATATCAAATTTAACAACTAAGAACAGGAATATCACTAATTGAACATTTTGAGTAAAGTATGTGTTCGACAACCAGCGCATGTACACGCCCGTCACCTCGCGTACAAGGCATTTAAAGTATCACAATAATATCCTAGGGGTGAAAGTCCCCCACACGAGGTTAGACAAGCCACTTACCTCAATGTTTACGAACAATTCAATCCGTGGCAATGCCTTTTCCTTTCAAATTTGGCTCCAATCCAATCGTATCTATACACAATTGAATTAATATCATCAATACTACCCAACAAACAAATTCCTAAGGGCAATTACAACTTTTACAACATTCTGCCCGGAATAGTGAATTTCGACCCCGGGCCCACATGATCGAACTCGGGGTTCGGACCAAAATCCGGTTACCCATCCCCCCACGAGTTCAAGTATATGATTTGTTTCAAAATCGGACCTCAATTCGAGGTCCAATTTCCCAATTTATGAAAAACCCTATTGTCACGACCCAAATCCGGTCGTGATGGCGCCCAACAATCAAGCTAGGCCAGCCAGACCAACAATTTCATTATTTCAAAATACCAATCCCCAAATGGACAACCCAAGAAGAATATATGAGTTTAAGAAATCCAATAATAATAATACTAAACAAAAGTACTGACACTCCCAAAGATCCGGAGTCACAAGTCTAGAGCCTCTAACAAAATCCAACAGGAAATAGAGAGTACAATATAGAAGTACTCAAGTCTGAATACAAAATATAAAATAACAACTGGAATGAGAGGAGAAGCTAGGTTCTGCGAACGTAGGCAGCTACCTCAGCAACTCGATGTGACAATGTAAACGCCGGAGATGCCCGTCTACTGCTCCTGAGTACCTGAGTCTGCACACAAAAGGTGCAGGGGAGTAGGGGTGAGTACTAAGTACTCAGTGAGTAACAAATATATATATGTAGCTGAGAGTAAGAAATCCACAAAATACCACAATATGAAGCTACACTACAGTCCGAATCTCCTACGAACTAGCAACAATAATACAATACACCTACCACAGAGTAATTCAACAAATACAGATGCAATGCAATGCACATAACCGCTACGGCGTGTAGCCCGATCCAATTTAACGTCGACGGCGCTCACCGGGGGTGTGTACAGACTCCGGAGGGGCTCCTACAGCCCAAGCGCAATACTGCTGCGGCGTGCAGCCCGATCCTCATATCAACCACTGCGCCGTGCAGCCCGATCCCATGCTCAATCCACAATAAGCAATTAAGTCACAAACAATTCATTTTTCCTTAATTCCAGTTCTCAATTCATAATTTATGAAAAATACTTTAACTTTATTAAATTTGTAAAAGCCGATGACTTAGCATTTCAAAAGTGTGATTTCAATTTCCAGGACTGAGATCAGTGATTTAAGCAATTATAGCTATCACATAAATATTGTCCTCTAAGGACGCTACAGATCGGCACAAGGCCCCAAACAAGGCTTACAGCCCACAAATATAGCAAATACGGTGTATTTCCAACACTAACAACATATTATTCATTTCCGGGATGGACCAAGTCTCAATCCCCAGTCACAATCAATCCCGCACCTGCCACGGTGTGCGAGCCACGCCCTACTAGCGTCACAATGTGCTAAGCCGGGGTTTCGAACCCTTAGGCTACTATATACACAAACAACTCACCTCTAGCCGGTCGTAGACTCTTCCGCGATGCCTTTTCCTTTGAATTTCGTTGCCTCGTGTGTAGAATCTAGTCAAATAACAATAATTATGTCAAATACGGGTCAAAGAATCATAACCCACTTCAATTTATATGAAATTCGCATAATTACACTAAGTTGGTAAAATCTGACCCCGGGCCCCACTGCTCGGAAAATTCCGAAATTAGTACCAACGCGATCCTTATCTCGCCACGAGTCCGTGCATATAAAATTTATCGAAATCGGAGTTCAAATGGCCTCCCAAAACTCAAAATCTCGTTTTCAATATTTGGGTCACATTTCTTCAAGATTTCAACCCAATTTCATGAAGATTGATGTTAATACTACCATAAAATGATGTTTTTGAGTCAAGAATCTTACCTCCGACGAATACCCGATGACTTCTCAGTGATTTCCTCGAGTTTTCTTCTCTCTAGGGCTCAAATTTGTGTTTTGGGGGTGTAAACCCATAAGCTCTCTGTTCTGCAATTTAATTCACTGCCAGAGACTTTTGTTCTATGCGATCGTAGGCCCCCTATCGCGATCGCATAGAGTAATTTTCCTCAGACCTCCAATTTGTTCTATGCGATCGCAGGCTTAGCCATGCGATCGCATGGCTTCGCATTCCTACCCTCCGCGATCGCAATCGAGCCTCCGCGATCGCACTGCACAAATTCCGGATACTATGCGATCGCAATGCCCTCCACGCGATCGCATAGAGTAAACTTCACGCCCCTTCCACTCTTCTATGCGATCGCAATCATCTCTATGCGATCGCATAGAGCAACTGCTGACTGTAATTTTCTGCAGAATTTTTCCTAGTTCTAAATGCCCGGTTGATGGTCCGAATCCATCCCGAGGCCCCCGGGACCCCAACGAAAACCACCAACATACTCCAAAACATGATACGGACTTGTTCCCATCATAAAAACACCATACTAAACATCAAAATCATCATTTACTCACGAATTCAAGCCTAAGTTTCTTTAAAACTTTCAAAACTAACATTCAATCCAAAACCCGATTAAACGATGTCCGAATGACCTGAAAATTTGCAGACATATCCAAAATCACATAACGAAGCTACAGAAATTGTCGGAATTCCATTCCGACCCCCGGATCAAATTATCACCTACCATCCGGTTTTCGCCAAAATTCAACATTCGCCAATTCAAGCTTAAAACTACACCGGACCGCCGAATTCAATTCCGATTGTTCTCCTAAGTCATAAATGATCCCCCGGAACTAGTCGAATCATCAGAATCCGGTTCCGATCACTCTAACTCAATAGTCAACTCTTGGTTGACTTTTCATATTCAAGCTTTCTTCAAACATGCTATTTGTTTCATTTTCAATCCAAATCACTCCTAACTCACCTGGATATACTCTAATACTGATTTAAAAGCATAATATATGTAAATGCAAAGTAACGGGGTGGAAATTCCCGTAACGACGGGCCGGGTCGTTACATTCTCCCCAACTTAAACAAACGCTCGTCCGCGAGCGGGTTAAGAAACATACCCGGAGCATCAAACAAGTGTGGATATCTGCTCCGCATTTCCTGCTCGGTCTCCCAAGTTGCTTCCTCCACGGGACGACCTCTCCACTGCACTTTTACTGAAGCTATGTCCTTAGATCTCAGTTTACGAACCCGTCGACCCAAAATGGCTACCGGTTCCACATCATAAGTCAAATCCTCATCTAGCTGTATCGTGCTGAAGTCCAACACATGAGACGGGTCTCCGACATACTTCCGAGCATAGATACATGGAACACCGGGTGAACTCCCGACAAACTGGGTGGCAAAGCAAGCATATAAGCCACCTCCCCAACTTTCCTAAGCACCTCAAAAGGTCCAATGAACCTTGGGCTCAACTTTCCTTTCTTTCCAAACCTCATAACACCCTTCATAGGCGAAACTTTCAGCAACCCCTTCTCACCTACTGAATAAGACACATCTCGGACCTTCCGGTCTGCATAACTCTTCTGACGCGACTGAGCTGTGCGAAGTCTCTCCTGAATCACCTTCACCTTGTCTAAGGCATCTTGGACTAACTCTGTCCCTAACAACCTAGCCTCGCCGGGCTCAAACCAACCAACTGGAGACCTACACCGCCTCCCATATAAAGCTTCATACGGTGCCATCTGAATGCTGGACTAATAGCTATTATTATAAGCAAATTCCACCAAAGGCAAATAATCAGCCCATGAACCACCAAAATCAATGACACAAGCACGCAACATGTCCTCCAATATCTGAATAGTACGCTCAGACTGCCCATCCGTCTGTGGATGAAATGCTGTGCTCAACTCTATCTGTGAACCCAACTCTCGCTGAAATGTCCTCCAGAACTGAGATGTGAACTGGGTACCTCTGTCTGATATAATGGAAATAGGAACTCCATGCAATCTCACTATCTCACGGATGAATATCTCTGCCAACCGCTCTGAGGTATAGGTAGTACACACTGGGATGAAATGAGCTGACTTGGTCAACCTATCCACCACCACCCAAGCTGAATCAAACTTCCTCGCTGTCCGAGGGAGTCCACTAACAAAGTCCATAGTAATCCTTTCCCACTTCCACTCAGGAATATCAATACGCTGGAATACACCACCAGGTCTCTGATGCTCATACTTGACCTGCTGACAGTTTAGACACCGAGCCACATGGCTCACAATATCTTTCTTCATCCTTCTCCACCAGTAATGTTGCTTCAAATCCTGGTACATCTTCGCGGCTCCTGGATGAATAGAATACCGCGAGCTCTGGGCCTCCTCCAATATAAACTCACGAAGGCCATCAACATTGGGCACGCATATCCGGCCCTGCATCCGCAATACACCATCACTATCAATAGTGACATCTCTAGCATCATCATGTTGAACTCTGTCCTTAAGGACAAGTAAGTGTGGATCATCATACCGGCGCTCTCGAATACGATCATATAAAGAAGAACGAGCTACTACACAAGCCATCACCCGATTGGGCTCATAAATATCCAGCCTTACCATTTGATTAGCTAACGCCTGAACATCAACTGCTAGGGGTCTCTCCCCAACTGGAATATACGCCAAACCGCCCATACTAATAGCCTTCCGGCTCAATGCATCAGCCACTACATTGGCTTTCCCGGGATGGTACAAGATAGTAATATCATAGTCTTTAAGCAACTCAAGCCATCTCCGCTTGCCTCAAATTTAGATCTTTCTGCTTAAACAAATGCTGAAGGTTGCGGTGGTCCGTATATACATCACAAGATACACCATATAGGTAATGCCTCCAAATCTTCAAGGCATGAACAATAGCAGCTAACTCCAAATCATGAACAGGGTAGTTCTTCTCGTGGGGCTTTAGCTGACGAGAAGCATATGCAATAACTCTACCCTCCTGCATCAACACACAACCGAGTCCAACTCTGGAAGCATCACAATACACCGTATATGACCCCGAGGCCGATGGTAACACAAGTACTGGAGCCGTGGTCAAAGCCTCCTTGAGCTTCTGAAAGCTCTCTTCACATTCATCAGACCACACAAATGGAGCATTCTTCCGTGTCAGCTTAGTCAACGGTGAAGCAATAGATGAGAAATCCTGAACAAACCGACGATAATAGCCTGCCAAGCCGAGAAAACTCCGAATCTCTGTAGCTGAGGAAGGTCTGGGCCAATTCTGCACTACCTCAACCTTCTGTGGATCAACCCGAATACCATCACTGGACACTATATGTCCCAGAAAACCCACAGTATCAAGCCGGAACTCACACTTAGTGAATTTTGCATAAAGCTTCTCTTCCCTCAACCTCTGCAATGCCACTCTCAAATGCTGTGCATGCTCCTCCTGGCTGCGTGAATATACCAGAATATCATCAATAAACACAATCACAAAAGAATCCAGGTACGGCCGAAATACACTATTCATCAAGTGCATGAATGCAGCTGGGGCATTTGTCAGCCCGAAAGACATCACCAGGAACTCGTAGTGCCCATATCGCGTCCTGAACGCTGTCTTCATAATATCTGAGTCCCTAATCTTCAACCGATGATAGCCCGATCGAAGATCAATCTTAGAAAATACACTAGCCCCCTGGAGCTGATCAAATAGGTCCTCAATACGAGGCAATGGGTATTTATTCTTCACTATTACCTTGTTCAGCTGCCTGTAATCAATGCACATTCTCATTGTGCCATCTTTCTTCTTCACGAGCAACACCGGTGCACCCCAAGGTGACACACTCGGACGAATGAAACCCTTATCTAAGAGTTCCCGAAGCTGTTCTTTCAATTCTTTTAACTCTGCTGGTGCCATGCGATAGGGAGGAATAGAAATGGGCCGAGTGCCCGGCACCAAGTCAATACCAAAGTCAATATCTCTGTCAGGCGGCATGCCTGGTAGGTCTGCTGGAAATACATCCGGAAACTCCCCCACAATGGGGACCGAATCAAGACTGGGTGTCTCGGCCTCAACATTTCTAATGAAGGCCAAATAAGATAAACAACCCTTGCCAATCATTCGTTGAGCCTTTATATAAGAAATCACCCTGTCGGACACATAATCAGTTAAGCCACGCCACTCGATCCTCGGATTACCTGGAATAGCTAGTGTGACTGTCTTGGCATGACAGTCCAGAATCGCATGATAAGGAGATAGCCAATCCATGCCTAGGATAACATCGAAATCTACCATGCCCAGTAGTAATAGATCAACTCGGGTCTCCAGACCCCCAATAGTAATAATACAGGATCGATATACCTGATCCACAATAACAGTATCCCCCACTGGGGTAGACACATGTACGGGCAAAGCAAGGATACCACGGGTCATACCCAAATGATGTGCAAAATAAGTAGAGACATAAGAATAGGTGGATCCGGGATCAAATAAGACGGAAGCATCCCTGTGGCAGACTGAGATAATACCTGAAATGACCGCATCTGAAGCACTAGCATCCTTCCTGTCCGGAAGAGCATAGAAACGAGCCTGGCCTCCACCAGTACGATCCTCGCCCCTAGGGCGACCTCTGGATACCTGGCCACCAGTCCTAGCCGACTGTGCTGGCACCGAAGAAACAGGAGTAGAAGACGAGGGCTGATCCCTCTGCTGAGACCGCTTACGAAGCCACTGAGGACACTCTCTCCTGATATGGCCCAAGTCACCGCACTCAAAACAACGGCCTGAAGATGGAAGAAGGGGCTGCTGAGGACCCCTCGCTACCGATGAACCCTGTGCTGAGGAAGCAGGAGCAGAGCTCTGAGCTGGAAGAGCACTCAGTGCAGGCTGACTCTGCTGACGGCTCTGCCGACCCTGATAACCCTGCTGGCCTTGACGACCACGATCTGATGAAACCCCACTGGACTCTGTACGTCCAGACTGATGAGACCTGAAAGAGCGACCTCTGCTATGCTGAAATTGGCCCCTAGACGGAGCACCACTGTAACTGCCAGAACCACGAGGCCTCTTAGCCTCTCTCTCCTCCCGCTCTCTGCGGCGATCCGTCTCAATGTGATGGGCAGCATCAACCACCTCCTCAAAGGTAACTGTCGAAACTCTCTCCCTGGTCATCAATATGCGGATGGGATAAATAAGGCCATCAATAAATCTCCGAATCCTCTCTCTGTCTGTAGGAACCATCCACATGGCATGACGGGCCAACCGTGTGAATCTCATCTCGTACTGATTAACCGTCATCTCTCCCTGCTTCAAGCACTCGAACTGACGTCGCAGCTCCTCTCTCTAAGACTGAGGCACGTACTTCTCCAAAAATACCGTGGAGAACTGCTGCCAAGTGAGGGGCACTGCCCCAGTGGGCCTACGCCTCTCGAAATCCTCCCACCACTGAAATGCTGCACCTGTGAACTGGAAAGTGGTGAATGAAACACCGCTGGACTCTAGAATACCCGCGGTGCGAAGCATACGCTGACATCTGTCAAGAAAACCCTGGGCATCCTCGCCCTCAGCTCCACTAAATGTCGGAGGCTGTAGCCTCTCAAATCTCTCCAAACGACGCTGCTCATCGTCGGGCATAATTGGAACCACATATGCAGGAGCTGGTGCAACGGGCGCAACTGGCTGAACTGGCTCGGGTGTCTGAGCCACGGGGGTCTGATTCCCTCCCCCTGCCTGTGAAGATGATACTGCAGCAGTAGCTGCAACTACTTGTGCCAAGCCTGTGCACACTGATAAGATCTGAGCCAAGGTCTCCGAAGACCCGGTATCACAATGGGCACTGCCGGTGCCTGAACCTGAGTTGTCGGAGCGTCTGCCGCTGGAATCTGGTCCTGAGTCTGGGCCACTGGTGCAGGAATGCTGGTGCTGCTGCCCTACCTCTGCCACGACCACGGCCTCTGGGTGCTAATGGTGGTCCTCCGCCACGTCCGTTAGCTCGTGTTCTCGCCATCTGCGAGAGATTAGAATATGGAAAGATTTAATTTCATGATAACACAAATCGCACGATATGAATTCAAGAAAATGAGGTTTTTTCCTAAAGTTTCTGTAGCCCTTCGAAGATAGATACGGACGTCTACGTACCGATCTGCGAAAGCCTACTAAACCGGCTCATGACTCGCGAGTCCTAATAACCTAGAGCTTTGATACCAACTTGTCACGACCCAAATCCGGTCGTGATGGCGCCCAACAATCAAGATAGGCCAGCCAGACCAACAATTTCATTATTTCAAAATACCAGTCCCCAAATGGACAACCCAAGAAGAATATATGAGTTTAAGAACTCCAATAATAATAATACTGAACAAAAGTACTGACACTCCCAAAGATCCGGAGTCACAAGTCTAGAGCCTCTAACAAAATCCAACAAGAAATAGAGAGTACAATATAGAAGTACTCAAGTCTGAATACAAAGTATAAAATAACAACTGGAATGAGAGGAGAAGCTAGGTTCTGCGAACGTAGGCAGCTACCTCAGCAACTCGATGTGACACTGCA
The DNA here is from genome assembly GCA_032618575.1 of Nicotiana noctiflora. Lineage (NCBI taxonomy): Eukaryota > Viridiplantae > Streptophyta > Magnoliopsida > Solanales > Solanaceae > Nicotiana > Nicotiana noctiflora. Next base: position 11,104 of record JASVEL010001931.1, on the reverse strand, counting down.
AACGCTGGAGATGCCTGTCTACTGCTCCTGAGTACCTGAGTCCGCACACAAAAGGTGCAGGGAGTAGGGGTGAGTACTAAGTACTCAGTGAGTAACAAATATATATATGTAGCCGACAGTAAGAAATCCACAAAATACCACAATATGAAGCTACACTACAGTCCGAATCTCCTACGAACTAGCAACAATAATACAATACAACTACCACAGAGTAATTCAACACATACAGATGCAATGCAATGCACATAACCGCTACGGCGTGTAGCCCGATCCAATTTAACGTCGACGGCGCTCACTGGGGGTGTGTACAGACTCCGGAGGGGCTCCTACAGCCCAAGCGCAATACTGCTGCGGCGTGCGGCCCGATCCACATATCAACCACTGCGGCGTGCAGCCCGATCCCATGCTCAGTCCACAATAAGCAATTAAGTCACAAAACAATTCATTTTCCTTAATTCCACTTCTCAATTCATAATTTATGAAAAATACTTTAACTTTATTAAATTTGTAAAAGCCGGTGACTTAGCATTTCAAAAGTGTGATTTCAATTTCCATGACTGAGATCAGTGATTTAAGCAATTATAGCTATCACATAAATATTGTCCTCTAAGGACGCTACAGATCGGCACAAGGCCCCAAACAAGGCTTACATCCCATAAATATAGCAAATACAGTGTATTTCCAACACTAACAACATATTATTCATTTCCGGGATGGACCAAGTCTCAATCCCCAGTCACAATCAATCCCGCACCTGCCACGGTGTGCGAGCCACGCCCTACTAGTGTCACAATGTGCTAAGCCGGGGTTTCGAACCCTCAGGCTACTATATACACAAACAACTCACCTCTAGCCGGTCGTAGACTCTTCCGCGATGCCTTTTCCTTTGAATTTCGTTGCCTCGTGTGTAGAATCTAGTCAAATAACAATAATTATGTCAAATACGGGTCAAAGAATCATAACCCACTTCAATTTATATGAAATTCGCATAATTACACTAAGTTGGTAAAATCTGACCCCGGGCCCCACTGCTCGGAAAATTCCGAAAATAGTACCAACGCGATCCTTATCTCGCCACGAGTCCGTGCATATAAAATTTATCGAAATCGGAGTTCAAATGGCCTCCCAAAACTCAAAATCCCATTTTCAATATTTGGGTCACATTTCTTCAAGATTTCAACCCAATTTCATGAAGATTGATGTTAATACTACCATAAAATGATGTTTTTGAGTCAAGAATCTTACCTCCGACAAATACCCGATGACTTCTCAGTGATTTCCTCGAGTTTTCTTCTCTCTAGGGCTCAAATTTGTGTTTTGGGGGTGTAAACCCGTAAGCTCTCTGTTCTGCAATTTAATTCACTGCCAGAGACTTTTGTTCTATGCGATCGCAGGCCCCCTATCGCGATCGCATAGAGTAATTTTCCTCAGGCCTCCAATTTGTTCTATGCGATCGCAGGCCTAGCCATGCGATCGCATGGCTTCGCATTCCTACCCTCCGCGATCGCAATCGAGCCTCCGCGATCGCACTGCACAAATTCCGGATACTATGCGATCGCAATGCCCTCCACGCGATCGCATAGAGTAAACTTCACGCCCCCTTCCACTCTTCTATGCGATCGCAATCATCTCTATGCGATCGCATAGAGCAACTGCTGACTGCAATTTTCTGCAGAATTTTTCCAAGTTCTAAATGCCCGGTTGATGGTCCGAATCCATCCCGAGGCCCCCGGGACCCCAACGAAAACCACCAACATACTCCAAAACATGATACGGACTTGTTCCCATCATAAAAACACCATACTAAACATCAAAATCATCATTTACTCACGAATTCAAGCCTAAGTTTCTTTAAAACTTTCAAAACTAACATTCAATCCAAAACCCGATTAAACGATGTCCGAATGACCTGAAAATTTGCAGACATATCCAAAATCACATAACGAAGCTACAGGAAATTGTCGGAATTCCATTCCGACCCCGGATCAAAATATCACCTACCATCCGGTTTTCGCCAAAATTCAACATTCGCCAATTCAAGCTTAAAACTACACCGGACCTCCGAATTCAATTCCGATTGTTCTCCTAAGTCATAAATGATCCCCGGAACTAGTCGAATCATCAGAATCCGGTTCCGAGCACTCTAACTCAATAGTCAACTCTTGGTTGACTTTTCATATTCAAGCTTTCTTCAAACATGCTATTTGTTTCATTTTCAATCCAAATCACTCCTAACTCACCCGATATACTCTAATACTGATTTAGAAGCATAATATATGTAAATTCAAGGTAACGGGGTGGAAATTCCCATAACGACGGGCCGGGTCGTTACACCTATATTCTACCAAAAACAAGAATTTCTACCATGAAAACCTTTGATTTCTATTGAAAAACATGTATAATGATGTTAAGAACTGAAAGAATTAAGTAAAAAGTGACTTACAATTGTTTTGAAGAAGAAGGAATCCGTGAAGAATCGTAAATGGGTGTTTTTGGGTTGTGAAATGTGAATATTGGAGCTGGAAATCGTGATTTACAGGTCTCTGTGTTCGCATTTACGAACATGGGTTCGCAATTGCGAACCCCGACCAATTTCTGGAGTTTGAAAAATAAGCTAAGGCTGGAAAGTTCGCATTTGCGAACTTTTGTTCGCATTTGCGAAGCCAAGGCAAAACTGGGAAGTTCGCATTTGCGAACTATTGTTCGCAATTGCGAACACAGGCTAAATATTGGGAGGTTCGCATTTGCGAACTATTGTTCGCATTTGCGAACACGGGCAGAATAGTGTCGAGTTCGCATTTGCGAACTATTGTTCGCATTTGCGAACACAGGCACAGTAGTGTCAAGTTCGCATTTGCGAACATAGACACAATAGGGGGGAGTTCGCATTTGCGAACTATTGTTCGCATTTGCGAACTCTGCAGAATAGTGGGGAGTTCGCATTTGCGAACTATTGTTCGCATTTGCGAACTCTGCAGACCGAAATAAACAATAATATAAAATTGATCTCGTGGCCTACCCAAAGTTCACCTGAGCCCTCGGGGCTCCAAACCAAATATGCACACTGACTTAAAAACATCATAAGAACTTGCTCGCGCGATCAAATCGCCAAAAATAACATCAAAAATCAATAATTCACATCGAATTCAAGCCTAAATTTCTTAAAACTTTCCGAATTGCACATTTGATCTAAAACCCGACCAAACGACGTCCGAATGACCTGAACATTTGCGGACATATCCAAATTCACATAACGAAGCTACAGAAATTGTCGGAATTCCATTCCGACCCCCGGATCAAAATCTCTCCTATCGTTCGGATTCGCCAAAATTCCAACCTTCGGCATTTCAAGCCTAATTGAGCTACGGACCTCCAAAATACATTCCGAACGCGCTCCCAACCCCGAAATCACCCAACGGAGCTAATGGAACCATCAGATTTCCGTTCCGAGATCGTCTTAACATTGTTCTGGCTACGGACCATTTTCTAGCTTTAAAGCTCTCATTTAGGGACTAAGTGTCCCAAAATGCTCCAAATTTCGAAACCGACTCTCCCGGCAAACCCCAATAGTAGAAATGAACTTAGGGAAACAGTTAAATTAGGGATTGGGGCGCAATTTTCTAAAATGACCGGCCGGGTCGTTACATCTTCCCACCCTTAAAAGATTCGTTCGTCCTCGAACGAGCATAGAAAACATACCTGGAGTAGTGAAAAGATGAGGGTACTGGCTGCGCATATCCTGCTCGGTCTCCCAAGTCGCCTCCTCGACCGGTTGGCCCCGCCACTGAACCTTTACCGAAGCGATGTTCTTTGACCTTAGCTTTCTGACCTGCCTGTCTAGAATGGCTACTGGCTCCTCAACATAAGACAGATCCTTGTCTAGCTGAACAGAAGTGAAATCCAACACATGCGACGGGTCACCATGGTACCTCCGGAGCATGGAGACATGAAATACGGGGTGAACTCCAGCTAGACTAGGAGGTAAGGCTAACTCATAGGCAACCTCCCAATACGCCTCAAAATCTCAAAAGGACCAATAAATCTGGGACTCAGTTTCCCTTTCTTCCCAAACCTCATAACACCCTTCATGGGCGAGACTCGAAGAAGAACCCGCTCACCAACCATAAAAGCCACATCGCGAACCTTCTTGTCCGCATAACTCTTCTGTCTAGACTGGGCTGCACGAAGTCTGTCCTGAATCACCTTGACCTTGTCCATAGCCTCCTGAACCATATCGGTACCTAGCAACCTGGCCTCGCCCGGCTCAAACCAACCCACGGGAGACCTGCACCTCCTACCATATAGGGCCTCGTACGGTGCCATCTGAATACTAGACTGGTAGCTGTTGTTATAAGCAAACTCCGCCAGTGGCAAGAAGTGATCCCATGAACCTTCAAACTCAATCACGCACGCACGGAGCATATCCTTCAAAATATGAATAGTGCGTTCGGACTGCCCATCAGTCTGGGGGTGAAAGGCTGTGCTCAGCTCTACCCGAGTACCTAACTCCTGCTGTACGGCTCTCCAGAACCGTGAAGTGAACCGAGTGCCTCTATCCGAAATGATGGAAACTGGAATACCATGCAGCCGAACTATCTCCCTGATATAGATCTCCGCCAGTCGTTCCGATGAATAAGCAGTACTCACCGGTATGAAATGGGCGGACTTGGTCAGCCGATCCACAATAACCCAAATGGAATCAAACTTCCTAACCGTCCGTGGAAGTCCAGATACAAAGTCCATGGTAATGCGCTCCCATTTCCATTCGGGAATCTCAATTCGCTGCATCAATCCACCCGGACGCTGATGCTCATACTTCACCTGCTGGCAGTTGAGGCATCCGGAAACATAATCAACTATATCCCTCTTCATCCGCCTCCACCAGTAATGCTGTTTCAAGTCCTGATACATCTTCGCGGCTCCCGGATGGATGGAATACCGTGAGCTATGGGCCTCTGCTAGAATCAACTCTCGAAGATCATCTACATTGGGCACACAGATGCGCCCATGCATCCTCATAACTCCATCATCTCCGATGGTAACATCTCGAGCATCACCACGCCGAACTCTATCCTGGAGGACAAGCAAATGAGGGTCGTCGAACTGACGCTCCCTGATGCGGTCAGATAGAGAAGACCGAGAAATCACACAAGCCAGAACCCGGCTGGGCTCCGAAAGATGCAGTCTAACAAACTATCTGGATAAAGCCTGAACATCCATCGCCATAGGCCTCTCCGAAGCTGGTAGATACGCCAAACTCCCCAAACTCTCTGCCCGATGACTCAAGGCATCGGCAACCACATTAGCCTTGCCCGGATGATAGAGAATAGTAATATCATAGTCCTTCTGTAGCTCCAACCATCTCCTCTGACGCATATTCAGGTCCTTCTGCTTAAGCAAGTGCTGCAAGCTCCGGTGATCAGTGTAGATCTCAGAAGGAACCCCATATAAATAATGACGCCAAATTTTCAAGGCATGAACAATGGCGGCTAGCTCCAAATCATGAACAGGGTAATTCTTCTCATGCACCTTCAGCTGTCTCGATGCGTAGGCAATCACCCTACCGTCCTGCATCAATACCGCACCGAGTCCAACTCGTGAGGCATCACAATATACAGTATAGGACCCCGAACCCGTAGGCAACATCAATATAGGGGCCGAAGTCAATGCTGTCTTGAGCTTCTGAAAGCTCGCCTCACACTCGTCTGTCCACTGAAAAGGGGCACCCTTTTGGGTCAATCTAGTCATAGGTGCTGCAATCGAAGAGAACCCATCTACAAAACGATGGTAATAGCCCGCCAAACCAAGGAAACTGCGAATCTCAGTAGCGGAGGAGGGTCTGGGCCAACTCTGCACGGCCTCCACCTTCCTCGGATCTACTCGAATACCATCGCTCGACACCACGTGGCCCAAAAATGCCACTGAACTCAACCAGAATTCACATTTAGAGAACTTGGCATAAAGCTGCTTCTCCCTCAGAATTTGAAGCACTATCCTCAAATGCTGCTCGTGCTCTTCCCGGCTCCGAGAATATACTAGAATATCATCAATGAAGACAATCACGAACGAGTCCAGATAAGGTCTGAACACACTGTGCATCAAATGCATAAAGGCTGCTGGGGCATTAGTCAGCCCAAAAGACATCACGAGGAACTCATAGTGACCATACCGGGTCCTGAAGGCAGTCTTCGGGATATCTAGCTCCCGAATCTTCAGCTGGTGATACCCAGAGCGCAAATCAATCTTAGAAAACACCTGTGCGCCCTGTAGCTGGTCAAATAAATCATCAATACGGGGCAAAGGATACCGGTTCTTCACTGTAACCTTGTTCAGCTGACGATAGTCAACACACATACGCATAGAACCGTCCTTTTTCTTCACAAACAATACAGGAGCACCCCAAGGCGAAACACTGGGTCGAATAAAACCCTTGCCCAATAACTCCTGTAACTGATCCTTCAACTCCTTCAACTCGGGAGGAGCCATACGGTACGGTGGAATAGAAATGGGCTGAGTGCCCGGCAACAAGTCAATAGCAAAGTCAATATCTCTGTCGGGAGGCATGCCCGGAAGATCAGCTGGAAATACATCAGCAAAGTCACGTACCACATGAACAGAATCAATAGAGGGAGTGTCAATACTGACGTCCCGCACATAGGCTAGATAAGCGGCACACCCCTTCTCAACCATACGCTGAGCTCTGAGAAAAGAAATAACACGGCTAGGGGTGTGATCTAGAGTACCCCTTCACTCAATACGTGGAATGCCTGGCATAGCCAGCGTCACGGTCTTGGCGTGACAATCAAGAATAGCATAATGGGGCGACAACCGGTCCATGCCCAGAATAATATCAAAATCGACCATCCCGAGCAGCAATAGATCCGCTCTGGTCTCAAAATCACAAATGGTAACCAAACACGACCGATATACGCGGTCCACGGCCAAAGAATCACCCACCGGAGTGGAAACATAAATGGGGGCACTCAAAGAATCCCGAGGCACACCAGGTGAGAAGCAAAGTAAGAAGACACATATGAAAAAGTGGAACCGGGGTCGAATAGAACCGATGCCTCCCGTGACTAACCAGAATAATACCGTGATAACGAGTCAGATGCGACAGCCGCGGCGCGATCGGGAATAGCATAGAATCCGGCCTGTCCCCCTCTCGAGGGCGGCCTCGGGAACCCTGACCCCGCCCCTGGATGGCTGGGCGGGTGGAGTGGCGGCTGGGGCTGGAATGATAGCTTGCTGGCCCTGAGACCACGCGGATGTTGTGATGGCTGATGAGGGGCTCCTCTCCTACGCATGGGGCACTCCCTAACAAGGTGGCGAGTATCCCGCACTTAAAACAAGCTCTGGGAGGACGCGGTGGCCGCGGCTGACCGGCCTCGCCCCACTAGTCCGACCTGCGGAAGGACCCGCGCGAGAGGTGCACCGGAAGCGGGGAGCATAATAAGGCTCCGAGGTCTTCGAAGCACTGAGCACTACGAGGCTGCGGGCAATGTGCGAGTGAGCGGTCGGACGGAATAACCTCTGCCAAAGCGACCGGGCTGCTGAGGTGCGGGCACCGGAGAAATGACCCGACTCACGAGACCTCTTGGCCTCTCTCTCTCCGCTCTCTAGGGAGCATACTCTCGATCCTCTCGGCAATGCTAACTGCCTGCTGATAAGATATATCTGTCTCCAGCTCTCTGGCCATGTTGGATCGGATAGGCGGAACAAGGCCCTCAATAAATCTCCGCACTCTCTCCCGAACCGTGGCTACCAAAGCCGGTGCATGCCTGGCTAGACGGGTGAAACTGATAGCATACTCCGATACTGACATGGAGCCCCGTCGCAACCGCTCAAATTCCGAGCGCCAAGAATCCCTAAGGCTCTGTGGAACAAACTCCCTCAAAAACAGATCTGAAAACTGCGTCCAAGTCAATGAAGCAGACTCCTCTAGACTATCCAACTCATACGTGCGCCACCAATCATAAGCGGCCCCACGAAACTGAAAAGCAGTAAAGGAAACCGCGCTGGTCTCCACAATCCCCATAGTACGAAGAATACGATGACACTCCTCTAGAAAACCCAATGCATCATCTGAAGCCAAACCACTAAACACTAGAGGGTCATATTTCTTGAACCTCTCCAATCTACGCTGCTCGTCCTCGGAGGCAGCTGGTCCACCTCAAGGCTGTGCTGGGGCAGCAGGAGGCATAACCAAAATATCTAGAACCTGTCCCACTGGCACACGCTGCTCCGATGTAACGGCTGCGGGAGTATGGGCCCCTCCCCCGGCCTGTGATGTAGCTGCTACGAGAGGAAGCAGTCCTGCCTGAGCTAAAGTGGTATACATACTCATGAACTGGGCCAGGTTCTCCTGTAGTGCTGGAGTAGTAGCAGCTGTAGTCGGTGTTCCAGGTGCCTGCGCTCCAACCTGGTCTACCTGTGGCACCTTAGCGGCAGAACGCGCGGGTGCTGTGGCTGCACCTCGGGCGCGTCCTCGTCCTCTACCTCGGCCCGGCCTCTGACGGCGGCAACAGGGGGCGCGGGTACTTGATCGTCGCGAGTAGCTCGTGTCCGCACCATTTGTGAGAGAATAGAAAGCAATAGTTTAGATTTAGAATTGGTGCCAAAAATGTCGCACGACAAGGAATCCAAAAGAAATGAAGAGTTTCCTAAACGGTTACATAGCCTCTCATAGATAAATACAGACGTCTCCGTATCGATCAGCGAGACTCTAAGTAACCGGTCTGTGTCCCGTGACTCCTATGAACCTAGAGCTCTGGATACCAACTTGTCACGACCCTAGTTCACCAATTGTGAACATGTCGTGATGGCACCCAGTCCCCAGGACTAGGTAAGCCTAACACGTTGCGGAATATACAAGTTATAAATACTTAAATAAGAAACGGCGGAAAAATAGCATAAAAGATATGTAATCCGTGCCGCTTGGCACATACATCCGTCACACAGTAAATAAAACACTACCAAGATCCGGAACCCCACGGTAACACAGACTAAAAGAGAAATACAACTGTGGCTCTATGTGTAAGAGTATCTAACAACGAAATGAAGAAAAATGTCAACTAGTACTACTAGAATAGAAGGGAAGCCTCCGGATCCGCGGACGTAGCAGATCATACCTCGAAGTCTCCCGAAAAGCTGCGGAATCACCTAGCACGAGCCTGCTCTGATGTACCTGGATCTGCACAACAAAAGTGTGCAGAAGAGTAGCATGAGTACACCACGGCGGTACTCGGTAAGTGCCAAGCCTAACCTCGATGGAGTAGTGACGAGGTAGGTCAGGGCCCTACTGAGAAAAACAATAATATAATGATGATAACAAAATAAACAATTTAAATGATAATAATTTCCGAAATAACAACATTATGATGATTACTGCAACTGTCTACAATTAAGCTAACAACAAATAACCAATTCAAATAAACAAATCCGGGATCTGTGGGAATTGAACCCACAGTCCCATTCTCAGTACCTCTGGGTCTCCGGGAATCGAACCCGCAGCCCATGTCTCAATAATATCTCAATAACTCGGGATCTCCGGGAATCGAACCCGCAGTCCCTACCAATAAGTCAGGATCTCGGGAATCGAACCCGTAGTCCACATTTCAATAATCTCGGGATCTCGGGAATCGAACCCGTAGTCCATATTTCAATAATCTCGGGATCTCGGGAATCGAACCCGTAGTCCACATTTCGATAATCTCAGGATCTCGGGAATCGAACCCGTAGTCAATATTTCAATAATCTCAGGATCTTGGGAATCAAACCCGTAGTTGATAACCACAGCAAGTAAAGGAATACATAGAGAGAAGTATAATATGCTTAACGATAACTTCGCCGATGAACAGCGCCAGCGATTACCAAGAAAACTCAAGTAAATCAATTATGCAACTAGACAGTTAGATTCTATCTAATCATGCTTTTCTAACTACTACCGGGTAGGAATATCGAATTTAACAACTAAGAACAGGAATATCACTCATTAAACATTTTTAGTAAAGTATGTGTTCAACAACCAGCGCATGTACACGCCCGTCACCTCGCGTACAAGGCATTTAAAGTATCACAATAATATCCTAGGGGTGAAAGTCCCCCACACGAGGTTAGACAAGCCACTTACCTCAATGTTTACGAACAATTCAATCTGTGGCAATGCCTTTTCCTTTCAAATTTGGCTCCAATCCAATCGTATCTATACACAATTGAATTAATATCATCAATACTACCCAACAAACAAATTCCTAAGGCCAATTACAACTTTTACAACATTCTACCCAGAATAGTGAATTTCGACCCCAGGCCCACATGATCGGAACTCGGGGTTAGAACCAAAATTCGGTTACCCATCCCCTCACGAGTTCAAGTATATGATTTGTTTCAAAATCGGACCTCAATTCGAGGTCCAATTTCCCAATTTATGAAAAACCCTATATTCTACCAAAAACAAGAATTTCTACCATGAAAACCTTTGATTTCTATTGAAAAACATGTATAATGATGTTAAGAATTGAAAGAATTAAGTAAAAAGTGACTTACAATTGTTTTGAAGAAGAAGGAATCCGTGAAGAATCGCAAATTGGTGTTTTTGGGTTGTGAAATGTGAATATTGGAGCTGGAAATCGTGATTTACAGGTCTCTGTGTTCGCATTTGCGAACATCGGTTCGCAATTGCGAACCCCGACCAATTTCTGGAGTTTGAAAAATAAGCTAAGGCTGGGAAGTTCGCATTTGCGAACTTTTGTTCGCATTTGCGAAGCCAAGGCAAAACTGGGAAGTTCGCATTTGCGAACTATTGTTCGCAATTGCGAACACAGGCTAAATATTGGGAGGTTCGCATTTGCGAACTATTGTTCGCATTTGCGAACACGGGCAGAATAGTGTCGAGTTCGCATTTGCGAACTATTGTTCGCATTTGCGAACACAGGCACAGTAGTGTCAAGTTCGCATTTGCGAACTCAAGGGTTTCCTGCGCATGATCGCATTTGTGATCTATTGTTCGCATTTGCGAACCAAGACCATTGAAGGGCCTTTCTGCATTTGCGAATTATTGTTCAGTTTTGCCAACTTCGGCTATTTCTGGGAACTTTTTTAA
>JASVEL010001930.1:0-48369 GCA_032618575.1 Nicotiana noctiflora | reverse complement strand
AAGCAGATTGGCCAATAGTGAATGGGACCGCAGATGTAGTTGGGCAACTGCATAATCGGAACCGCACCTGCGGTTGGCAAGTCATAGAAGCGGAAGTGAGGGGTCACGTTGGGACCCTAGAAGTGGCTCGTGTGTCGAATAAGCGGGACCGCAGGAGCGGCCCCAGGACCGCAAAATTGAAGCCGCATAAGCGGCTATAATTCCGCAGAAGCGGAAACTGTAGGAGCAGTGAGGTTGTTTTAAATCGGGATTTTTGGTTCATTTATCACTTCATGGGGCAATTTTTGGGGAGCTTCAAGAAGAGATTTTTGTCATCAATGATAAGGTATGTTATTCCCACCTATTATAAGTTAAATACATCAACTTTATGTGGATTCAAGCATGAATTGTGTAAGAAATCTGGGGTTTTGGTAGAAAAACCTAGAAAATTATAATCTTGGATTTAGCCATAATTTGAGTATGGAATTAGGAGAGAATCATATATTTGAGTTCATAAGGTCATGGGTAACCCTTATCTTCGAGAAATTTTGGATTCCGGGCACGGGGACCCGAGGGCATTTTGGTCATTTCACAAAACGGAGTTGGGAATTTGTATAATCTGAATTGTTAACAAGTATTTGAGTATATTCTCATTAGTTTATTATTAATTGGCTAGTTTTGATGCATTGTGCGTTGGTTCAAGCTTTCAGAAGGATGTAGAATGCCGATTGTGAGTCTTCGGAGCGAGATTAATCTCCTTTCTAATTTTGTGAGGGGGAATTTACCCCATTGGTGAGTAAAATGGTTATGTGCTATATTTGCGGAGGCTACACACGGACGAGGTAGCGAGAGTCCATACGTAGCTATTATTATGCTATTGTCTGGGTAGTGAGGACTCAAAAGTATGTATACGTGGATTAACTGTGAACGCATTGGTATATTGAATTGCTAAACTTATATCGAATTAGTAAGTAAATTTCTAAAAGAATTAAACTTTATTTCCTAAATTGTTAAAGAATAATTGGTTTTATTTGAATAAATATTTTCCGATAAGTTCTTATGTGGCTAATTGAGCATGCACTTTATGTATGCCTGCGTCACATGGATGATTTGCCAGAAGGATATGTGTTTAAATATGGAACGAGCCGAACGCCTCGGTGATAATATATGCATCTATGGTTCATGCCGCTCGACCCTCGGCATTGCACAATTTACATTCTGTTGGAGCGGGTCATCGACCTCGGCGTAATTTGCGCATGTTTATCTGTTATTTAACAACTACAAATGTGAAATTGGCCCTATGTGGCTTGATATAAAATGATAAGATAATAAAGGATAGACATTGGAAGCCCTTGATTTATTGTTGAAGGTGCATACCTGTATTCCGGGCTTCACAATTAGAACTTCCTTATAAATCCATGATTGTTTTCACATTTATAGAATATTGATAATTGACCTCTAGTGAGTGTCGAATGTTGGCCATCTTGTCTCTAACCCTTCGGGATTAGGCGGGACACTCACTGAGTACACTTTAATTACGTACTCATACAACACTTCTGTATATTTTTGTTGCAGATGTGCATGTACACTTCTAACAGCCTACTGGTGTAGCGGCATGGATAACTCTAGGAGTAGGTGAGCTGCAATTTGCCAGGCGACCCTCAACTAGTGTAGTTCCTTTATGTACTTTAATTGTTTATTCCATGTCCACTATTTTTTGGACAGAAACTGTACTTTGTTTCATTTATCAGTTTGAGCACGTGATTTTTGCCCTATACGAGAATTACTCCCAAAAATTCAAAATAAAAATAATTTTATGTCGTTTGCAATTAGTGTGGATTTTTGTGTTATTTTTCTTTTATTATCTGTATTTGTGCGTTTGTGTTTATATGGCTAATTTATCTAAAAATATAAAAATACAAAAATATATTGCATTTGTATATAAAATTCATGTTTGCAATTTAGAGCAATTAAGTTTGTTTTACGAAAATGAAAAATAACAAAAATATAGTTTTATTAATGTTTCGAAGTCATTTTTAAACTGGAAAAATACAAAAATAATACTTTATATTTTTACCTTTATTAAAAAACGAAAATTATGAAATAAATAAATAAATATAGTTTCATTAGTATTTTTGTGGTTACTTTAATCTTGAAAAATAAAAATAATTTTGTTTAGTTGTCGGTCATACTTTTATAGTTATTTTGCTTACGTAGGATTAATTAATAACACCGTGTTCTCATTCTTGATTCCGGGCAAAGAATAATATTCGGGTTCAAACTACCCGATTTTATAAATTTCAAACCTAGCCCATAATAATCCGAGCCCACCACACGTGGGAGACACGGACGGAGCACGAGATGAAGCCCATAATTCTTGAAACCCACGTGGAGACCCATGACCCTTAGTCTCTCACATGGGAATTTTCAGAATTGGTCCAATGGACAAACAAGTGAGGAGACTACTATATTTTAAAAGATAAAGACAACCAACGCATGGGCTATTGGAGATGCTGGCTCATTTTAAAAAGGAAAGAGGAGGTGTCATTTTCCACTCATTTTTCTTCACAGCACCCACTCCTTGTCCCCTTGTCCCCCACGCTTTGTTTCCACACTTTAACTCCCATAATTTCCTCCACCATATGGAATACAACTCATACCCCATCAGCTTCTTCTTCAAAAAAAAGAAATAAAAGGAGAGCTAGACCAGCAGAGGAAAGAGGAGTCGACTTCACTGGTAGCTCGGTTTCCGTCGACTGCTGAGAAGCAACCATCACGCCGCTCCATCGTCGACCATCACCTGAAACCAGTCCTCATCTCTGTTAACCACCCAAACCACCTTCACGTCACCACCTACGGCCACCTGCAGCAGCGTTGCTATCCGGCACGTCGAGTTTGTTGTCTGAGTTTCTGTTCCGTTGCGGTCATTTTCGGTTAGTATTCTAGGTTGTTTTGTTTGAATTCGAAAGATAAAGTCATCTCCTATTTTTAGCACTTTGATAGTACTACTGTAACTTCTCAGCTAGTTTGGATATTATCGATTTTTCATCCCGTATTGTTTGACATAAAATATTTTATCATTTTCAGTTAGTTGGGAACGTGAGTTTAAGTTGAAGGCCTTTTGATTTATTTGAAGATTGCTGAAGAAGTACATGATTTTCCTTTGAATTTAAAACTCATTATTTAGAAAGTAAACAACAAAAACTATGAAAATTATTAGCTAAAAGTTGAAAAGTAAGAAAGTACAAAAGCTATAGAAATTATTAGCTGAAGTTGAAAAGTATTGTTATTTATATCATTGTGACCTATTGATGTGCTTTAACTATGTGTCGTATGTGGTTGTCAAATTAGTGCTTTTATTTATTAGAGTTATAGTTAACTTTATCACTGATTGTTAATGTTATTGTTAGTTGTTAATTATATATATATTTTTATCACTAATTGTTAGTTGTTTTGCCATTTATTATTAGATTATTTATATTATTGTCAATTAGTTGTTTTGTCATTTATTATTAGATTATTATATTATTAGATTACATGGCGTGATCATTTTCTTTTGTAATGGATAGTTTCAACTTTTCTGCTAGTGTAAAGCCAAGTTTACTTCTAACGAATTACTTTCGAATGAAATCACGATTCATCGCATTCTCAACAATCTTAACTAGTCTTAGAATAATAATTTAGAACATTATAGTTTTCTTCAAGCACAATTATTAATAATTGTCATGGCCATGGGTACGGTTCCCGTGACATAGTTACGATGTCTAACTTTAAATTCGGGGGGTGCATTTCATGTAACCTGATTATAACGACTCTAGATAATCTTAGCGAATAAATTAGGTTTTCTTATTTTTTAGAGACAAATAAATTAGAGAATCGTAGTTGCTTTTAGGTTCGTCCTTCAAATAATAAATAAGACGAGTCTCGCCAAATAAAAAATGCAAAGTTGCAGGGCCCTCATAAATGTATATATTAAAAATACTTAGATTTCGGGATGAGCCGTTTAGCAAATTTTACAGCCTTCTCAAAATAATAACGCGTTAGTAGCTTTAGGCGCGTATTTAATAATGTTATCTCCCTAAACTCGGGTGCACATTTATGTGACCCAAATCCAAATCTCAACGAAGTCGAAATGTGTCTATAATCACGGGTACATTGATTGTGACGTGGTTAGAAATACGTTTTCACGATGTTGCAATTCTCTATTAAAATAACAATAATAATAGTAATATAAGCGGTCAAAGGTTAAAATTTGCACATAAGTTAAAGCATGTTATAAGTCAGATAATTTAGCCAAATATGACAGTTGAGCGACCGTGCTAGAACCACGGAACTCGGGAATGCCTAATACCTTCTCCCGGGTTAACAGAATTCCTTATCCGGATTTCTGGTTCGCGGACTGTTAAACAGAGTCATTCTTTTCCTCGATTCGGGATTCAATCGGTGACTTGGGATACCATAAATCTCTCAAGTGGCGACTCTGAATTTCATAAACAAATCCCGTTCCGATTGTCCTTTAATTGGAAGAACTCCTTCCCTTTTATTGTTATATCCCTTCCCGGGGTGTAGTATTAATCAGCGGGTTTGCGGAAAAAGGATGTGTGACAGCTCTGGCGACTCTGCTGGGGATAACCGACCCAGAACTTCGGTTCAGGGTTTAAGAATTCGAGCTCAGTTAAATTATTGTTTTTGTCTATATCTAATTTTATTATATGTTTACTTAACGTGCTATATGTTTACCGCTTTGATACTATCTGAACTGTATATACAAAACTGCTATATGTTTACCGCTTTGATATTATCTGAACTGTATATACAAACTGCGCCGAGTCCTTCTTTTTCTCACCCCTGGGGATGTGCTCACTGGTTGAGACTCCTTATTCTGTTAGTGTCATACCCTGAAATAACAAAGAGGCTCGGAAAGTTTCTAAGCCGGCTGGCCTTTTGGTTCCCGGAAAGGAGCTCCTTCCTCAACCCGAGTTGTCCGCTTGGGTACACAGTCTAGATCACATACCGAGGTTTTGAGCTTAGAATAACATAACTTCATGCCGGATCCCTAGTAGGAAACGCTTATTTGCATCATATCTGACTTAGGGGACTCAACACAAGGGTTGGGTCTGTCTAGGACAGGTGACCCGGTAATAAAAAACCGAGCATATTATATGCTGCATTTATTAGTCCTGTATTATTATGGTAATTGGTTAAATTCCCGAAAACAAAAAGAAATAGACTTTTGGAATAGAAAAATACCAAAATATTGATGAAACGCTGTTGAGAAATTTGAAAAGAAAAATGTGAAAAATAGGAAGAACAATTTTGTTCAAATAATTGGTCAAGTAATCTGACCGAACTACGCATGTTTGATTCTCGCCATTAGGTGGGATACGTAGGCAAACCTCATCGGGTCCAACCACACCTTTCAAAAATAAAAAAAAATGTGTGTTTAATTTTGTCAATAAAATCAAAGTGATGCCATAGCCGAATGTTCCGAAAGGACGCCGGAAGGCTGTTTTTGCAAAAAATAGCAAACTTTGAATCATTGTAAATAATTTTTGGGCACAACCTTGAAATATTTCCTCGCGGAAATGTTGAAAGGTCGTAGCCGCAAAATCTAGTTTGGGTTAGCACACCTTTCAAAAAATCAAAAAATGTGTGTTTAATTTTGTCAATAAAATCAAAGTGATGCCATTTTGAAAAATAGCCGAATGTTTCGAAAGGACGCCGGAAGGCTGTTTTTGCGAAAATAGCCACTTTGAATCATTGTAAATAATTTTTGGGCACAACCTTAAAATATTTCCTCGCGGAAATGTTGAAAGGTCGTAGCCGCAAAATCAAGTTTGGGTTACCACACCTTTCAAAAAATCAAAAAAAAAAAAATTGTGTGTTTAATTTTGTCAATAAAATCAACGTGATACCGTTTTTAAAAATAGCCGAATATTCCGAAAGGACGCCGGAAGGCTGTTTTTGCAAAAATAGCCGCTTTTGAGTCATTTTAGATAATTTACGAGCATAGCCTTGAAATATTCCTTGTGGAAATGTTGCAAGGCCATAGCCGCAAAATCAAGTTCGGGTTCACATCCCTTTTGGAAAAATAACCAAAAAAAATGTGATGCTATTCTCGTTTAAAATATGCCGAATGTTTCCCAAAAGGACGCCAGAAGGCTATTTTTGCAAGAATAGCCACTTTGAGTCTTTGTAAATAATTTTTGGGCACAGCCTTGAAATATTCCCTCGTGGAAATATTGAAAGATCGTATCCGCAAAATTAAGTTTGAGTCATCACTCAACTTTACAAAAAAAAAAACAACATATGGTTTTGCTGAAATGGCCACATTTGGCATTTAAACTTTCTCAGTCTTGTGTTGGCCTGTGTCGGTGTTGAACGATGCCCCATGGGCCCTAAGATGAAAAATTTTGAATTTGTAGTCTCTTAAATAAAATTTTGCAAAAATAGCCGCTTGTCAAATAAGTCATTACATGGCCAATTTTGTAAAAATAGTCAATTGACATTAGAAACTTCTCAAGTCTGATGTTGGCTTATGGCGATGCCGAACGATGCCCCATGAGCCATAGGATGAATTTTTTTTTCAAGTTTATCTTTCTTAAATAAATTTTACAAAAATAGCCATTTTGTCAAATAAGCCATTACATGGCTAATTTTGTAGAAATAGTCATAATTGGCGCTAAAAATATTTTTATTCTTGTAGAAATCTCCGGCACAAGGTGTGAAAGCTTTTCATCAGAGTTCGTAGTTGGAGTTGGCTTTTACAATTTTTTCAAAAAAAAAAATCAAATATTCATCTCTTTATTTCTTGCATTAATTTGCAAGAACTACGCTCGGTCTGATTCATGCGGGATCATGATACGTAGGCAATCCACATAGGATTCGACCATATCCATAGCCAAAAAGAAAAAAAAATGAAAAACTACAAAAAGAAAAAAAAAGAAAAAAAAAGAGAAAAAGAGAAAAATAGAGAAGAAAAAAAAAACAATTTAGAAAATAAAGAAAAGTTGGCGAAGCACAGATATGAGAAGCTGGAATGACACATGAAACTGAAGCAAATGCATGATAGAAAGGTTTAACTGCCTAGGTTCATTGGATCAATAAGCGGGATACCTTAATGCTGACATGCTGGCTTCGTTTTGTTGTGTCCATTTTCAGAAAGGTGGTTGGTTGTGGTTCTAAAATAACTCTTCCTCGTAAGACGAAGTCAGAGGACAATGGCAGATAATCTCAAGACTGAGTGGGTTGGTACAGGTACCCGACAACAGCTGGTTGAACGGAACCACGAGTTAGTAGAAGAAGTCAAAATATTGAGACAATATGTGGCAGATATGTATCGGGCGTGGATGGATGGAAAAGCACCACCCCCGCCTCCACCTAGCTTCCTGGACTCTGTCCTTACCCGTACACTGAACCCGATGCCAGATGATCCCTCACACTCTCCATATATACCCACCTATCACAACTTTTCCAACCACTCGAGTAGCTCAATTACTCGTCCCCCAGCTATGTTTTCACAACGCTACTCCCGTCCCCAACACCACTACTGTCACGACCCTAGTTCACCAATCGTGAACATGTCATGACGGCACCCAGTCCCTACGACTAGGTAAGCCTAACACATTGCGGAATATACAAGTTTATGAACATTAAATAAGAAATAGCGGAAAACGATATAAATAAGAATGTAATCTGTGCCGCTTGGCACATACACCCATCAAACACACTGTATAAACACCACCAAGACCCGGAATCCCACGGGTAACACAGACTAAGAGAAATACAACTGTGGCTCTATGTGTAAAGCGTATCTAAACAACAAGATGAAGGAAAAACATCTACTAGAACTATCAGAATAGAAGGATGGCCTCCGGATCCGCGGACGTAGCAGATCATAACTCGAGGTCTCCCAAGGTGCTACGGAATCACCGGTAGTGCGTCTGATCAGATGGACCTGGATCTGCACAATAAAAGTGTGTAGAAGAGTAGCATGAGTACACCACGGCGGTACTCGGCAAGTGCCAAGCCTAACCTTGATGGAGTAGTGACGAGGAAGGTTAAGGCCCTACCGAGAATAATAGAAATAATGATAATAATATCGAACAGTGCAAGGTATGAGTAATTCTGAAATAACAACAATAAAATGATTACTGCAACCGTCTACAATTAACTAACAACAAGTAACAAACTCAATTAATAAGTCCAGGACTTGTGGGAATTGAACCCACAGTCCCATTCACAGTACCCCTGGGTCTCCGGGAATCGAACCCGCAGCCCATGTCTCAGTAAATCTCAGGATCTCCGGGAATCGAACCCGCAGTCCACATCTCAATAATATATCAATAGCTCAGGATCTCCGGGAATCGAACCCGCAGTCCCTACCAATAACTCAGGATCTCGGGAATCGAACCCGCAGTCCCTACCAATAACTCAGGATCTCGGGAATCGAACCCGCAGTCCCTACCAATAACTCGAGATCTCGGGAATCGAACCCGTAGTCCCTACCAATAATATATCAATAAACTCCGGGTCTCCGGGAATCGAACCCGCAGCCCTTGGATCTCCGGGAATTGAACCCGCAGTCCACAAACAATAGCAATCCGGGTCTCTGGGAATCGAACCCACAACCCTAGGATCTCCGGGAATTGAACCCGCAGTCCACCAACACAACAAATAAAGAAAACGCACAAAGAAAACATAATATGCTCAACTTAGGAATCGAACCCGCAATCCCTACAAATATCACTTCGGGTCTCTGGGAATCGAACCCACAGCCTTGGGATCTTCGGGAATTGAACCCGCAGTCCACCAACACATCAAATCAAGAAAACACACAGGGAGAGTATAATATATTTAATAACAACTTCACTGAAGCTAGTGCCAACTATTTATCAAGATGTTCAAGTAAGTCAACTAGGCAATTAAACATGTTGAATCCTAGCTAATCATGCTTTTCTAACTAATACCAGGTAAAGTAACGCTTTTATCACCTAAGAGCAGGAATATCACTAATCGAACAATTCAAGTATGGTGTATGTTACAACAACCAGCGCATGTACACGCCCGTCACCTCGCGTACAAGGCATTTAAACTATCACATAATATCCTAGGGGTGAAAGTTCCCCCACACGAGGTTAGACAAGCCACTTACCTCGACTCCGGTACAAAACTGCTACGAGATAACTCTCTTGCCGTGAATGTCGACCTCCACAGGCATAGTATCTGATAAAAATTAATAGAATCACATAAAAATAGGCCAATTGGGCATTACCCAACCAAAACAATTCAAAATACACCAAAACCCACAAGTTGCCAAAACCCGACTTTTGGTACGCTTCTCGAAAAATTACAAAAGTTATAAATTCAGGTTCCTTATCTCAACACGAGTCCGTGCATATAAAATTTATCAAAATCGAACTCCGTTTGCCCATTCAAATCAAAGATTTCCTAAAATTTAGGCCTAGGGCTCAAACCCTCCATTAATCCTCCATTAACAGTGAAATAATCATGGAGAAACATCAAAATAAAGTTCTTATATTTACCTCCTTGATGAGACGAGAACAACACCGCAAAAATCACCTCAATCGGAGCTCTAGAACTCAAGATATGCCCAAAATACTAAACTTCTCGGTTTTAAACACTAACCAGGCCTATTTTCGCTTTTGCGGATAATTTACGCATAGGCGGGACCGCTTTTGCGGTTCTATTTCCGCTTTTGCGGTTCCGCATCCGCGGTCAAATTCCGCTTCTGCGGTTCTGACAGACACCAGCACTCTTCCTCGGCACGGAAATGAGCATAATTTCCTCATACGATGTCCAAATTCGACGATTCTTTTTGCTATGGCTCCGAAATTACGATACGGATCTAATGGTTCAAACAAAACTGAATTTGGAGAACATTTACCTAATATGGTACCCCTTTATGTTCAAAGAAGCAAAGGTTGAAACATCAAATAAGAGCGTGATCATAACCCGAAACACACCCGAGGCCCCCGGGACCCCGATCAATCATACCAAACAACCCCAAAACACATTACGGACTTGCTCAAGGCCTCAAACCACATCAAACAACTCTAAAACCAAGAATTACACCCCGATTCAAACTTTATGAACTTTGAAGTTTCCAACTTCTATTTCCGATGTCGAAACCTATCAAATCGCATCCGATTGACTTCAAATTTTGCACACACGTCCAAAATGATATATCGAAGCTACAGAAACTTTCGGAATTCCATTCTGACCCTCGGATCAAAATCTCACCTATTAACCGAAATTCGCCAAAATACTAACTTTACCAATTCAAGCTTAATTCTACACCGATCATCACAAAAATATTTCGGACACACTCCTAAGTCCCAAATCACCTAACGAAGCTATCCGAACCATAAGATTTGCATTTTGAGTCCGATATCAAAATTTCCACTTCCGGTCAAATTTTCTCAAAAACCTTCAATTTTCTATCTTTAGCCAAACGACTCCAAAATGACCCACTGACCTCCGAATTCACTTCCGATCGCGCTCCCAAATCCAGAATAACCATACGGAGCTACTCCCAGTCTCGGAATCCCAAACGGACATCAATAACACTAAAATGCATTTTAAGCCAAATTGATGCAATTTCTTCTAAAATGCTATCTTCCATAATATGCGCCAAAACGCTCCCGGTTATCCAAAACCCGATCCAGGCATACGCCCAAGTCCGAAATCATCATATGAACCTGTTGGAACCTTCAAATCTCAATTCCGAGGTCGTATACTCAAAATTCCAATCCTAGTTCATTTCTTCAATTTTAAGCTTTGGAAATGAGAATTTTCATTTAAATTTGACTCCAAACTTCTTGAATTTTAATTCCGACCATACACACAAGTCAATATACTTAAGATGAAGTTTCTCATGGCCTCAAACTGCTGAATGACACGCCGTATCTCAAAACGACCGGTTGGGTCGTTACAATCTCCCCCACTTAAACATACGTTCGTCCTCGAACGTGCCGAGAACTACACTGAAGTAGTCTAAAATCACTGGTTTAACATCTCATGCAACTTCCTGTGCTTCCACAACTCATTTGAGCACATTAGCTCGATAACTCTATAGATATACTCCTTTATTCGAGTAAATAAGCCATTAGACCCAATTCCAACATCCGAAATTTCCTGCCTAGCATGTTTCCATCATACGACCACAATATCATTCTTCACACGTTGTACCCATACATGACTGCATAACTTTGTTGAATTCACACTTTGCATCACTTTACTCATGGGACCACAATAATATTCTTTAAATATAATAGTCGAAATTCCACAAATCCGATGCTCTCATTGCATCTCATGACCTACATGGGTCTTGCTCTAGCTTTTACAACACCGATACGACGGAAGAGATGTGCAGGAATTCATATTTAGTTGCCAAGTCAACAAATCATTCAGCCTATACTTCTAACAAGATCCATTACCTTGTCCTAAACCAGAGAATGTTATTTTCCTCTATAATATACTTCATATAATCAGTTTGCACTGACCCCAAATCCCATAACCTCATCTCACCCAGTACGAACTGCTCAAGCGATAAGCCACCTCAGACATAATCAAAAGTCCTGCAAGATGACACAATGTGCCAGTAGGCTACTAATTCGTACGTAATACAAAAGGAAGGCAAACACTAGAGAGAACTATTCAACTCTCACACTAACATGGACTTCCTCGGAAAAATAGGAAACAGAACACATAAAAGCAATTATGGACACTGAAATAAACATCACACTATTGCGGCGTGCAACCCGATCCCAACAATATACCCACGGCGGCGTGCCACCCGATCCAAACAATATAACCATGGCGGCGTGCCACCCGATCCAAACAATATAACCATGGCGGCGTGCCACACGATCCAAACAATATAACCATGGCGGCGTGCCACACGATCCAAACAATATAACCATGGCGGCGTGCCACCCGATCCCCGTATAAAACTCACACAAGGAGCCATACGTCGAGCAGAATATCTCATCACATCAAAATGCTGAATATCGATCATAAGCACACTAAGGTGCATGATATCAGACACAAGGAAACATATAGCGCTATATGCTACAAACTCAAGCACAACTGATGTGCGGTATAAGATCTGAGTCTCAAGAGCCATCATGCTCATATAACATCACCGCTGAGCGGAACCTCAACACATAAGGGACTTACCAAGCCGTCTCACAACTCATACGGCGCAATATATCTTTACATGAATTAACTAACCGCAAAACAAGATCGCGACTATCCCTCCACAAAGGGCGCATTGCTGGAAGAAACACAACCGACCTGATGCAAGGCTCACTTCCACATTTAAATCTATCCACCGACCTTAAGTCTATCCTGGTCGTGCCAAGCTAAGTCAATAATATTTCACAGGTTTATAACCCAATACGTAGAGTGCCCTCCAACATAAATTCTCAATTGAATGATATCACCAAAATCCTCATACTTGGTTTAAATTTCTAACCAATCAAGTGACTACAAGTAACACATATACAATCTTCTTGTGGGTCAAGCTCCCACTATCTTTCAAATAATTAAACAGGCCTGCACATTCAACCTACCGGCTGCACTAACACTGAAAAGCGATCCGGAGTCCCTAACCGGGATGCAAAGCCTTTCTCACAGAACACCGATCTCAAATGATACTGATGTTAATACCCATCTTACTCAAAACACTGAAACTCCCTTCCTTCTCATCTGAGCTCTTTATATCACATTCATTGACCAAACTGTGACCTTGGTCCTTACTTTAAATTTCATACTACTCACTGCACCCCGCGTGCCGATATACGATACACACAATTTCCATCATAGCTCTAGAACTGACGATAGGCTAATACTTCATCACATAAGACCTTCCATTTAACTCACTACAGGAGAGCTATAACAACATACGGCGAATTCTCATAGCCATCGAATATGCCAATATCTAAGTAGTGGTCCAAGCCACCATAACCCTTCCCGAGATCTGCCTACTCATAACAGGCCCCTAACAGACGAATACTTTAGAATAACATCAATCACCGCGACCGACAAGTACCGCCACAAATCACATGCATAATTCGATCACGTTGCATGAACCGATCATTGACACCAATACGCCAACTCAACTATGGCCGATCAATCTACTTCCTTCCAGGTTATCCTTGATTACCTTAGAAATGTTAATATCTTCCTTCAATACCTAACTTATTCCAACCGCACTTACCCCGAGTGACCTTAAATCACGAGGCCATGCTATCTCAAGAACGACGACCATTTCATGTCTCTCAAATACTACACCACAAGTCAAAACATCATAGATCGTTTTTTGCCTTTCTTCATAAGTTGCTTCAAAAGCTTGAGCCTTAACTGTACTTATAGACTCAGAATTATATGGCACCACACTTTACCTCTTGAATTCACTAGGACCGCTATTGAGAACCTTCCGGTTCTAACTTGCCCCAGTACGCAACCAACTCTACTGAATTTCTTTATAACATATGAGTACCCTCTCGATAAAGCACCTAGCGGAATCACTTCCCGCGAAGCCTGCACCTATACGAGGCACAAATCATGAATTTTCCCTCAAGTTTGAACATGAGCCAGTAAGGCTAAACATAACATTCATTCAACAATACATATACTCAAATTACAACACATGGTCCTTTTCCCGTGGCTGCAATAACCCATTAATACGCTAGTATCCAAAATTTACGCAGGTAATTAGCCATGCGACCCAAATCATAAGCGGTGAGACTCTCCCACTAGCTCAAAGCCACTATTACACGACTCTCGAGCACATTAGAAACATTCACTCAAGTCATCTACTCTTATTCAACTACAATTCACTTGAACCTACGAACATAATCACTTGTGCCCTATTAGCACTCTGACCCCATAGGGTATGACCTCATTCCGATACAACCAAATATTACCCCGCTCCATGCACCGAGCATTCTCTACCAACGACACCTTAAAACATACTATGATTCTCACACACCTACGAAGCACCATGTAGCCCTTGTCGAATATTTCCTTGCTGATAAAAAAAATGTAGAGTTTATTAGGGACACAGGAACATCCAAAGTCTCAACATCATACCATATGAGCCTCAACTCTTGCCCATCCGCAAGTTTTCAAGAACGTTTTGAATAGCACCTAAATACATCGCAAGCCAAATCTGATATGACACATGACCCATAATTAGATCGTTGATAGTGAAATCCTTTCACTTAGCACGAAGCCTTAAAGATACATTTTGCTAATCCACGACAATAGCCTTTATCATATGTACGTCTTCATCATAAGATAGCCCAAGACATTGGTTTGGTACATGTCCTTCTTAAGACAGTTAAACTCATTTCCCCCAGTATCTCTGCTGGCTGAATTCTTCGCTAAATAGATATCTCATATGAACCATATAGTCTTTATTACCACTAACTATCCTTAGATCAACATCCACCTTGTGATTCTACCTTTACTGTGACGATTAGGCAGTTAAGTAAACCTTCTCAAGACCGTACTTATCAACCGAATGTCAGAACCTAGTGCACCCTCATGTGCACAATTGAAGATTTCTCAATTCTCTTGCATTATCGATATGGATGACACACTGTAACAATGGTTGAGTAAATTCTTGACTCCCTTGAAGTCCCTCTGCAGCATCATGAACCGTCGGCGCATACTCGATACCGAGCACACAACTTTCAATACACGAGTGGATGCAAAAGAACGTATAACATAGGCTCCAACTAAAAAAAATGGCGCACGATAAGGAATTCAAAGAATTGAAGAATTTCCTAAACAGTTATATAGCCCCTCGTAAATAAATACAGACGTCTCCGTATCGATCAACGAGAATCTAAGTAACCGGTCTGTGTCCCGTGACTCCTATGAACCTAGAGCTCTGATACCAACTTTTCACGACCGTAGTTCACCAATCGTGAACATGTCATGACGGCACCCAGTCCCTACGACTAGGTAAGCCTAACACATTGCGGAATATACAAGTTTATGAACATTAAATAAGAAATAGCGGAAAACGATATAGATAAGAATGTAATCTGTGCCGCTTGGCACATACACCCATCAAACACACTGTATAAACACCACCAAGACCCGGAATCCCACGGGTAACACATACTAAGAGAAATACAACTATGGCTCTATGTGTAAAGCGTATCTAAACAACGAGATGAAGGAAAAACATCTACTAGAACTATCAGAATAGAAGGATGGCCTCCGGATCCACGGACGTAGCAGATCATACCTCGAGGTCTCCCAAGGTGCTACTGAATCACCAAGTATGAGCCTGTCCTGATGTACCTGGATCTGCACAACAAAAGTGTGCAGAAGAGTAGCATGAGTACACCACGACGGTACTCAGTAAGCGCCAAACCTAACCTCGATGGAGTAGTGACGAGGAAGGTCAGGGCCCTACCGAGAGAAAACAATTACAAAAATGATAATAACAATAATAAGCAGTTTAAATGATAATAATTCTGAATGACAACAATAAAATGATTACTAAAACCGTCTACAATTAACTAACAACAAATAACAAACTTAATTAATAAGTCCAGGAACAGTGGGAATTGAACCCACAGTCCCATTAACAGTATCCTTGGGTCTCCGGGAATCGAACCCGCAGCCCATGTCTCAATAGATCTCAGGATCTCCGGGAATCGAACCCGCAGTCCACATCTTAATAATATATCAATAGCTTAGGATCTCCGGAATCGAACCCGTAGTCCATATCTCAATAACTCGGGATCTCTGGGAATCGAACCCGCAGTCCATATCTCAATAACTCAGGATCTCCGGGAATCGAACCCGCAGTCCACATCTCAATAAATCTCAGGATCTCCGGGAATCGAACCCGCAGTCCACATTTCAATAAATCTCAGGATCTCCGGGAATCGAACCCGCAGTCTCTACCAATAACTCAGGATCTCCGGGAATCGAACCCGCAATCCCTACAAATAACTCAGGATCTCGGGAATCGAACCCGCAGTCCTTACAAATAACTCAGGATCTTGGGAATCGAACCCGCAGCCCCTACAAATATCACTTCGGGTCTCTGGGAATTGAACCCATAGCCCTTGGGATCTCCGGGAATTGAACCCGCAGTCCACCAACACATCAAATCAAGAAAACACACAGGGAGAGTATAATATATTTAATTACAACTTCACCGAAGCTAGTGCCAACTATTTATCAAGAAGTTCAAGTAAGTCAACTAGGCAATTACACATGTTGAATCCTAGCTAATCATGCTTTTCTAACTAATACCAGGTAAAGTAACGCTTTTATCACCTAAGAGCAGGAATATCACTAATCGAACAATTCAAGTATGGTGTGTGTTACAACAACCAGCGCATGTACACGCCCGTCACCTCGCGTACAAGGCATTTAAACTATCACATAATATCCTAGGGGTGAAAGTTCCCCCACACGAGGTTAGACAAGCCACTTACCTCGACTCCGGTACAAAAACGCTAAGAGACAACTCTCTTGCCGCGAATGTCGACCTCCATAGGCATAGTATCTGATAAAAATTAATAGAATCACATCAAAATAGGCCAATTGGGCATTACCCAACCAAAACAATTCAAAATACACCAAAACCCACAAGTTGCCAAAACCCGACTTTCGGTACACTTCTCGAAAAATTACGAAAGTTATATATTCAGGTTCCTTATCTCAACACGAGTCCGTGCATATAAAATTTATCAAAATCGAACTCCGTTTGCCTATTCAAATCAAAGATTTCCTAAAATTTAGGCCTATGGCTCAAACCCTCCATTAATCCTCCATTAACAGTGAAATAATCATGGAGAAACATCAAAATAAAGTTCTTATATTTACCTCCTTGATGAGACGAGAACAACACCGCGAAAATCACCTCAATCGGAGCTCTAGAACTCAAGATATGCCCAAAATACTAAACTTCTCGGTTTAAACACTAACCAGGCCTATTTTCGCTTTTGCGGATAATTTACGCATAGGCGGGACCGCTTTTGCGGTTCTATTTCCGCTTTTGCTGTTCCGCATCCGCGGTCAAGTTCCGCTTCTGCGGTTCTGACAGACACCAGGACTTTTCCTCGGCACGGAAATGAGCATAATTTCCTCATACGATGTCCAAATTCGACGTTTCTTTTTGCTATGGCTCCGAAATTACGATACGGATCTAATGGTTCAAACAAAACTGAATTTGGAGAACATTTACCTAATATGGTATCCCTTTATGTTCAAAGAAGCAAAGGTTGAAACATCAAATAAGAGCGTGATCACAACCCGAAACACACCCGAGGCCCCCGGGACCCCAATCAATCATACCAACCAACCCCAACACACATTACGGACTTGCTCGAGGCCTAAAACCACATCAAACAACTCTAAAACCAAGAATTACACCCCGATTCAAACTTTATGAACTTTGAAGTTTCCAACTTCTATTTCCGATGTCGAAACCTATCAAATCGCATCCGATTGACTTCAAATTTTGCACACACGTCCAAAATGATATATCGAAGCTACAGAAACTTTCGGAATTCCATTCCGACCCTCGGATCAAAATCTCACCTATCAACCGAAATTCGCCAAAATACTAACTTTGCCAATTCAAGCTTAATTCTACACCGGTCGTCACAAAAATATTCCGGACACACTCCTAAGTCCCAAATCACCTAACGAAGCTATCCGAACCATAAGATTTGCATTTTGAGTCCGATATCAAAATTTCCACTTCCGGTCAAATTTTCTCAAAAACCTTCAATTTTCTATCTTTAGCCAAACGACTCCAAAATGACTCACGGACCTCCGAATTCACTTCCGATCGCGCTCCCAAATCTAGAATAACCATACGGAGCTACTCCCAGTCTCGGAATCCCAAACGGACATCAATAACACTAAAATGCATTTTAAGCCAAATTGATGCAATTTTTTCTAAAATGCTATCTTCCATAATATGCGCCAAAACGCTCCCGGGTTATCCAAAACCCGATCCAGGCATACGCCCAAGTCCAAAATCATCATATGAACCTGTTGGAACCTTCAAATCTCAATTCCGAGGTCGTATACTCAAAATTCCAATCCTAGTTCATTTCTTCAATTTTAAGCTTTGGAAATGAGAATTTTCATTTAAATTTGACTCCAAACTTCTTGAATTTTAATTCTGACCATACACACAAGTCAATATACTTGAGATGAAGTTTCTCATGGCCTCAAACTGCTGAATGACGCGCCGTATCTCAAAACGACCGATTGGGTCGTTACAACTACTCTCCCCGGGACACCCAAAATCGTACTTCACCTTCCAGGTACCCAGCTCCACAAAAAGCCTACCAACCCCCACGAACATACCGAAAACCCCCTAGGTCAGGTTTCAGGCCAAATAAGGCGTTTAGGGAGGAGAGGTTGCTGAAGCGAGAAATGGCTCTTACCCCTATCGGAGAATCCTATGCAAGTCTGTTCGAAAGGTTAAAGCGTGTCGGCCTGATTACACCGCTCCCCGGATATACTCTCGACCCACGTGCAAGAAGCTTCGATCCTACTGCACGATGTGCATACCATTCCAATGTCAGAGGGCAGGATATTGAGAGTTGTCGTACTTTGAAAAAGGAAATAGAAAGAATGATTTAAAAAGGGTGGTTGATTGTGATCAATGACGATGACAGAGAGCACACGAATCCTCTGGGGGGTGTATTGACTGAAGCTAAAAATGTTGAAGCAGATGGCAGCCTCGGCAATATTGATGCAGAACTTAGTGGCTAAAGCGTCGTGCTTGGTAATTGGGAAGACACTATGACGACCCAAAGGGTCATCACTTATTTTATTAATCATTTCAAGCTTTTGAGGCCTTGAAAACCTCATCCCATGTTGCCTCAATTTACGTGCATAATCCGAGCATGTAGCCGGAAAGATTTTGTGATAGAAATATGAATTCTATGAGAAATTTGGATAAAAATGATATTAATATTGATATGGTTGACTTCGGTCAACATTTTTAGTAAACGGATCCGGACCCGAGATTGGATGGTCCCGAGAGGTCCGTAGGAAAATATGAGACTTGGACATGTGTCCGGAGTCGAATTCCTGAGGCCTAGAGCCCAAGTTATGAATTTTTCTATGAAATTGTTTTTGATGTAATTGTTAAAGGAAATGAATTAATTGACCTTGGTATCGGGCTCGTATTTTGGTTCCGATGCCCTGTACAAGTCTTAAATATTATATATGTGATTTCTATAAAGTTTGGTGACGTTCTGATGTCGTTTGAGATGTTTTGGACCTTGAGTCCCAAGTTTGAAAGTTTTGAAAACCAAAGGTATGAAAATCATGAATTTGAGGCTTGATTTGATGAAAACAAGGTGATATTGGCGATGTGATCGCACGAATAAGTTCATAATGTGTTTTTGAGGTTGTGTACATGTTTGGTTTGGAGCCCGGGAGGCTCGGGTAAAGATTTGATAGGCCGTTGGATTAATTTCTGAAATGTTGCACTGCTGGTTTTTCACCCAGCTGTTGGCTTCGCAATTGCGAAGTATTTCTCGCAATTGCAAAGGGGGCAGTACAAGGCAGGGCTCGCAAATGCGAACCCCGATCGCAAATGCGAAGCCCCATTGACCCAGCCTTGTTCGCAAATGCGACCAATTGTTCGCAAATGCGAACATCCCTAGGCCTGCCTATGTTCGCAAATGCGAACACTGTTCGCAAATGCGAACTCTGCCCCATACTGCCTTGGTTCGCAAATGCGAACCATTGTTCGCAAATGCGAACACTGCCTTATACAGCCTATGTTCGCAAATGCGAACATTAGTTCGCAAATGCGAACACTCCCTTGTCTGCCAGTGTTCGCAAATGCGAACAAATGTTCGCAATTGCGAACTTCTCAAACTCCAGAAATTGGTCGGGGTTCGCAATTGCGAACCCATGTTCGCAAATGCGAACACAGAGACCTGTAAAACACGATTTTAAGTTCATTTCTTCACTTTTTACAAAATAAAAACACCCATTTCCGATTTTTCACGGATTCTTTCTTCATCAAAACAATTGTAAGTCACTTTTTACTTAATTTTTTCAATTCCTAACATCACTAAACATGGTTTCATTAGAAATCAAAGGTTTTCATGGTAGAATTTCTTGTTTTTGTTAGAAAATAGGGTTTTTCATAAATTGGGGAATTGGACCTCGAATTGAGGTCCGATTTTGAAACAAATCATATACATGAACTCGTGGGGGGATGGGTAACCGGATTTTGGTCCTAACCCCGAGTTCCGACCATGTGGGCCCGGGTTGAAATTCACTATTCCGGGCAGAATGTTGTAAAAGTTGTATTTGGTCTTAAGAATTAGTTTGTTGAGTAGTATTGATGATACTAAATCAATTGTGTATAGATACGATAAGATTGGAGCCAAATTTGAAAGAAAAAGACATTTCCACGGATTGAATTGTTCATAAGCATTCGAGGTAAGTGTTTGTTCTATCCTAGCTTGAGGGAATAGGATTATGTGCTATGTGTTATGTGATCGAGTGCGGTGTATGAATTGTTGAACCCTTGCCGGGTTGTGGAATTGTACATTGTCTTTCCTTGTCGGGACTTATTGTGGAATCGTATATTGTTTTCCCTTGCCGGGACTTTGTTGTGATGATTATTGTGTCCCTTGCCGGGACGGTTCATGATTGTTGTTTTCATTCTCTGCCCTTAACCGTGATTGTTATTTGGGCGAGGAAGAGTGATAATGCACGAAGGGTGATGCCGTGCCTTGTTTTACTGTTATTGCATGAAGGTTAATGCCGTGCCTCATTATTGATTATGTACGAAGGTTAATGCCATGCCTTGCTATTGATTATGCACGAAGGATCTTGCCGTGCCTTGTGATATTGATTAAAAGCACGAAGGGTGATGCCGTGTACTTTATTTGTTTATTTGGTGAGGATGAGAGTAAAAGCACGAAGGGTGATGCCGTGCAACTGCTTGCTATTTCTTGAATTGATATTACTTGTGTTTACATTATACTTTATTTTTCCTTGTGAATTTATTAACTGTGGTTAATTGTTGAATTCTTTGAGATATTCCTTATTGTGTTAATACTTGGTTATTTCTTGTTATTTTGTAGTACACATATATATATATTGAATTGCACAGGTTTATGTGGGTGTCTGGTCCTAGGCTTATCACTACTTCGCCGGGATAGGCCAGGCACTTACCAGCACATGGGGTCGGCTGTGCTGATACTACACTTCTGTGCATTTTTGCACAGGTCCAGGTTACGATCAGGAGCAGCAGCAGTAAATCAATTGTGTGGGAGTTGATCACATTTGAGACCGAGGTAGCTTGCAGACGTTCGCAGGCCCGACGTCTCTCTCCTTATTTATATTATTAGTTGTAGTCTCTTTGTTCCGAGACAAACAGAATTATGTTGTATTTCTTCAAACTCTTATGTGTAGTATTCAGTAGTAGTCCGTGAGTTGGTGACTCCACGTCTTGGGTAGAGGATTTCAGTATGATTTTCACCTTGTAATTTGTTATTTCCATTTCGATAAAGCATTCCGCATTTATTTAATTAAAATTGTGTTAAAAACAGGATAGTATGAATACAGTGGCTTGCCTAGCTACCACGAGTAGGCGCCATCACGATCCCGATGTTTGGGGAAAATCGGCTCGTGACAAGTTGGCATCAGAGCTCTAGGTTACGTAGGTCTCACCACTCACGAACAAGCTTAGTAGAGTTTGAGAGGTAGGCACGGAGACGTCCGTACTTGTCCTCCAGAGTCTATTGAGTTAGGAAAGAGTCTCTCATTTGTTCCTTCTTGTCGTGCGATTTGTTCCTCAAATACTGATTGAACTTCTACTCTGTCCTTTCGCAGAAGGTGAGGACACGCGCTTCTTCATCCGCTGACCAGCAGCCTGAGCCCCAGGCAGCTCCCGTGATGGGCAGGGGCCGAGGCCGTATCGGAGGCCATGGTAGGGGGAAGAGCTCAGCCCCAGGCAGCTATTCTAGAGGTGGAGCCTCATGTTGAGATTGGTGAGGAGGTTCCAGTCCCAGCAGCTCCAGTGGGCCCAGCTCAGGTCCCAGGGGAGGCCTTATTTACCCTGGATCTTCGGGAGGCTCTAGTCAGGATAACGGGTTTTATGGACAGCGTTGCCAGAGCAGGCTAATTACCAGCTGTACCAGCCGCTTCTCAGGCTTGAAGAGGGTCCCCGACTCCTATTGCACGTACTACAGAGCCAGTAGCTCCACAGCCTCATGCACCAGTGGTTCAGCCAGCCGTGGCCACTCAGTCAGGTACCACAGCTCAGGCCAGAGATGGAGCGGCCATGACTTCTGATTCTCTATGGAGACTTGATCGGTTTTCCAAGCTGTTTACCACTACTTTCAGCGGTGCCACATTTGAGGATCCTCAGGATTTCTTATTCAGTTGCCACGATATTTTCAAGACTATGGGAATAGTGGAATCCTATGTAGTTGACTTCTGCACATTCAGGCTTTATGGATCCGCCAAGACTTGGTGGAGAGATTACTGTTTGACTCGACCAGCAGGTCCCCGGCTTTATCATGGGACTAGTTTACAGAGTTATTTCTGGAGAAATTTCTCCTTGTTACTCAGCGGGATGCACTTCGGAGGCAGTTTGAGTGCCTCCAGCAGGGTACTATGACTATCACTTAGTATGAGATGAGGTTTGTTGATCTGGCACGTCATGTAGTTGTGATACTCCCCACAGATCGGGAGATTGTCCGCAGGTTTATAGATGGGCTAAATAAGTCGATTAGACTTCAGATGGCTATGAGAGTTGGGAGTTATATATCTTTTCAGGAGGCAGCTAATGCAGCTCGTAGAGTTGAGATGGCTCTTGCTCGGGGAGGTGGTTATCCTTCAGACAAGAGGCCTCGTCATTCCAGCAGATTTGGTGGTTCTTCTTCTAGAGGCAGGGAATCTTTTGATAGGGGTCAGTCTTCCAGGCCTTTTCATTCCGCCCTTCAGGCTTCACAGGGTGGACCAGGTGATCGTGGGTTTGGTAAGCAGTATTCAGATCAGCCTCCTATTAGTGCTCAGCCTCTTCAGAGTGTTCGTGGTGGCCATTCAGGTCATCGGGGCCAGCAACCCCATCAGCCTAAAAGTTGCTACGATTGTGGTTACCCAGGTCATCTCGTTAGGTTTTGCCCTCGAGCGACGGGCAACATTCAGCAGCGGGACCCTCGTCCCATGATCCAGGCCCCAGCTGACCCTCAGCCTGCCCAGCCTGCTAGAGGCGATGGTAGAGATTGTAGAGGTGGAGGTCGAGACCGTCCAGCCAGAGGTAGAGGTCAGCCAGTGGATGACCGCCAGTTGATGGTCGTCCTAGAGACACAGCTCATAGGGGAGGTGCAGATCCCCGATTCTATGCTTTACCAGCCAGGCCAGAGGCAGAGGCATCAGATGCCGTGATTACAGGTACTATTCTTGTGTGTGGCAGAGGTGCTTCAGTATTATTTGACCCCGGATCTACATATTCCTATGTGTCTTCCTACTTCGCACCGTATTTGGCCGTGCCCAGCTATGCTCTGGATATTCCAGTTTATGTGGCTACACCAGTGGGTGACTCCATTGTAGTCGATCGGGTGCATCGTTCATGCGTAGTTATATTTGGGGGTCTTGAGACCCGTGTTGATCTGTTGCTTTTGGACATGGTAGATTTTGATGTCATATTGGGGATGGACTGGTTGTCCCCATACCATGCTATTCTTGATTGCCATGCTAAGACGGTGACCTTAGCCTTGCCCGAATCACCCCGACTAGAGTGGAAAGGCACCTCAAGCCACTCCGTTCGCACTGTTATTTCTTATGTTAAGGCTCGACGCATGGTCGAGAAGGGGTGTCTAGCTTATCTGGATTATGTTCGTGATTCCAACGCAGAGGTTCCTTCCATTGAGTCAGTCCATATTGCACGGGAGTTCCCTGAGGTTTTTCCTTCAGACCTGCCGGGCATGCCACCCGACAGGGATATTGATTTCTGTATTGATTTGGCACCGGGCACTCAGCCCATCTCTATTCCACCCTATCGTATGGCCCCGCCGGAGCTAAAAGAGTTGAAAGATGAGTTGCAGGATCTTCTTGAGAAGGGCTTTATCAGGCCCAGTGTTTCCCCCTGGGGAGCACCTGTATTATTATTAAAGAAGAAGGATGGCTCGATGCGGATGTGTATTGATTACCGGCAGTTAAACAAGGTGACTATCAAAAATAAATATCCACTTCCGCGAATTGATGATTTATTTGACCAGCCTCAGGGTGCCAAGGTATTTTCAAAGATAGACTTGAGGTCAGGCTACCATCAGCTGAAGATCAGGGCGGCTGACATTCCTAAGACAGCCTTTCGCTCTAGATATGGACATTATGAGTTCTTGGTCATGTCCTTCGGGTTGACCAATGCCCCAGCAGCATTCATGGAGTTGATGAATCGGGTATTCAGGCCTTACTTAGATCTGTTCGTGATAGTCTTCATAGATGACATCCTGGTGTACTCCCGCAGCCAGGAAGAGCACGAGCAGCACCTCAGAGTGGTTCTTCAGACTCTGAAAGATAACCATCTATATGCCAAATTTTCTAAATGTGAGTTCTGGTTGAGTTCGGTAGCATTTCTGGGTCACATTGTATCAGTGGAAGGTATTCAGGTAGACCCAAAGAAGATTGAGGCAGTCCAGAATTGGCCTCGACCAGCTTCAGTGACTGAGATCCGGAGTTTCTTGGGATTAGCAGGTTACTACCGTCGATTTGTAGAGGGGTTTTCTTCTATTGCAGCCCCGATGACCAGGTTGACCCAGAAGGGTGCCCAGTTCCAGTGGTCAGAGGAGTGTGAGGCGAGCTTTCAGAAGCTCAAGACAGCCTTGACTACAGCACCAGTGCTGATACTACCTACGGGTGCAGGGCCTTATACAGTTTATTGTGACGCATCTCGTACAGGGCTTGGAGCGGTATTGATGCAGGATGGTAAGGTTATTGCTTATGCTTCGAGACATCTAAAATACATGAGAAGAATTATCCAGTTCATGATCTTGAGTTAGCAGCAGTGGTTCATGCCTTAAAGATCTGGAGGCATTATCTATATGGTGTGACGTGTTAGGTGTACACTGATCACAAAAGCCTACAATACTTGTTCAAGCAAAATGAGTTGAATCTACGACAATAAAGATGGTTAGAGTTGCTGAAAGACTATGATGTTACTATCTTATATCACCCAGGTAAGGCCAATGTGGTGGCCGATGCTTTGAGTAGAAAGTATGCCAGCACGGGTAGTCTTGCATACATTCCGGTCAGTCAGAGACCATTAGCTCTAGATGTCCAGGCCTTAGCCAACCGGTTCGTGAGATTAGACATTCCTGAGCCTAGCATGGTGTTAGCCTACACGGTCGCTCGTTCTTCGTTATTAGAGCGTATACGTGAGAGGCAATTTGATGATCCTCATTTGCGTGAGTTGAGAGATACAGTACAGCGGGGAGGTGCTACACAGGTAAATCTAGATGATGATGGGGTATTGAAATTGCAGGGTCGAGTTTGTGTGCCAAATGTCGAAGGGATTCGAGAGTTGATCTTAGCAGAGGCCCACAGTTCGTGGTATTCTATTCACCCGGGCGCCGCGAAGATGTATCAGGATTTACGGCAGCACTATTGGTGGCGCAGGATGAAGAAGGACATCGTTGCATATGTCGCTCGGTGTCTAAATTGTCTGCAGGTGAAATATGAGCACCAGAGGCCTGGTGGTGTATTCCAGAGAATCGAAATTCCTAAGTGGAAATGGGAGCGGATCACAATGGACTTCATTACTGGACTTCCTTTGTCTCGGAGGAAATTTGATGCTATTTGGGTCATTATTGATAGACTGACCAAGTCAACACACTTCATTTGAGTATCTGTCTCTTACTCATCGGAGAGGTAAGCAGAGATTTACATCAGGGAGATTGTTCGTCTTCATGGGGTGCCGGTGTCTATTATCTCAGATCGGGGTACGCAGTTTACCTCGCATTTCTGGAGAGCGGTCCAGCAGGAGTTAGGCACCTAGGTCCAGTTGAGTATAGCTTTTCATCCTCAGATGGACGGCCAGTCCGAGAGGACTATTCATATCCTAGAGGACATGCTCCGAGCCCGTGTCATTGATTTTGGAGGCTCGTGGGACCGCTTTCTAGCATTAGCGAAGTTCGCCTACAACAACAATGATCAGTCTAGCATTCAGATGGCCCCGTATGAGGCGTTGTATGGTAGGCGATGTCGATCACCAGTTGGATGGTTTGAACCGGGAGAGGCTCCGTTGTTGGGTACAGACTTAGTTCAGGAGGCCTTAGATAAGGTCAAGACTATTCAGGAGAGATTGCGTTCAGCTCAGTCCAGGCAGAAGACTTATGCGGATCGTAAGGTTCGAAATGTAGATTTCATGGTCGGTGAACGAGTATTGCTCCGAGTGTCGCCTATGAAGGGCGTGATGAGGTTCGGAAAGAAGGGCAAGCTCAGCCCTAGGTATATTGGTCCATTTGAGATTCTAGACAGAGTGGGAGGGGTGGCTTATAGATTAGCTTTGCCGCCTAGCTTATCAGCCGTGCATCCAGTTTTTCACGTATCTATGCTTCGAGATACCACGGCGATCCCACACATGTGTTAGACTTCAGTACTGTCCAATTGGACAATGATCTATCTTACGAGGAAGAGCCGGTGGCTATTCTAGACCGGCAGGTTCGACAGTTGAGGTCGAAGAGTTATCCTTCCGTGCGTGTTCCGTGGAGAGGTCAGCCTCCTGAGTCATCGACCTGGGAGTCCGAGTCTGATATGCGGAGCCGCTACCCACACTTGTTTCCTGACTCAGGTACTTCTTTCTTTTGTCCGTTTGAGGACGAACTGTTGTTTTAGAGGTGGAGATTGTGACGACCCAAAGGGTCATCACTTATTTTATTAATCATTTCGAGCTTCTCAGGCCTTGAAAACCTCATCCCATGTTGCCTCGATTTACGTGCATAATCCGAGCATGTAGCCGGAAAGATTTTGTGATAGAAAATATGAATTCTATGAGAAATTTGGATAAAAATGATATTAATATTGATATGGTTGACTTCGGTCAACATTTTTAGTAAACGGATCCGGACCCGAGATTGGATGGTCCCGAGAGGTCCGTAGGAAAATATGGGACTTGGACATGTGTCCGGAGTCGAATTCTGAGGCCTAGAGCCCAAGTTATGATTTTTTCTATGAAATTGTTTTTGAT
The DNA here is from genome assembly GCA_032618575.1 of Nicotiana noctiflora. Lineage (NCBI taxonomy): Eukaryota > Viridiplantae > Streptophyta > Magnoliopsida > Solanales > Solanaceae > Nicotiana > Nicotiana noctiflora. Next base: position 21,146 of record JASVEL010001930.1, on the reverse strand, counting down.
GTAATTGTTAAAGGAAATGAATTAATTGACCTTGGTATCGGGCTCGTATTTTGGTTCCGACGCCCGTACAAGTCTTAAATATTATATATGTGATTTCTGTAAAGTTTGGTGACATTCGGATGTCGTTTGAGATGTTTTGGACCTTGAGTCCCAAGTTTAAAAGTTTTGAAAACCAAAGGTATGAAAATCATGAATTTGAGGCTTGATTTGATGAAAACAAGGTGATATTGGCGATGTGATCGCACGAATAAGTTCATAATGTGTTTTTGAGGTTGTGTACATGTTTGGTTTGGAGCCCGGGAGGCTCGGGTAAAGATTTGATAGGCCGTTGGATTAATTTCTGAAATGTTGCACTGCTGGTTTTTCACCCAACTGTTGGCTTCGCAATTGCGAAGTATTTTTCGCAATTGCAAAGGGGGCAGTACAAGGCAGGGCTCGCAAATGCGAACCCCGATCGCAAATGCGAAGCCCCATTGACCCAGCCTTGTTCGCAAATGCGACCAATTGTTCGCAAATGCGAACATCCCTAGGCCTGCCTATGTTCGCAAATGCGAACACTGTTCGCAAATGCGAACTCTGCCCCATACTGCCTTGGTTCGCAAATGCGAACCATTGTTCGCAAATGCGATCAGTGTTAAGCCAGACTTCGCAAATGCGAAGCATTTTCCGCAAATGCGAACTCCCCAGAATTGCCCTGGCTTCGCAAATGCGAACAAAAGTTTGCAAATGCGAACTTTCCATCCTTAGATTATTTTTCAAACTCCAGAAATGGCTCGGGGTTCGCAATTGCGAACCCATGTTCGCAAATGCGAACACAGAGACCTGTAAATCACGATTTCCAGCTTCATTTTTCACATTTTTACAAAACAAAAACACCCATTTGCGATTTTTCACGGATTCTTTCTTCATCAAAACAATTGTAAGTCACTTTTTACTTAATTCTTTCAATTCCTAACATCATTAAACATGGTTTCATTAGAAATCAAAGGTTTTCATGGTAGAATTTCTTGTTTTTGTTAGAAAATAGGGTTTTTCATAAATTGGGGAATTAGACCTCGAATTGAGATCCGATTTTGAAACAAATCATATACATGAACTCGTGGGGGGATGGGTAACCGGATTTTGGTCCTAACCCCGAGTTCCGACCATGTGGGCCCGGGTTGAAATTCACTATTCCGGGCAGAATGTTGTAAAAGTTGTATTTGGTCTTAAGAATTAGTTTGTTGAGTAGTATTGATGATATTAAATCAATTGTGTATAGATACGATTGGATCGGAGCCAAATTTGAAAGAAAAAGACATTTCCACGGATTGAATTGTTCATAAACATTCGAGGTAAGTGTTTGTTCTATCCTAGCTTGAGGGAATATGATTATGTGCTATGTGTTATGTGATCGAGTGCGGTGTATGGGCTGTGGTGACGAGCATCCATACACTGGCGTCTAGTATGACCGTGAGTCGTTGAAAAATGATTATTTTGAGATATATTACAGATGAATTGTTATTGTTCTCCCTTGTTGGGACTTGTTGTGAAGATAATTATTGATTGCCCTTGATGGGACGATTTATGAATTGTTGTTTCTTTCTTTGCCCTTAACTGTGATTGTTATTTGGGTGAGGAAGAGTGATAATGCACGAAGGGTGATGCCGTGCCATGTTTATTTATTTATGCACGAAGGTTAATGCCGTGCCATGTTTATTTATTGATTATGCACGAAGGATCATGCCGTGCCCTGTTATTGAACCATGTACGAAGGATCATGCCGTACTATGGATGTGAGGATGAGAGTAAAAGCACGAAGGGTGATGCCGTGTACTTTATTTGTTTATTTGGCGAGGATGAGAGTAAAAGCACGAAGGGTGATGCCGTGCAACTGCTTGCTATTTCTTGAATTGATATTACTTGTGTTTACATTATACTTTGTTTTTCCTTGTGAATTTATTAACTGTGGTTAATTGTTGAATTCTTTGAGATATTCCTTATTGTGTTAATACTTGGTTATTTCTTGTTTTTTTGTAGTACACATATATATATTGAATTGCACAGGTTTATGTGGGTGTCTGGTCCTAGGCTTGTCACTACTTCGCCGGGATAGGCCAGGCACTTACCAGCACATGGGGTCGGTTGTGCTGATACTACACTTCTGTGTGTTTTTGCACAGGTCCAGGTTACGATCAGGAGCAGCAGCAGTAAATAAATTGCGTGGGAGTTGATCACATTTGAGACCGAGGTAGCTTGCAGACGTTCACAGGCCCGGCGTCTCTCTCCTTATTTATATTACTAGTTGTAGTCTCTTTGTTCCGAGACAAACAAAATTATGTTGTATTTCTTTCAAACTCTTATGTGTAGTATTCAGTAGTAGTCCGTGAGTTGGTGACTCCACGTCTTGGGTAGAGGATTTCAGTATGATTTTCACCTTGTGATTTGTTATTTCCATTTCGATAAAGCATTCCGCATTTATTTAATTAAAATTGTGTTAAAAACAGGATAGTATGAATACAATGGCTTGCCTAGCTACCACGAGTAGGCACCATCACGATCCCGATGTTGGGGGAAAATTCGGGTCGTGACAGACACTCCATCTTTTGGTCAGCTAGATGGAGCTTTGGTGGTTCGTTTTTGTTGTCATTTATGTTGTCCGAGTTACTTTCAGGGTTGTCTTGTGGTCAAACCCTTTTGTCCTAGCAGTTTGCTTTGGTCTTGCCCAGTTTTGTTTCAGGGCTGTACTCTAGTTTGTTTTGCTTGTTTTGTCATTGAACCATTTCGTCATTAGTTTAACGAAGCTTTCGGTCTTTTGTTACTTCCGGTCATTTTATTTGTTTAGTTTTTTTTACCCTTTAGATTTGTCTTGTGCTCAAACGCCGAATCTAGTGACACGACATGCGCACACATAATTGTGGCTTAATTCTAAAAGTTAATCATGAAGCAATTGGAAGATTATCGGGTCATCTAAAAGAAATAAAAACAATTTGAGACTATTTGGATCCTGAGTCATGTGAAACCGGGGCAAGTAAAAAGGAAACAGTCAAAGGAAAGCTGGCCAAAATTGACATGGGGTCGTTCATAATAATGAAAATGAGAGTGTTGCCCAACAGTGCTTTAAGGATATGACGAATATTAATTGTGTTGTTTACACTTGGCATGTTTTGAAGATTGGAATGACGAAGGAATTTTGTTCTGCTATCCAAACACTTTATCCATCGTCAACCCTTTGAGTCTTATTTTAAATTCTTTCATACCCCTCTTTCGGAATTAGTTGCAAAGACTAGAAACACAAGTTTGAAAGGCAAAAGAAGAAAGGGATAAAGAAAAAGTAAAGAGAAAGAAAACAACAAAAAGAGATAAAGAAAAGAAAAAGAAAAATGAATGAAAAAAAAAACTTGAAAAAGAGGAATTGGGAACTACGTTTGACCTGATTCCTCAAAGAGGATACGTAGGCGCTTCACAGCTCGGTCATAGTGTAAATAAAAACCAAAAAAATCCCCAAGCAAGAAACAGGGGCAGTAAAAAAAAAGTGTTTATGTAAGGAAAATATAGGATTCCGAAGGTTGTAATTTTGAACCCAATTTGTTTTATTTTGAGCCTTTAATACCTTTTCTTTCTAGCCCTGTCCAAACCCACATTATGGTCCAAAGAAAGACCTTTTGACCAATTTTCAAAAGAGGCTGAGTTAGGCAAATGAGAGAAGTTTCATCGGGACATAACACTCTGATTCCCGGCACAAAGACTCCGATCTCCAGCATAAAATAGGAGAGTCTTAGCAGTAACACCACCAATCCCCAGTGAAAAAGTAACACAAATGAGAGAGTCTTAGCGGTGAAAACCTTCACAGTCACCATAAGGCGATGAAAGCTGAGAGAAAAACCGAAATGAGAGAGGCTTGGTAGTGAAAACCCCTCGGGCACTACAAGTCGAACGGAGATTGGAAATCAGATGGGAAAGCCCCAGGCGAAGATTACAAAAGGCGGTTTAACGACGGAGGATAGGCTATATGTGCATGTCATGTCCATTAGAGTTGGTATCCACGTTTGATAGGTTTACTTTATAATTTTTCTTTTTAGAGAGTCATCTTCCTTTTTGTCTTTTATGTTGTTTCCTTTTATCTTTCTCCTTTTTATCGAAAATTCCCCAATAGAGTCTGTTTGCAAGAAATGACTGCAAAATTTTCCATCAGCTTTTCCAATTACGCAAGGCGAGATTCTAATTGGTACACCCAAGTGGTATAAGTCAGGAAGGATCAAGCGCAAGGCCAGTGTCCAGAGGTATATTCCCGAGCAGTAGGAAAGTGACAAAGGGAGGGATCGGTGTCAATAAGGATATCTCAAGGAAGGTTAATGAGACTCAATGGTTGGGAAATGCCCAGTCCTTAGATATGCCGCAAAATGAGAGATATCCCAAGCAGAAAGGTATTTTCAGTGACAAGGGTGAACAAAGAAAATGGTTCACCAGTAAAACATGCAAAGTCTTCACGAAGGGTCACTATCATAGGAATTCGGGTGGTCAGTGGAAAACCACGTGGAAAGGTTCGCGAATAAAGAGTCGTCAAGGAAGGCGGGGAAGCAAGAAAGGAGAAAGCTATCCCCAGCATAAATATCATCAAATAATAATATCCCCAGCAAGTTATGATAATGAAACACAGAGCAGGGAAAGAGGAGGAGAACCATCCCCAGCAGGAGCACCACAACCAGCCCACCACATTTTAAAACTAACCAATTTTTCTTTGATTTGAAACAGGAAGTAGAAGGGTTGTTGGCAGAAAAGCATGCCATGAAGAAGATCCTCAAACTGGGGCAGAAAATTTTCTCCCGTTGCGAAAATTTTCTCGAAACCAAATACCCGGTTGGGGAAAGAAGCCAGATAACGCGAGGAAATGGTCTTTGAACCCGATTATCCCCAGCACTTTGGAAAAAAAAACAACAAGTTGTGATAGAGGAAATTATACCCTCAGCAGACAAGACAAAACGAGGAAGCTTGCGTTCAGAAAGGCAAGAAGTCGGTATCATCCCCAGCAGTTCTCGAAAAAATGAAACACTGATTTCGAGATTTCTCCGGCAGCATTATATCCTACAAGTTTTTCAAGGGGGCCAAGCGCGAGTCCCGAATGAGGTTTGGAAAGAGGTAAAAGCAAAAGGGATCCCCCGACAGTGTAATCCCCAGCGATCCCGGAAGAGAATAAAGGTTTTGAAGGAGGTAGAAAAAGAGGAAATAAAGAAGATTTCCCCAGCAGCATTACCCCAGCAGGTAAGTAATTAGTTCCAAAGATATCCCCAGCAGTCAAGAGAAAAATAACACGACCCAGGAGGAAAGCAATTCCAAAACAACGTAATTCAGAAGAAAGGATGGCCCAAGAAGCGATGCAGTAAGAAGAAAGCGGTGCAGGAAGCAAAGGAAGGCGACGTGGATGGGATGGATTTAGTGAGTGGATGTTGAAGTCAGGGAGCCCGCCTGAAGAATGGAGTGGCGATTTAATTTTGAAGAGGATGTTGTTGAAGTCAGGAGCCCGCCTAAAGAATGGAGTGGCGATTTATTTTCAAAGGATGTTGTCACACCTCCTTTTTACGCACCCGCGAGGGCACCAGGGAGTTTTTCCAATTAGTTGAAGTCAGGAGCCCGCCTGAAGAATGGAGTGGCGATTTATTTTCAAAGGATGTTGTCGAAGTCAGGAGCCCGCCCGAAGAGAGGAATGGCGATTTATTTTCAAAAGATGTTGTCAAAGTCAGGAGCCCGCCCGAAGAGAGGAATGACGATTTATTTTCAAAAGATGTTGTCGAAGGGAGCCCGCCCGAAGAATGGAGTGGCAATTTATTTTCAAAGGATGTTGTCGAAGCCGGAGCCCGCCCGAAGAGAGGAATGGCGATTTATTTTCAAAAGTTGATGTCGAAGTCAGTGGAGCCCGCCCGAAGAACGGAGCGGCGATTTATTTTTAAAAGTCGATGTCGCAGCCGTGAGCCCGCCCGAAGAACGGAGTGACGATTTATTTTCAAAAGATGTTGTCAAAGGGGAGCCCACCCGAAGAATGGAGTGGCGATTTATTTTCAAAGGACGTTGTTGAAGTCGGAGCCCGCCCGAAGAGAGGAATGGCGATTTATTTTCAAAAGTTGATGTCGAAGTCAGGGAGCCCGCCTGAAAGTTGATGTTGAAGTCAGGAGCCCGCCCGAAGAGAGGAATGACGATTTATTTTCAAAAGATGTTGTCGAAGTCAGGAGCCCGCCTGAAGAGAGGAATGGCATTTTAATTTGCTAGGATGTTGAAGTCAGGAGCCCGCCTGAAGAGAGGAATGGCGTTTTAATTTGCTAAGATATTAAAGTCAGGAGCCCGTCAGGAGAGCGAAGGGTTACAACAAAAGTCCCCAGTATAACTCCTAGTTTAGAAGTAGCAGAAGCCACAGTCCGAGGTGACCAACAGAATGTTTAGTCACAATAAACAAAAAAACAAAAAAAAGGGCAAGAAGCCAATCTAAAATGCAGAAGCTGATGGAAGTTGTCCAAGACATGGTCAATGACACAAGAATTGCAAGCCTGGTCCTGATCCAGAAAACCGAAGAAGATTGAACTAGCACCTACAACTAGCAAGTATCAAGGTTCAAATTTAGAGTCTACATGAAGCACCAACCAATACTCAAGATCAAGCTTCAGAAGACTCATAGATAGGAATCTTGTAACTAGGAGCTGATATGCTTAGTTAATCTTTTTCATGTTTTGATTTTTTTTTGTAATAGCAGTACCACGGACCGGAACCTCGATGGAACGGAACCTCGGCGGAACGACACCTCGACTGGCTCTCCACCTCGGTATACTCCATATTCTTACTCACTTTCGAACTACACGTGGCCTGATTCCTTTTTAGCCAGGGATATGTAGGAGACCTTCTGAAGCAAAGGTTCGGTCAAACTTTTCCAAAAAATGCTTCATACGGAGTACTCAAATGGGCAAAAATCGCTCGTATCCGCTCATTTATCTTTGCACGAAAACTCTTCATGTTTCCGCGCAAAGAGGGGCAGCTGTGAGCACGTGATTTTTGCCCTATACGAGAATTACTCCCAAAAATTCAAAATAAAAATAATTTTGTGTCATTTGCAATTAGTGTGGATTTTTGTGTTATTTTTCTTTTATTATCTGTATTTGTGCGTTTGTGTTTATATGGCTAATTTATCTAAAAATATAAAAATACAAAAATATATTGCATTTGTATATAAAATTCATGTTTGCAATTTAGAGCAATTAAGTTTGTTTTACGAAAATGAAAAATACAAAAATATAGTTTTATTAATGTTTCGAAGTCATTTTTAAACTGGAAAAATACAAAAATAATACTTTACATTTTTACCTTTATTAAAAAACGAAAATTATGAAATAAATAAATAAATATAGTTTCATTAGTATTTTTGTGGTTACTTTAATCTTGAAAAATAAAAATAATTTTGTTTAGTTGTCGGTCATAATTTTATAGTTATTTTGCTTACGTAGGATTAATTACTAACACCGTGTTCTCATTCTTGATTCCGGGCAAAGAATAATATTCGGGTTCAAACTACCCGATTTTATAAATTTCAAACCTAGCCCATAATAATCCGAGCCCACCACACGTGGGGGACACGGACGGAGCACGAGATGAAGTCCATAATTCTTGAAACACACGTGGAGACCCATGACCCTTGGTCTCTCACATGGGAATTTTCAGAATTGGTCCAATGGACAAACAAGTGAGGAGACTACTATATTTTAAAAGATAAAGACAACCAATGCATGGGCTATTGGAGATGCTGGCTCATTTTAAAAAGGAAAGAGGAGGTGTCATTTTCCACTCATTTTTCTTCACAGCACCCACTCCTTGTCCCCTTGTCCCCCACGCTTTGTTTTCACACTTTAACTCCCATAATTTCCTCCACCATATGGAATACAACTCATACCCCATCAGCTTCTTCTTAAAAAAAAAGAAATAAAAGGAGAGCTAGACCAGCAGAGGAAAGGGGAGTCGACTTCACTGGTAGCTCGGTTTCCGTCGACTGCTGAGAAGCAACCATCACGCCGCTCCATCGTCGACCATCACCTGAAACCAGTCCTCATCTCTGTTAACCACCCAAACCACCTTCACGTCACCACCTACAGCCACCTGCAGCAGCGTTGCTATCCGGAACGTCGAGTTTGCTGTCTGAGTTTCTGTTCCGTTGCGGTCATTTTCGGTTAGTATTCTAGGTTGTTTTGTTTGAATTCGAAAGATAAAGTCATCTCCTATTTTTAGCACTTTGATAGTACTACTGTAACTTCTCAGCTAGTTTGGATATTATCGATTTTTCATCCCGTATTGTTTGACATAAAATATTTTATCATTTTCAGTTAGTTGGGAACGTGAGTTTAAGTTGAAGGCCTTTTGATTTATTTGAAGATTGCTGAAGAAGTACATGATTTTCATTTGAATTTAAAACTCATTATTTAGAAAGTAAACAACAAAAATTATGAAAATTATTAGCTAAAAGTTGAAAAGTAAGAAAGTACAAAAGCTATAGAAATTATTAGTTGAAGTTGAAAAGTATTGTTATTTATATCATTGTGACCTATTGATGTGTTTTAACTATGTGTCGTATGTGGTTGTCAAATTAGTGCTTTTATTTATTAGAGTTATAGTTAACTTTATTACTGATTGTTAATGTTATTGTTAGTTGTTAATTATATATATATTTTTATCACTAATTGTTAGTTGTTTTGCCATTTATTATTAGATTATTTATATTATTGTCAATTAGTTGTTTTGTCATTTATTATTAGATTATTATATTATTAGATTACATGGCGTGATCATTTTCTTTTGTAATGGATAGTTTCAACTTTTCTGCTAGTGTAAAGCCAAGTTTACTTCTAACGAATTACTTCCGAATGAAATCACGATTCATGGCATTCTCAACAATCTTAACTAGTCTTAGAATAATAATTTTGAACATTATAGTTTTCTTCAAGCACAATTATTAATAATTGTCGTGGCCATGGGTACGGTTCCCGTGACATAGTTACGATGTCTAACTCTAAATTCGGGGGGTGCATTTCATGTAACCTGATTATAACGACTCTAGATAATCTTAGCGAATAAATTAGGTTTTCTTATTTTTTAGAGACAAATAAATTAGAGAATCGTAGTTGCTTTTAGGTTCGTCCTTCAAATAATAAATAAGACGAGTCTCGCCAAATAAAAAATGCAAAGTTGCAGGGCCCTCATAAATGTATATATTAAAAATACTTAGACTTCGGGATGAGACGTTTAGCGAATTTTACAGCCTTCTCAAAATAATAACGCGTTAGTAGCTTTAGGCGCGTATTTAATAATGTTATCTCCCTAAACTCGGGTGCACATTTATGTGACCCAAATCCAAATCTCAACGAAGTCGAAATGTGTCTATAATCACGGGTACATTGATTGTGACGTGGTTAGAAATACGTTTTCACGATGTTGCAATTCTCTATTAAAATAACAATAATAATAGTAATATAAGCGGTCAAAGGTTAAAATTTGCACATAAGTCAAAGCATGTTATAAGTCAGATAATTTAGCCAAATATGACAGTTGAGCGACCGTGCTAGAACCACGGAACTCAGAAATGCCTAACACCTTCTCTCGGGTTAACATAATTCATTATCCGAATTTTTGGTTAGCAGACTGTTAAACGTAGTCATTCTTTTCCTCGATTCGAGATTAAACCGGTGACTTGGGACACCATAAATCTCTCAAGTGGCGACTCTGAATTTCATAAACAAATCCCGTTCCGATTGTCCTTTAATTGGAAAAACTCCTTCCCTTTTATTGTTATATCCCTTCCCGGGGTGTAGTATTAATCAGCGGGTTTGCGGAAAAAGGAGGTGTGACAATCAGTAGTTGCTCGTGCTCTTATGACACCGGGTTCTGGGATGGTTTCAGTGAATCTTTATACTAATTGGTATTATTTAAGTTTGAATTCAACAAGTTATCTTATTTTATGTGAAACAGAAGGAAAAATCTTAGATTTTCAAAATTAATAAAAGAGGAAATTAATTGGCAACCTAATTGGCTGGCCTGACAGCGGTGTCCGGTGCCATCACGACCCGTAGTGGATTTGGGTCGTGACAGAAACAATATTTTTTCTTTTCTTTTTTTTATTTATTAAAATCAAAATATTTTTCCAGTTTTAGAAAAATATCGCTTTAAAAAACTGAAAAATAATTTATAAAACAATTATTTTTATAAAAACTAAAAAAATCGAAAAGTAATTTTCTAAAGAAATATTTTTGTATAAACTGAAAAACAAATATTTTGTATTTATAAGTTTTTAGTTTAAAAAAAATCAATTTTTTCAGTTTTTACTCCTTTAGAAAATTGATTTTAAGTTTTTTGTTTGCTAGATTTTACAAAAGTCATTATTTTAGAAAATAATTTTTCAGTTTTTAAAAGATTTTTTTTTGTTTTTTTAGTTTTTACAAAATTATTGCTTTAGAAAAAAATTATTTTGATTTAATTAATTAAAAAAAAGAAAAAATATTGTTTCCGTAAAAAATGGTAAATTTATACAACTATTAGACTATTTAGGCATATTTGGACCAAACTATTAACGACTGACATATTTATCCTATTTCAAATAGTTCACGGGCATATTTAAATATTTTCCAATTTAAGAATAATGTTAAGCCATTGCCCGAACAATAAATAAATTCATATGAACAACAGAGCAATACTAAACCTTATTAGTCATAGTTTGGAAAGAATAGAACTATATATTATAACATCTAATAGAAAACATAATTCTATATTTTCTTAGCCAATAAAAATATATGAATGAACAGAAAGATGAGAGTATCTTGCGTTCCTATCGGGGTTAGTGCCAAAGAAGACATTGTGGAGCAATACGAAAGTACCATTAAGATATACTCCCTCTGTTTCAATTTATATGAACCCATTTGACTGGGCACGGAGTTTAAGAAAAGAGAAGACTTTTGATCTTGTGGTGTAAAATGAGGCACCTTTATTTTGTGTGACTATAAATCATTTCTTAAAGGTAAATTGTTTCCAAATAAGGAAAGGGGTCATTCTTTTTTGCACGGACTAAAAAGAAAATAGGTTCACATAAATTGAAACGGAGGGAGTATTAATTAACAGAAACATGAGAATATCTAGCGTTCCTCTCGGGGTTAGTGCCAAAGAAGACAATGTGGACCAAAACAAATGTACCATTAAGTTCCTTTGGACGTCATTACTATAATTCCTGTAAAAAGCGATCAAACTATGGCGACTTTGGCGACTAAAATTGGCCTGTCAAGAAAAGCAAAAAGTTAGTTTATCAAGAAAATCAATCAAAGTTGGTTGCTAAACTGGAGAAAATAATAAATTAAATTCAGGTATAATTAGCGAACAAAGTAAGTTTCTATTCAGGTCAACAAAAGTCAAAATTAAAAATCACTTTTGTATTTACTATCTAAATAATATAAATGTAAGCCGTTAATACTTTTGTAATACAAGAGATTAATAGTACTATAAAGCGTACGTGTATATATATATATATATATATATATATATATATATATATATATATATATATATATATATATATATATATTATGCTATAATACAAGAAAGTAGGCCTTTAGCGTGGGGAAATTGGTCATTATGTGACAACCCGACCCGTCGTCTCATGTGTTACTGCCCCGTTTCCCCCATTTATTTCTTCTTCATGTTTCATTATCGACATCGGGTGTGTTAGAGTTGAATTGGATTGGTTTTGATAGGAAATGAGACACTTAGTCTCTTTAAGGAAGGCTCGGTTGGGAAAAGTCAACCGGATATTAACTTATGAGTTAGAGGGCTCGGATGTGAATTCTGGTGATTGGCTTAGTTTCGAGAGGTGATTTGTGACTTAGGAATGTGATCAAAATTGATTTTGGAGATCTGGTGTAGAATTAGGCGTGAATTGGCAAAATTGGTATTTTGACAAATTCTGGTTGGTAGGCGAGATTTTGATCTGGGTGTCACAATAGAATTCCGAGAGTTGCAGTAGCTCTGTTAGGTGATTTTGGATATGTTCGCAAAATTTCAGGTCATTCGGATGTATTTTGGTCGGGTTTTTGATCGAATGCGTAATTTGGAAATTTTTAAGAAACTTAGGCTTGAATCCAATGTGATTTGATAGTTTTAGTATTGTTTGATTTGTTTTGAGGATTGGAAGAATTTTGAATGGGGTTTTAGGATATGTTGGTATTTTTGGTTGAGGTCCCGAGGGCCTCGGGGTGAGTTCGGGTGGTTAAACGGAGAGTTTTTGACGTTTGTTGCAGGTACATATTGCTGGTATCGAGTATTTCTGCTTCTGCAAAAATGGACCGTAAAAGCAGTTCCGCAGAAGTGGGTCGTAGGTCGCAGAAGTAGTCATTGGTTGGGTAGAGCAGTTTCGCAAAAGCGGAAGGAGGTTCACATCAGTAGGTCCGCAGGAGCAGACGGTTAACTGTGAGCACGTGATTTTTGCCGTATATATGAATTATTCCCAAAATTCAAACAAAATAATTTTTCTTTCATTATTTTACGCTTCGTAAATTTTGTGTTATTTTTTATTAATTGTTTGCATTTTATTTGTGCATATGAAAAATAAAAAATAATACGCATTACATTTGCATTTAAGATCTAATTTCATATTTTGGGATTATGTAGTGGTTAAGTTGTTTTAGAATAAAATTTAAAGAAAATAACAAAAATAGTCCATTTTTTCATTTTTAATTGTTAATTGTTGAAATTGTCTTAAGTTGCATTAAATAGGAGTTAATCAATTTTCAGGAATTAATTAGTTTCATTTTGGAAATAAATTAGGTCTCTATTTTTGCGACGACCCGGACCGTTGTCACGAGAGTTACCGCCCGTATCCCCTCATTATGTTGTTTCATGTTTCTATATCTGTGTTAGAGTCTATCGGGTGAATTCAGATTAATTCTGGTTGAATATAAGGAATATAGCCGTTTTGAGTGAAGCTTGTTTTTGAAAAGTCAACCTGATGTTGACTATATGGTTAGAGGGCTCGGAATCAAACTCCGGTGATTCGGTTAGCTTCGGGAGGTGATTTGTGACTTAGGGGAGAGATCGAAATTGAATTTGGAGGTCAAGTGTAGAAATAGGCTTGAATTCGCTAAGTTGGAATTTTGGCGAAATCCGATCGATATATGAAATTTTGATCCAGGAGTCGGAATGGAATTCCGACGGTTGCAGTAGCTTCGTTAGGTGATTTTGGATGTGTTTGCAAATTTTCAGGTCACTCGGTCATCGTTTGGTCGGGTTTTTGATAGAATGTACGTTTCGAAAGTTTTGGTTGAAACTTAGGCTTGAATCCGCCATGATTTGATGATTCATGTGTTTGAGGGTATGTTTTTATGATTGGAACCAGTTTGTGTGATGATTTAGAGTGGATTTATATTTTTGGTTGAGGTCCCGGGGGCCCGGGATATTTCGGAGGGTCAAACGGATGAATTTTTGAAGTTTGTAATTGCTGGTATTAATGCAGCAGTGGTTTCCGCTTCTGCAGAAGCAGGACCGCAGAAGCGGCTCCGTAGAAGCGGATTAGTGATGGCAGGTGCGAGCCCAGGGGTTGGCCAATGGAGATTCCGCCAGAAGCGGGAGAATAGTTGTAGGGGCAGACTCGTAGATGCGGAAAATAGTCTGCAGAAGCGCAAATGAATGGATTGGAGAATCTCGCGGAAGCGGATAAAGTTCCACTTAAGCGGTCTCACAGGTGCGAGTTTTCAACCGCAGAAGCGGTCTTGGAATTAATAAATGTCGCAGAAGCGACTATGTTTTCGCAAGAGCGGGCTCGCGTAAGCGAGCCTAGTATCGCAGAAGCGAAAAAATGGCAGAGTTTAATGACCAGTGATGCCTAGAAATTTTAGGAATTATAACTCATTTGGGGCTTCGAACTTAGAGGCGATTTTGGTGATTTTGAAGAGAAAATTAAGGGGTATCATCAGGTAAGCACTCATGGACTCAATTTATGTTAATATATTGATAAATTATGGAACTAAACTCTAAAATTGGAAGAATTGAGGTGTATAAATGGGGGATTATTGCTCTAAGCCTAGAATATAGAAAATCAATAATTTGAATGGGCAAACAAAGTCCGATTTTGATAAACTTTATATGTATGGACTCGTGGCGAGATAAGGATTTTGTAAATCTGACTTTTGTAATTTATCGAGAAGCGAGCCCGGCGTCGGGTTTTGGCAACTTCGTATTTTTGGGTGTAATTCGAGTTATCTCGATTTGGTTATGTTCCTTTAGCCTATGTTGATGTATTCCTACTGGTTTTGATCAGTTTCTTTACCCATGGAGGATGAGTTTTGGCAACTTTGTAGTTTTTGGTGTAGATTGAATTTTTTTGACTAGGTATCATCCCATTGGTCTAATTTGATGTATCTCCACTATATTTGATCAGACTCTACACCTGCGGAGCTTGATTCTCGTGGATTGGGGACTATGGCTTAGTCCGACCTGATGATATTATATTGTGATATTGGCTATTCTTGAGCCGGTAAACCTCCCACTTGGATGGTTGTGGATATCTTGGGCCTGTGAGCCAGTTATTTGGATCCCATGAGGATCAGTATCATTGCTTTTGTTATTATAGCATGTTAATTTGATATCAGTCTTGAGCTAAACACTGTCTAAAATGGTTTTCCAAACTCTGGTATATCTGAATACTATTTTCTACTATTATTGATAAAAAGAGATTTCAAATGATATTTCTGTGACCGTGAGGATTGCATTATATGTAGCTGGACTGATAGTGGATCGGGCTACACGTCGCAGCATATCATTGATATTGTGCTTGGGCTGTAGGAGCCCGTCCAGAGTCTGAAGCCCCACAGTGATTGCGGGTACCCAAGTAGATCGGGCTACGTGCCGTAGCGATCATGTTCATGCATCTACATTGCATTTAGATACACCTGTTGTACTGTTTAGCTGTTATTGCTAATTCTGAACCTTACACTGTTAAAAATGGTAAAAGAGATTATTATATAGCCTTACTTAGTGCAATATTGGATATTCTTATCTTCACTGTCTTTATCCGTACTTATTACCAGTAAGTTGGATGTACTCACACTACTCCCTGCACCTTGTGCGCATACCCAGGTACATCACAACAGGGCTCTCCCCAGCTGCTCAGAGTGCTTTATCCGAACTGTCAAGGTAGCTGCTAGCGTTCGTGGGGCCTGACATTCCCATCTATCCTTTTATATTTAGACTTTTCTACATTTGTCAGATACAGTTGTATTCGGTGTTACTATTGTATTCTTGGTAGAGGCTCCTGGCTTATGACTCCAGTTCTGTTGGAGATATTACATTGTGTTGGGCTATTTTTCAATTTATGCTAAAATATCGTACTCCTGTTATTGTTGAAAATTGCTTTTGAAGTATAATGAGAGCTGATATCTTGGTGTTGTGTGAGATTGGTCAGGCTGGCCTAGCAATGTGCTAGGCGCCATCACGATCGGGTTTTGGGGTCGTGACAAGTTGGTATCAGAGCCTATGTTACGAGGCCTCATAAGTCTTGAGCCGGTTAGTAGTGTCTCACGGATCGGTATAGAGATGTCTGTATTTATCCTCGGGAGGTTGGAGACCTTTTAGGAAACACTTCACATTTCTTGAACTTTGTCGTGTGGTTTTGTTGTTCTGAGAACTGAACTTTTGTATTCTATTCTCTCGTAGATGGCGAGGACTCGTGCTACAAGACGAGGTGGACGACCACCATTGCCACCAGCTAGAGACCGTGATCGCGGTCTTGGTCGTGGTCGTGGGAGAGTGGCAGGGGCAGTGCCAGGAGACCCACCTGTTGCCCCTATCCATGATCATACCCCAGTGGTTAAGGCTCCAGCAGTACCCGCTCAGGCACCGACAGTTCCTATTGTTATTCCTGGCCTTCAGGAGATATTGGCCCAGATATTATCAGTTTGTATTGGGTTGACTCAGGTATTTTCAGCTACTACTGCAGCAGTGACATCTCAGATCGGGGGTGGTCATCAGATCCCCGCAGCTCGCACACTAGAGCAGGTTGTGCAGGGACTCTTCAGACACCAGAGGCAGTTCCATCTCAGGCAGTTGCACCAGGTGTTCCAGTTGCGCCAGCCCTAGAGTATGTTGTACCGGTGATGCCTGACGACGAGCAACATAGATTAGAGAGATTTGGCAGACTTCAGCTGCCTTCATTCAGTGTTACTGAGGGCGAGGATGCCCAGGGATTCTTAGACAAGTGTTAGAGGATGTTGCGTACAACGGGGATTCTTGAGTCCAGTGGTGTTTATTTTATTACATTTCAGTTTTCAGGTCCAACATTCATTTGGTGGGAGGAGTTTGAGAGGCGTAGGCCTGCAGGGGCAGCACCCCTTACTTGGCAGCAGTTTTCCACTCTCTTTTTAGAGAAGTATGTGCCACAGTCTCGCAGAGAGGAGCTACGTCGCCAGTTTGAGTGGCTAGTGCAGGGTAATATGTCAGTGACTCAGTATGAGTTGAGGTACACTCAGTTGGTCAGGTATGCTATTTGGATGATCTCGACAGATCGGGCGAGGATCATGAGGTTCATCGATGGCCTCAACTATTCTATTCGTATCTTGATGACCAGGGAGAGAGTATTGGCAGCATCTTTTGAGTAGGTTGTTGATATGCCACGCTCTATTGAGGAGGATTGTCGCCGTGAGCGAGAGGAGAGGGAGGCCAAGAGGCCTCGAGTTTCTGACAGTTTTAGTGATGCTCCATCTAGGGGCATTTTCATTAGGGCAGAGGTCGTTCATCTAGACCTCCTCAGTCAGGTCGCCCAAAGCATAGTGGAGCTCCTTCGAGCCGTGGCCGTCAGGGTTTTCAGCAGGGCCAGTCATTACTCAGTGCCCTCCCAGCTCAGAGTTTAGCACCTTCTTCTTCGACCGAGGTTTCATCTACGGCGAGCGGTTCCCTTCAGTCCCCTTCTCCAGCGCCAGGCAGTTATTTTGAGTTTGGCGAGTTTGGCCACATTAGGAGGCAATGCCCTTGACTTCGCATGGATAGGTCTCAGTAGAGGGATCAGCCCTCCTCTGCAGCACCATCTCAGGATAGTAGAGGTGGAGGTTAGTCTTCTAGAGGTCGCCCCAGGAGTGAAGAGCGATCGAGTGGTGGTCATGCACATTTCTATGCACTTCCTGATAGGCGAGATGCTGTTGCCTCAGATGCAGTGATTACAGGTATCATTTCAGTTTGTCACAGAGATGCTTCTATTTTATTTGATCCCGGGTCCACATATTCGTACGTGTCTTCTTATGTTGCACATCATTTGGGTGCGACTCGTGTTAGTCTTGATTTGCCTGTTCATGTATCCACCCCAGTGGGTGATACAATTATTGTGGATCACGTCTATCGATCCTGTATTGTTTCTATTGGGGTCTGGAGACCCTAGTGGATATGCTATTGTTAGGTATGGTGGATTTCGATGTGATTTTGGGCATGGATTGGCTGTCCCCGTGCCATGCTATTTTGGACTGTCATGCCAAGATAGTTACATTGGCTATTCTTGGTATTCCTCCGAATGAGTGGCGGGGTTCGACTTATTATGTCCTTAGCTATGTCATTTCATTCTTCAAGGCTCAGAGAATAGTTGGAAAAGAGTGTTTGTCATATCTAGTATTTGTGAGGGATGTGGGAGCTGAGAGTCCTAGTCTTGATTCTGTGCCCGTTGTGAGGGACTTTCCAGATGTGTTCCCATCAGACCTGCCGGGCATGCCGCCAGACAGGGATATCGATTTTGGTATTAATTTGGTGCTGGGCACTTAGCCCATTTCTATTACTCCTTACCATATGGCAACAACTGAGCTGAAGGAATTGAAAGCCCCAACTCTACGAACCCGAGGAAAGGCTGCACAGTAGTAGTAGGGGCGTTAAAATCGGAGCTTTTTGTAGTGCTAGCAAGAATGCGCTCATGGTACTACTTCGCTATCGGTCACCCAGGAGTATTTAGCCTTGCAAGGTGGTCATTGCTAATTCACATGGGATTCCTTGTGCCCCATGCTACTCGGGTCAGAGTATAAGCTAGTGATGCTTTCGGCTACTGCACTTTCGCCATCTTGGGTGCAGCATTCGGGCTGCTTCGCCTAGCAGCACGAACATCTTTAGGAGCTTTTGATAAGGGATTCATTCGCCCTAGTGTGTCACCGTGGGGTGCACCGGTATTGTTTGTTAAGAAGAAAGATGGCTCTATGAGAATGTGCATTAATTATCGACAGCTAAACAAGGTAACAGTCAAGAACAACTATCCTCTACCGCCCATTGATGATTCATTTGATCAGCTCCAGGGAGCGAGGGTGTTCTCGAAGATTGATCTTTGTCCAGGCTATCATCAGCTGAAGATTAGAGACTCTGATATTATGAAGACTGCATTTAGGATGAGATATGGGCACTATGAGTTTCTTGTGATGTCTTTTGGGCTGACCAATGCCCTAGTCGCGTTCATGCATCTGATGAATAGTGTATTCCAGCCATATTTGGATTCTTTTGTGTAATGACCCGGCCCGTCGTTACGGGAATTTACCACCCCGTCATGTTGCAATTACATGTTTTATGCTTTTATATCAGGTGTTAGAGCCTATCGGGTGAGTTAGGAGTGAATTGAATTGAAAATGAAGCAAATAACATGTTTGAAGGAAGTTTGAATATGGAAAGTCAACCTAGAGTTGACTATCGAGTTAGAGTGCTCGGAATCATATTCTGATGATTCGACTAGTTTTGGGGGATCATTTATGACTTAGGAGAGCAATCGGAATTGAATTTGGAGGCCCGGTGTAGTTTTAGGCTTGAGTTGGCTAAAGTTGAATTTTGGTGAAATCCGAACGGTAGGTGAGATTTTGATCCGGGAGTCGGAATGGAATTTCGATAGTTGCAGTAGCTCCGCTAGGTGATTTTGGATATGCCTGCAAATCTTTGGGTCATTCGGACGTCGTTTGGTCGGGTTTTTGATTGAATGAGCAATTCAGAAATTTTGAAGAAACTTAGGCTTGAATCCGTGTGTAATTGGTGATTTTGATGTTTAGGATGGTGTTTTTATGATTGGAACAAGTTCGTATCGTGTTTTGGAGTATAATGGTGGTTTTCGTTGGGGTCCAGGGGGACTCGGGGTGAATCCGGACCATCATCCGGGCATTTTGAACTTGGCAAAGTCTGCTGTAAATTGCAGATCACTGTGCAGAAGGCTAAGCCTTCGCGTTCACGAGGGCAAGGCCCGCGTTCGTGTAGGCTGGGGCACCTTGGTCATCGCGTTCGCGAGGAGGAGAGCCGCGTTCGCATAGAAGGAACCTGGGAAGCATCGCGTTCGCGAGGAGTAGACCGCGTTCGCGTAGAAGGATCTCCGGATGGCTGAAGAAATGTGCATCGCGAACGCGTGGGGCATGTCGCGTTCGCGAAGGGAAAATGGATCAGTCCATCACGGACGCGTGATAGGTAATGCGAACGCGAAGAGTAAAATGATGTTGGGAATCGCGAACGCGTGGGAGCTCACGCGAACACGAAGAGCAAATTTGTCTGGCAGTGAAATTAAATTGCAGAACAGAGGGCTCACGGGTTCATATACCCAAAACACCATTTTTGAGCCCTAGAGAGAAGAAATCACGGGAAAACGCTGGGAAATCATCGGTATTCATCGGAGGTAAGTTTCTTGACTCAAAAACATCATTTTATGGTAGAATTAACATCAATCTTCATGAATATGGGTAGAAATTATGAAGGATTGTGGCCTAGATATTGAAAACGAAAATTTGGGTTTTGAAAGGCCAATCGAACTCCAATTTTGGTACATTTTATATGTATGGACTCGTGGCGAGACGAGGGTTCTGGAAAAATGAGTTTTGAAATTTTTCGAGATGTGGGCCCGGGGCTCGGGTTTTGCAAATTTCGTGATTTTTGATATTTTTCGAGTTCTTTCGATTGGGTTATATTCCATTAGTCTATTTTGATATATTTGTGCTGATTTGTGCTAGTTTTGACGTGCGTGGATGCCGGTTCGAGGAGCTAAGGCGTCGCGGGCATGAGTTTTCGTCGGTTCGAGGTGGGTAATACTTGTAAATGATGTCCTGAGGGTTAGTAAACCTCGGACTTGCACATCTTAGTGCTGTGTTGAGGTGACTTGCACGCCGGATAACGGGCGTGACTTGGTCCGTCCCGCGTAATAATTAATAACACCTAATTGTTGAAATGAATTGGACTAATTATCATGCTTGGGCTTCGTGCCGATTATTTGAATCCTTCAGGGATTGGTATCATTGTCTTGATAACACTGTGCATATTTTTATCTAAATTTAAGGTTTTAAATGGTATTTTGCTATTCAACATTCTTATAAGGTTATGAAAAACTTGAACAAGGTCTTAATAATATTTTAGCTGTGAGCTAATATGATATTGTTGCCCGTAAGGCTCTCTTGATTATTTGTTAGACTGATTTGGGCCGAGGGCCATATGTTAGGGCATGACAATTTATGTGAGCATATGCATACACATGCATGGATCGGACTGCACGCCGCAGTGGTATACGGATCGGGCTGCGCGCCGCAGCAGGTGTGATATTAATATTGTGCTTGGGGTGTAGGAGCCCCTCCGGAGTCTGAACCCCCACAGTGAGCACGGGTACCCAAATTTGATCGGGCTACACGCCGTAGCGGTCATATGTATTTCATGGCATACATACATTGGTTTACGTGTACTACATGGCATAACATTCAGCACTCATACATTACTGGCACACATGCATTAGTTGCCTTATTGACCAGATCTCCTGGTGTAAATTGATAAGGAGTGTTGAGCCCGAGGGGTTGATTTAAGTGCGGACTTGCACTACTTGAGATTGTATCCAGGTATTGGTATATTATTATGAAAGAAAGTAATTAAAAATTGAGATTTTTTTTATAATCTACTCACATATGCCGGAAAGGAATAAAAAGATAGTTCTGTATTGTGTAGTATGAGATAGTGCCTTATCGTGGTTTTCTTCCCTTCAACATTATTTAATTTTACTACCGTTGAGTTGGAAGTACTCACACCCGACTCCCTCCACCTTGTGTGCATATTCAGGTACATCACAGCATGGCTGATTCTATCGCGGCTCGGGAGTGCTTTGGGACAGCCGAGGTAGCCGGCCAGCCGTTCACAGG
>JASVEL010001929.1:0-56735 GCA_032618575.1 Nicotiana noctiflora | reverse complement strand
TAGCTCTTAAAGAGTTGAGAAGAAAGCAAGCCTCGTGTTGTCGTCGTCGTCGCTTGCTCGGCTACGGCAACGGCAATAGCTTCGGCTTCGGATTTGGTCGATTGATTGATTAAATATTTGGACCAAATTTATTTGTTAATAGTAAAATATTAACAGAAATAGTATTAAATATTTATTTTAATAAAATAATATTAATATTAAATCCAAATTTCAGTTTTCTATTTTTGTAACAGAAAATTAACTACCCATCAATTTTCCCTCTTTATTTTCCCTCTTTAGTGTTGAGTAAATAGCAATTTATGCAATGGCATTTATGCTGTGGAAGTTTTGCAGAAACAGCCATTCTGAAGAGTTGCACCTCTTCAAATTTCAGCCCAACTTTTAGCTATAACTACAATACTATTCTTCTCAGAATATCACTAAGAATTTTCTGAGTTTCTCCTCCTTTCTTCTGCATATTTTCACTACAAAGAAAGCAAAACGTAAGTGTGATTTGCTACCGAACTTTGTGTTCGTTGAAACACTGGGTTTGAAGTACCACTACACCAATGTGTAATTCGTTCTATCGTGGGAGAAAATAATCCATAACTTTGGGAGCTAGGAGTAGATTAAATTCCTTAAGGAAACACGGTGAATTCAGTGGGCTCGAATTGGTTTTTTCTTTCATTTCTTTTTATGCATATTTTTGTTTGTATTTATTTATATTTCCAGAATTATTTTACAAATACAGTCTTGTAACAAGCTTAAGGAATTTAATATATTTATGTATTTGTTCTTACTGTTTCTGGAAGAGTAAAACCTTTATGGTTTTGTACTCTATTAAAATCTACGTGATTTTAATAGTTGTGTCATTCTTTTACAGAAATGACTAGTGAGAAAGAGAATCAAGTTGTTCCAATGGTGATTGCTAATGCCTTAACAAGCCGAACGACTCCGGAGCATTGGCACCGGCGGAAAAACCCAAAACAAATTTCGGGATTGATTTCAAGCGTTGGTAACAAAAGATGTTCTTCTATTTGACTACTCTAAGTCTCCAGAAGTTCATCATGGAAGATGTTCCTATGTTGTTCGATGAAACTCCAGAAACTGAACGCTTTCTCGTGATTAAGGCGTGGAAGCATTCAGTTTTTTATGCAAGAATTATATTCTGAGCGTGCTGGAAGATACTTTGTATAACGTCTACAGTGGCGTAGAAACGTCAAAGGAATTGTGGATTGCGCTTGAAAAGAAATACAAAACTGAAGATGCCGGGTTGAAAAAGTGTGTTGCTACAAAGTTTTTAAACTACAAAATGGTAGAAAGCAAGTCTATTATTACCCAAGTCCAGGAATTGCAAGTGATTATTCACGATCTCCTTGCTGAAGGTATAAATCAAATTAATACTGATGGTGAAAGTAGTAATCTTAGTACTTTTACTAATGAAAATTTCGTTGAAGGTATTGTTATCAACGAAGCATTTCAAGTAGCAACAATGATTGAGAAGTTGCCTCCTTTGTGGAAGGACATCAAAAACTACTTGAAACACAAACACAAGGAGATGTCCTTTGAAGATTTCATTGTTCGGTTGAAAATCGAAGAAGACAATAAAGCTGCTGAAAAGAGATGCCGTGGAAACTCAACAATAATGGGAGCAAATATTGTTGAAGAGAACAAAAAGAGGAAGAAGGCTTCTGGACCGAAATACAACCCAAGCAAGAAGCGATTTAGTGAAAACTGCTACAACTGTGAAAAAACTGAACACAAGTCTACGGAGTGTCATGCTCCGAAGAAGGACAAGAAGAAGGGTCAAGCGAACATGGTTGAAAAGCATGATGATGTTGATGACTTATGTGAAATGTTTTCCGAATGCAACTTGGTGGGCAATCCTAAAGAGTGGTGATTAATTCTGGAGCCACTCGCCATGTTTGTGCTATTAGAGAAGCGTTTGCTACTTATGATCCTGTTGGATCCGATGAGAGGATTTCTATGGGAAATGCTTCAAAGGCCAAGATTGAATGATGTGGGAAGATATTTCTCAAAATAACCCCCGGCAAAGTGGTGACTTTGAACAACGTCATTCATGTTCCCGAGATTAGGAAGAATTTAGTCTCTACTGGACTTCTTGTTAATAATGATTTTAAATGTGTTTTTGTTTCTCATAAAGTTGTAATAAGTAAGAATGAAATATTTGTAGGAAACGGTTACCTCACTGAGGGCATTTTCAAGTTGAATGTAATGGTGGTTGAAAATAATAATAAAATTTTAGCTTCGTCTTACTTACTTGAGTCAAATGAATTATGGCATATACGATTTGGGTCATGTCAATTATAAAACCTTACGGAAAATGATTAATTTGGAAGCATTGCCTAAATTTGAATGTGACAAATCAAAATGTCAAGTATGTGTGGAATATAAATATGTTAAACATCCTTATAAGTCGGTTGAAAGGAATTCAAATCCTTTAGACTTAGTTCACACAGATATTTGTGACATAAAGTCAATACCATCTCGCGGTGGAAAGAAGTATTTCGTAACTTTTATAGATGATAGTACTCGATATTGCTATGTTTACTTACTTAATAGTAAATATGAAGCAATAGATGCATTCAAGCAATAAAAAAATGAAGTTGAAACACAACTTAACAAGAAAAACAAAATGATAAGAAGTGATAGGGGTGATGAATATGAATCTTCTTTTGAATAAATATGTTTAGAATATGGAATTATTCATCAAACAACGGCTCCTTACACGCCACAATCCAATGGGATTGCAGAAAGAAAGAATCGGTCATTAAAGGAGATGATGAACGCATTATTGATAAGTTCTGGTTTGCCACAGAACGTGTGGGGGGAAGTCGTTCTTATGGCTAACCGAATATTAATCGAGTACCCCATAGCAAAACACAATTCATTCCATATGAAAAATAGAAAGAAAGAAAGCCCAACTTGAATTATTTTAAAGTGTGGGGGTGTTTGGCAAAAGTGCAAGTTCCTAAACCCAAAAAGGTAAAAATAGGAACGAAAACCGTTGATTGTGTTTTCATAGGATATGCGACTAATAGTAAAGTATATCGATTTCTGGTTCATAAATCAGAAGATCCCGATATTCATAATAATATGGTTATAGAATCAGATAATGTTGAGTTCTTTGAAAATATATATCCGTATAAAAAGGAATGTGAGTCGATTAGCGAAGGATCTAAATGACCTCGGGAAGAAGCAAAAGAAAGTACACTTAACCATGAGGATCCAAGGCATAGTAAACGTCAAAGAGCGTCTACTTCATTTGGACCAGATTTTGTGACTTTCTTATTGGAAAATAAACCTCAAACATTTAAAGAAGCTATGTCTTCTTCGTAATCATTGTTATGGAAAGAGGCAGTCAATAGTGAAATAGAATCCATATTGAACAACCATACATGGGAATTGGTTGATCTTCCTCCTGAAAATAAACCTTTGGGTACTAAATAGATCTTTAAGAGGAAAATAAAATATGATGGCACTATTGACAAATATAAGGCAAGACTTTTGGTCAAAGGGTATAGACAACGAGAAGGTCTTGATTATTTTGATACATACTCTCTAGTTACAAGAATTACGTCCATATGAACGTTAGTAGCGTTAGCTGCAGTTTATGGTCTTGAAATTCATCAAACGGATATTAAGAAGGCCTTCTTAAATGAAGAATTGGAGGAAGAAATCTACATGGAACAACCATAAGGATTTGTGGTTCCAGGTAAAGAAAAGAAGGTCTGTAGACTTGTTAAGTCCTTTTACGGATTGAAACAATGGCATGCAAAATTTGACCAAACAATGTTATCAAATGTGTTTAAGATAAATAATTGTGATAAATGTGTGTACATTAAAAATGTTCCAAATTACATAGTCATTGTTTGCTTATATGTGGATGATATGCGCATAACGAGTAATGACATTGCCAATATAAATGCTACTAAAAGTATGCTAACTAGCAAGTTTGATATGAAAGACTTGGGAGTTGCTGATTTAATTCTGGGAATTAAGATCCATAAGACTTCTGGCGTTGCCACAATCTCATTATATTAAGACAGTACTTGAAAAATTCAAGCACTTGGGCTTTAAAGTTGCAAAGACTCCAATTGACGTGAATCTTGCATTAGCAAAGAACAAAGGCCAAAGCATATCACAATTGGATTATGCTCGTGTGTTGGGTTGCTTAATGTACATCATGAATTGTACACGACCAGATATAGCATGTACTATTAGTAAATTGAGTCGATATACGAGCAATCCAGGTCAATCTCATTGGATGGCCATAAAACGAGTTTTGGGGTACTTAGTACATACCCAGGATTTTGCTTTGTACTACAGTAAATATCCTGCGATCATTAAGGGATAATGTGATGCAAATTGGATCACCGGATCAACCGATTCCAAGTCCACAAGTGGATATGTATTCACCATCAGTGGAGGAGCGGTATCTTGGAAGTCGTCCAAACAAACTTATATTACCCGCTCTACAATGGAGGCCGAGTTTATAGCCTTGGATAAAGCCGGTGAAGAAGCTGAATGGCTCTGAAATTTCTTGGAAGATATTCCATTTTGGTCCAAACCCTTGGCACCAATATGCATACACTGTGATAGTCAAGTGGTAATTGGAAGGGATGTGAGCGTTATGTATAACGGTAAATCTCATCATATACGACGAAGACATAAAACCGTTAGACAATTACTCTCTAGAGGAATTATCACGATTGACTATGTAAAGTCAAGTGATAATGTGGCGGATCCACTTACAAAAGGCCTAACTAGAGATGTAGTTGAGAAATCATCAAGGGGAATAAGACTATGGCCGAGAACAAGTCATAGTGGCGGTAAATCTACCTAGAAGACAAGAGATCCCAAGATCTAGTTCAAGGAGATCAAACAAAGTCATTTATGACGGTTCAACATTGTCAAATAAACTTTTGGTCCATTCTCGTATAAGACAATGTTCAGTACCAAGGATAAAGCATTAAGGCTTTTTAATGATTTCTAAATTTGATACGGGGTATATCAAATATTGTATCTACAGGATGACACATTTAGGAATCACCTATGTAAGTGTGAAGTGTTAGCTGCTTATAGGAGAACTTTGTAAGGCCAGTTCTCTACGCACTTATGAAACCAGGTGGTGTTCATGACTGAAACGAACACAACAAAGAGAACCAAAGACGGTTAATGGTTGGTTGTGTGACTTGTGGTTGTCTAGGTATACACCAAAGTTCGACGGTTCAAAGATATCAAATCTACCGATTGATCGAGTATATCCGACATAAGTTCACTACGAAAGTTCAAAGGGAAACCTACTTATCCGGATGCAATTAATCCTTACTTGCGAATCAACCAGTTTTTCATGCATACTTTCGTGATATAGCCATTTCCCATTCATGTGGGGGATTGTTGGGTTTTTTTAATACATTTAATTAATATATTAAATACTTAAAAGAGGGTGAATGGGAAATGGAGGGAACTAAAAATTTTGAGTAAAATTTCAAGTTCTCCCTCCTTGGTAAACGAGCATTGTCCCATATCGGAAGAGAAAGAGGGTTTTATGGGTATATAAGCAATTGCTCTTCTTCTAGCTCTTAAAGAGTTGAGAAGAAAGCAAGCCTCGTGCCGTCGTTGTCGTCGCTCGCTCGGCTCAGCTTCGGCTTCGGCTAGGGCTTCGGCTTCGAATTCGAATTCGGATTCGGATTCAAATTCAGATTCGGATTTATATTTGGATTTGGATTTGGTCAAATGATCGATTGATTGATTAAATTTTTGGACCAAAATTATTTGTTAATAGTAAAATATTAACAGAAATTTTATTAAATATTTATTTTAATAACTGAATATTAATATTAAATCTAAATTTTAGTTTTCTATTTTTGTAACAGAAAATTAACTACCCATCAATTTTTCTCTTTATTTTCCCTCTTTATTGTTGAGTAAATAGCCATTATGCAATGACATTTATGTTGTGGCTGTTTTGCAGAAACAGCCATTTTGAAGAGTTGTACCTCTTCAGATTTCAGCCCAACTTTTGGCTATAAATACAACACTATTCTGCTCAGAATTTTACTACGAATTTTCTGAGTTTCTCCTCCTTTCTTCTGCATATTTTCACTACAAAGAAAGCAAAAAGTAAGTGTGATTTGCTACCGAACTTTGTGTTCTCTGAAACACTCGGGTTTGAAGTACCACTACACTAATGTATAATTCGTTCTATCCTTTGAGGAAATAATTGATAACATTGGGTACTAGGAGGGAATTAAATTCCTTAAGTAAACACTGTGAATTCGGTGGGCTCGAATTAGTTTTTTCTTTCATTTCTGTTTATGCACATTTTTGTTTGTATTTATTTATTTTTCCAGAATTATTTTACAAATACAGTCATGTAACAGGAATGTCTCAACTTAATTGATTAAAATACAAAAGAATACATGGGTTTTATGTATAAAAAGTCATGAAATAAAAGGAAACAAAAGATGCCACAATTAAGGTAAACCCAAAATTAATGCTACGCAATAATCACAATTAATGTAGAACATCTCTAAATATACCGTATCTTAACACCAATACTACACTACTTTTATTTTTTCCATTCTAATCTCTCGTGGCTGGTGACAAGTTATGTTAGTGTTGTGGTCACATGTCTTTATCGGTATAGAGTAGATCTAAGAACATTTCACTAGACACCACATGTATCTCATTGCAAAAGAATTAATTTACACTTGTTAGGAACAAAATGCTTCTCTAAAAAGAAATAAAAAGAGAATGATTGGATCAACTCCAAATATTCAGAACAACAATTGAATTACATGAAAGAATTCTGTTTTCATGATTTGCAGATTACCACAAAGCATGGAAGCAAAGCTGTAGAATTGAGCAAATAGAGTTCTTCAATATTTGAGTAGAGTCCTACTTTTCCAGCCAATGAATCAAACCCTGATTGACCTATCAATTCTTGAACATTTTCCAAAGGTCTATGCACCCTACCAGCAATCACTCTGCATACTATTAGAGCCTTTCTCAAACATATATTTTCATCATTTTCCTCAATTGCTTCTAATGCTCTTCTACTTGTGGATGCTGTAAAAACTCCAACCCTAATTTCCTTCTTGATTGAGAATCCATACCTTAGAATTTTACAAACTTTGCATTTTTCTGATGTACATAGGCTAGAAGAACCATTCATACCAAGGGAACATTCAACCGTTGTGCCATAGAATCTTAATAGCTCATTTCCATCGGCTAGGCAACGAGGATGTTTCTTGGCGAGTTTGCTGGCTTTGATCTTTACTAGTTCGCGATACTCCTCGAATTGAGCTAGTACTTTCTGCATATTGTGAACCTTCAAGATTCTCTCAATCCCATTTGAATTGTTTTCAGGCTTTGAACAGCTTGTTCTGCATATTATCTCTACAATTTTCCTTGAGGAATCCCCTTCAATAAGTTCAGTTACTGCAAAACAGACAAGAATATGCTTTTTTAAGGCAACAAATTCACAAAAATTAATACTCCATGTATTAGAAAGCTTGTTCTTTAATTTCTGCACTGAAAACAGAAATTTGAACCAAGTTCACTCAAGAAAAGGGATTTAGATCCAATCACATTAATTGGTAAACATTAGCAATACCACCAAAGGCAGTAGTAGGATAGTTGGGAACTTGGATATCTCCATCATTTAACCAGATATCCCGAGTTCGATAACTTTTTGGTTGGAAGTATTATCCATCTAGTGGACTTATCCGGCACGATTTCAGATACCAGATAGTTGCACCGATAAAAAGGTAAACATTAACAATAAGCAAGATAAATGTAAATACCAGCATGTTTGGAGAGATGATGTGCTTCAACAGCTTCAAATTTAGCAAATTGTTCACCACATTTATGACAATTCAGAGCTGAAAAGCCATGAGAATCTGCACCAGAAGAAGCCTTAGGCCTAGAAACAATACCACCAAATCCAGACCCTGCTTTTCTTGATAAATTCCCAGGTGACCCTTTTCTTATAGGGCTACCAAAACCTCTATATTTTCTTGAAGATCCAATATGGTGTCCACCTGGACCAGGTGTCCCAGGTTTTAAGGTACCCATAAAAGCAGAAACACTCTCAACATTATTTCCACTACTCCCATTACCATCTTGGAAATTACAACTAGTAATCTTGAGTTCACATGTTGAATTGCTTAACACAACTTCATGTGTAATTGGATTCAAAAGCTCACTGCTTCCAATAGATCTTGGACTTTGTAATGGTGGCTTCTCCATATGTCTTTTACTTCCATGTATAACATCTTTCAGATTTGCTATTGACCTTGAACAACCTGATCTACTCACCGTCTTTTTCGTCGATATTTTGCTTAAATTTTTGCCATCAGTTCTTGGATCATGAACATCTCTTAGCTCTGATTTGCACTGTAGTGATCTCTTTAAAGCAAACCAAACTGCTGGCATTTTTTTTTCCTCCTCCTCTATTCTTCTTTGACCTTCAAACTAAAGAAATCTTGAAAATATACATTGATCAAAAGCTTGGAGTATGAACTATTGGTATTGGGAAGGAAAAAAATTTGTTATGAAAGGAAATCTTCCCTCCATATATTTTTTCTGTAACTTTGTATCCTATAATGTACTAACCATAATAAATACTGTAGTATACTAAGGTGTAAATTTATGGAAACTTTTTCAGATACATTATTCAGACTTCCATGCAATGAAACCAACACAACACGTTTAATATTCTTAACATTCATTAGATAAATCAGCATCTAAGTTATGGTCTTTAATTGCGGGTTAATTAATGATAGCGATATTATTCAATGGGAAAGAAGAACTCTGTTATAGAATCATCCCACAACGTGACATTAATATACAAACTAATTGGTCATAGTACATTTAAGGGGAAAAGACAACTACACCCTCTTCCCCTTTCATTTATTGAATACAGAACTTAAAATATTAGATTGATTTGTATATCTTATAAATAGTAGAATTAATCGTGTCAAAATTTAAACTGGTTAATTTAAAGAAATTCGAAGTCTAGTAATTTGTAAAATCTATAAAAATAATAAGTACATTAATCCTGTAAATATGAGGGCATTCCGAACTAGAAGAGTGTCGTATTAATTGAGATCAGAATTGAGAATAAACACGTAGACAATGTGGAATAAATGCATGGTCGTTGGTCCAGAAATTAAATTAAATACAGTGAGTTGTTAGTTATTGACAATCTAGAGTTAGGAGGCATATGACGTCTGTGTGTGGACATGGAATATTACAATATAGAAATTAGATTAATTGTTGGAAAATTTTGAAGGACAAACCAAAAGAGTACAAAGACATGACAACAGAAGGTAATAAAGTACTTCATACGGCAGTAATACTTTTGAAAGATAAAACAGCGTAAACATGTAAATGCATCCATCAATTAGAACTTTTATTGAATGTTTACTGGTTTAAAGATGAAATGAAACAAACAAACAAAAAATCAATACAGAGAGGCTACACGATAATAGGTGAATTTAACTATAATCACACCTTAAATAATCACCTTCATGTGCAGTTTTGATGATAAACGTGATAACAAAATTCTCTTATTAGTGTTTTTCATGATTTGCAGGTAATATATGTCCAAGGAAGGCTAGGGAGTAGTTTTGGAGTCAAAAATGAAGAAAAGAGGCCAACTGTGTAAATTCCCAAATGAAACACACCTGCCAGCCCTGAAAATTCAGAGAAGAGGTTTGACCGCGGTTCTACTGCGACCGCGGCAGAACCGCGGTGGAAGATAGCAACAGAAGATTTGAGATTCAGAGAGGGTCTTTGGCCGCGGTTCCATCGCGAGCATGGCAGAACCACGGCAGGCACAGTAAACTTCGAGGACTAAAGTGTAAAAGACAGAATTTTTAGACCTAAACCCTATTTTAATTACTAGACTTCGCCCAAAAGAGGCATGTATTGGTTTTTAGAGTATCTTGGCAAGGGACACTATTGTGAAAGAATACTCCAAACATCTTTCTTCTTTTCTTTGATTTTTATTGTTAGTTATGATGAATTCTATCTTAGTTTGTTTTCTCATAGCCATGAGTAGCTAAATTCTTTGTCTAAGGTTTTGATGGAATTTACTGGGGATAAACTTCTTGTTTATGTGAATACAAATTGCTAGTTTAATCTCTATTAGTTCAACTTCGTGTTTGTTGCAGTTAATTGACAGGATCTTCAATTAGCTATGCCTATTTAGTGAGCATAACTTGGAAAAGAGTGCATATTTAGGTTATTGTTGAATTACACCACTCCTAAATTATAAGACGAATCCATAATTGCGGGTTTAAAGGCGAGATTAGGGATAACGAAGCATTGGGTGTAATCTAAAGTGAATTGTACTAAATAAAGTAAGCTAGTTTATCTCGGGAGAGTGCAATAGTAAATTACTGTGATTATTCGGGGGAGATTTACGGTAAGATGAGCATTCATGATTGATAGAGATGTGTTGATAAATTTGTATGAGCATAAACAGAAGGGATCCCATCAATAGGGAAAATCATTGCCTTGGCTTTTTCTCATTATTGTTACAACCTTATTAGTTTAGTTTACAGCTGTTTAGTTACTTGCAAGCGTAGTTGGTAAAGAAACATTCAATTGAGATTCAAATATTTGGAAAGCTGGTTCTAAAGAATTAGTGGATCTGAAGATAGTGATTGATAGGTTAACTCTCTGTGGATTCGACCATGGGCGTAATACTCGGGTTATATTTGCAACATCCACAGAGTCCTTTTTAGAAGGAATAGTTGGGCGTGATCAAATTTTAGCGTCGTTTCCGGGGAGTTAACGGAATTATCAGTTGCCATTGATAAAAATACAAATATTCTTATTGTAGTCAATTTTCTCTCTACCCAACTTTTTATTAAAAATTTGACGGTTGTTGACTTGGTTGCTCAGGTGTATGCCTAGAAAGTCTACGAGGACTGGAGAACTACTTAAAGGACTCTTAGACACCGAGCAAATATTTCGGGCATTGAATTGTGCCAACAAAAGACTTCAACAACCCAACAGACACTCAAAATCGAAATTGACATGGGGGCGTAAATAATCCCAACGAAAACGTCAGGAATGAGCAGGCTTGCTTAAATGCCAGGGCAGAGGCACCTCATGTGCCTGAGAGTCCACTATATGACTAGGCACAACCCACAGCTGACAATTTGGCCACTGCCATTATTGTGCCCGCAATACAAGCTTAATCATTCCAGATTACAAATAATATGCTACACTTGTTGCAAAACAAGGGACTCTTTTCTGGGACACAAATAGAAGATCCTCATCAGCACTTGAAGAACTTCTTATCCATATGCAAAACTCACGGCAACCCAACGTGACTCCGGAAGCAATCAGGCTATTATTGTTTCCATTCTCGGTGACAGGAGCTGCGCAGGTTTGGCTAAATTCACTCCCTTTCAACTCTATAGAAACTTGGGATGAGTTAGTCAAGCAATTTCACAACAAGTTCCACCCGCCCAACAAAACTCCTCAACAAATTGATGAGATCGTGAGCTTCAAGCAGAAACCAATGGAGACTCTACATGAGACATGGGGTAGGTTTAAAGGAATGTTGGTTATGTGTCCTTACCACGGTGTTCTAGAATAGATGTTGGGATAATGGGTTATATGGGGCTATCAGACAGCATGAAGAATATTGTAGATGCCTCAGCTGGTGGGGCGTTCTTGCGCAAGACTTGGAGAGAAGGTTAGAATTTCCTAGACAAAATGGCACAGAATTCGGGATGGATAACTAGGAATGCACCTATCACTCCAGTGATGCACTTAGTGCCTCTTGATCCTTCTAATACAATGACTGAAAATATGGCGACTCTCTTAACACAAATGAGCATCCTCACCAAAAAGGTGGAGGAATCAGGGCATAAGCAACAGGTACATATAGTAGATACTTCCAATGGGGCCTTGTGCGCATCTTGCATTTTCTAGCAAATTTGTAATCCTTGGAATGCAGAGCATGATCATCATCATCAGCACCCCGAGATATGAACTATGTGGCTAACTATGGGGGTCAGAGACAAGGAAATCAGAATTAGGGTCAGCAAACTCAGCAGCAGTACATGCCACCTCAGCCACAGTATAACGCCGGAAACATGGGAGGTATGGGACCCTCCAACAACATGGCATTGTATCCTAGACCACAGGGATACAATAATCAGCAGCAAGGATACCATCTACCTCAGAAACAGCATGGTGGAAGACAAAAAGATAGGTTCGCAAGACTTGAAGCAATGATGCAGTATGTTATCGGGTCCAATGCAAAGATAAATGAAAGAGTGGATGCATATGATGCAGCGATCAAAAATATTGAGGTTCAAGTGAGCCAGATTTCAATATCGCTGAACAATTATCCTCAAGGGAAATTACCTGCAGATACCCAAATCAATCCAAAAGATCAGGGCCCAAAGCAGCTGATTGTAGTGAGTCTCCGTAATGGTAGGGATCTATATGTAGAGCAAGAGAGAGCTTGAGAAAACATACACGCTGAGACATTCATTCCAATGCTCACTGAGATAGTTCAGTCTACGGTATTGACAAAGGTGACAGTCCATCCCTCACTTGAAGAGAAGTATACAGCAGGAGACCGAGAAAGTAGCTGAGCCATTTGAAGAGCCAGTAGTTGAAACAGTAGCTGAGAAAGAGAATTCCCAAGTGATGGGAAGAAAATATCTCATACACTATTTCCACAGAGGTTGGCCAAGCACCAAAAGAAGGAGCAGTACAAAAAGTTCTATGAAATGCTCAAGCAAATCCAGGTAACATTCCAATGATTGAAGCTTTAAAGGAAATGCCTGGATACGTAAAAATGATGAAGGACTTGATGTCCCGAAAGTTTGACTTCCAAGACTTGGCCACGCTGACACTGACTCAGACCTGTAGTGCAGTAGTGTCGAGACCTGTTGCTGAAAAGCTATCTAATCCAGGTAGCTTTTCAATTCCATGCACTATAGGGAAGTTTGCCTTTGCTAAGGCACTTTGTGATTTAGGGGCCAGCATCAATCTTATGCCCCTGGTTATTTAGAAGAGGTTAGGCATTGGGAGAGTTAGACCTACCTCTATGTTGCTGCAGCTAGCTGACAAAACTGTGAAGCGTCCATTTGAGGTCCTTGATTATGTGCTTATTCAGGTGGGGAAATTCGTGTTCCCTACAAATTTTGTAATCTTGGATTGCTAAGTGGATGAAGAAATTCTTATAATGTTAGGACGATCAGTCTTGGCCACGGGGAGAGCTTTGATAGTAGCTGGGTTAGCCCAGTTCAATGTGTTCCTAAAAAAGGTGGCATGACGGTTGTGAAGAATGATAACAACGAACTAATCTTAACAAGAACCGACAAAGGCTGGATAATTTGCATGGATTATAGAAAGTTCAATCTAGCCACCTGGAAAGACCACTTCTCACTTCCCTTCATTGATCATATGCTTGATAGATTGGCAGAGAGGTCAGATTTTTGCTTTCTAGATGGGTACTTAGGGTACAATCATATCTCTATTGCACCTGAGGACAGAGAGAAGACCTCCTTCACTTGCCCATATGGCATTTATGCCTTCAGGAGGATGCCCTTTGGCCTATGCAATGCACCCGCCACATTCCAACAGTGCATGATGGCCATATTCACTGACATGGTAAAGAATATAATAGAAGTGTTCATGGATGACTTCTCAGTAGTGGGGAATTATTTTAGGAATGCCTAACAAATCTGACGCATGTGCTGAAACGGTGCATCGAGACTAACTTGGTTCTGAATTGGGAGAAATGCCATTTCATGGTACAAGAAGGAATAGTCTTGGGACACCGGGTACTTTATTGGACATGCCGGTTTCTACCGGAGGTTCATAAAATACTTATCCAAAATCGCCAACCCTCTCTGTAAGTTGTTAGAGAAAGATCACCCCTTTGTATTTTCTGATGATTATAGGGTAGCATTTGAGGAGTTGAAACAGAGGCTGGTCACAGCACCCATCATCGTTACCCCCAAATAGGAGCAACCGTTCGAATTAATGTGTGATGCTAGTGACTATGCGGTGGGCCAGTGGAAAGATAAATTGATGCACCCGATCTACTATGCTAGTAGAACGCTGAGCGGAGCCCAGTTGAACTACACAATGGCGTAAAAGGTGATGCTAGTTGTGGTATTCGTTTTTGACAAGTTTTGGTCATATTTGATAGGATCCAAGGTAATTGTATACACCTACCATGCAGCTCTTAGATATTTAATAGAAAAGAAGGACTCTAAGCCACGCCTGATTCAATGGGTGTTGCTACTACAAGAGTTCAATCTTGAAATTTGTGACCGCAAGGGCACTGCAAATCAAGTCGCTGATCATCTATCACGACTTGAAAGAGCTGAAAATATAGTAGAAGTTGAGGAAATTCTAGAAACGTTTCCAGATGAGTAGCTACTCACTACCACTTATCAGGAAGCGCTATGGTATGCAGACTATACTAATTACCTGGCCATTGGTATTGTTTCTCACGACCTGTCATCGGTCTAGAGGAAAAGATTTTTTCGTGAAAGCCAATTGTATTACTCGGATGAGCCATATCTGTTTAGAATATGCCTTGATAACATGATCCGGAGATGTATCCCCAAGATCGAACAATCTTCTATTTTGCAGTTTAGAGGAACGAGGACAGCAACAAAGGTGCTAGAGGCTGGATTTTTCTTGCCAACAGTGTTTAAAGATGCTCACTTATGGGTAAAGGGTTGTTGTAAATGTCAACGCACCGGGAACATTTACCGGCGTCACGAGATGCTCATGAACCCAATTCAAGAGGTAGAAGTGTTTGATGTCTGGGGTATAGATTTCATGGATCCCTTCGTCAGATCCTATGGCAATAAGTACATTTTTGTTGTTGTTGACTATGTGTCCAAGTGGGTAGAAGCTGAAGCATTGCCCACCAATGATGCTAAAGTGGTGGTTGGGTTTCTAAAGAAGAACATATTCACACGCTTTGGGACACCGCATGCAATTATCAACGACGGAGGCACTCACTTCTGCAATAGGGCCTTTGAAAAGTTGTTGGCTAAATATGATGTGCACCACAAGGTGGATACTCCGTGCCACCCGCATACTAGTGGACAGGTTGAGGTGTCCAACAGAGAGATCAAAAGTGTATTGACAAAAACTGCGAATGCCACAAGAACCGATTGGGTGAGGAAGCTAGATGATGCACTATGAGCTTACAGGACAGCTTTCAAGACACCAATTGGTATGTCACCATACAAGTTGGTGTTTGGGAAGTCCTGTCACGTACATGTAGAACTTGAGCATAAAGCGTGGTAGGCATTGAAACAGCTAAACTTAGACTTGGAAGTTGTGGGCACGTCAATAGTCATTGAATTACATGAGCTCGAGGAGTTTCGGTATCTTACTTTTGAGAGCATAAGGTTGTACAAGGAGAGAATGAAGTTGCTACATGATTAGAACATCATTAAGCGAAATTTCAAACCTGGGGACAGGGCATTGCTTTATAACTCAAGACTGAGGTTTTTCCCGTGTAAGCTTAAGTCACGGTGGTCAGGACCGTTTCACGTGGTTGAAGTTTTTCCATCAGGAGTTGTGGAAGTTGCCATTGAAGATGACTCTCGTACATTTAGAGTCAATGGTGAGCGATTGAAATTATATATGGGTATGAACGAGCCTAAGGAAATGTCTGAGCTGCACTTGAATGAAGCACAGAGGTCGAGCGAACCTTAATTATGCTCATCTGAGTCGTGCCACGATGTTAAATCAGGCGATGTGCGGGAGGAAACCCATAAAATTGTATTAAGGGTAACCTTTTAGTCTCTTTAAAAAAATACAAAAATAAAAAAAGGCGTCAGAATCAGAAAGGAGCCCCGACCGCGGTTCCACCGCGACCGAGGTGAAACTACGGTCAAGAGGCCTCTCTGAGCCTCATCCCTCGCGTTTCTACCGCGACCTCGGAAGAACCGCGGCAGACCCTGACGGGGCCCAGGTAAGTTTTGTTTTAATTTTTTTTCTTTTTTTTTAACCTACCCCTTTTAACCTAACCCCTCCCCTCAATTATTTTCCCAAACTTCTCAGCAAAACACCTGCCTCTCTCTGTTTCTCTCTATTTTCCATCTCCAATTTTCATCTTCTTCTTCCTCCATCTCCACTACCATATTCACCATTATCATCTTCCCCAACCTCCATCTCCACTACCCACTCTTCCCCTCTTCTATTCAAGTAAGCTTTTCTTTTCCCCCTCTATTTCTTCTTCTTTAAGTAGTGTATTTTAGTTATTTGTTAGTTGTAATCAACCCTAGTTAGTATTAGTGTAAAGTTTTAATTTTTAGCTTTCTTTTATGATTTCTATTGTTTTATTTGTTATTTGTGGGGTTGTTTAGTGGTAAATTGATTGGGTCTCCATTATTCTATAATTATGGGGATGTTTTGGTGACTTGAAGGCCTAACAAAATATTTTTATGGTGTAGTGTGGTAATGGGTCATTTTTGGCCGAAAATTGGTTGTTTTGTTGTATAATTTTGAGGCATGTTATGCCTAACCTAGGTTTTGGTGGTGTTATCATTTATGGATGGTAATATTATAGTTGATGGTTGGTTGTGTGTAATTGGTGGATGGTAGTGTTGTAGTTCACGTGTATCACTTGAGGGAGTAAGTGTAGGGTGTGTTATGCCGGAAGTGGTAAGAAAATTGTAGGGCTATTGTGGAGGTTGTTATCCTTGAACACATTTGTTATGGAGGCATGGGCACATTGTATGAATGAAATAAATGGGGGAAGTGTTTGGTGTCATCGGGTGGTGAAGTCCGAGTACCCATCCGATTGGCACTAGTTAGGGAACATTTGATGGTTCTTCTGATTCCTTGCAGGTATTATGGCTCCTAAAAGACAAAGGCGATCGGCAGGGCCATCTCAGCGACCTACTTATGATGAGTCCAGGTTCCAATCGAAACTAGAAAAGGACGACTTCAACGCCAAGGCTACAAAGAGCTTGCTCCATGAGATCCTGATTGATCGGGTAGCCCTCCGAGCCAAAAAAGGGGAGATGTATGAAGAAATACGGAGGCGGGAAATGGAATTCCTATTTGACGACCCTGCTCTAGTAAACAAGGTGTTGGTTAAAGAGTTTTATGTTAACTGCCCATTGTCACACCTCCCTTTTTACTACCCCACATAAGCATAAATATAAATACGCTCGTAGGGTATACCCCGACGCTCAAATATCCGAAACGGATAAAAATAACGTAAGGGAAGGAGTTTTTCCAATTAAAGGACAATCGGTTCGGGATTTTATTGAGATTAATCAGAGTCGCCACTTGGGAATGATAATGGTGTCCCAAGTCACCGGTTAATCCCGAATCCGAGGAATTTTGACTCTTAAAAAATGTCTGCGAAGCAAAGATCCGGATAAGGAACTCTGTTAACCCGGGAGAAGGTGTTAGGCATTCCCGGGTTCCGTGGTTTTAGCACGGTCGCTCAATTGTCGTTCCCGACTCTTGTTTGACTTAATTACAGATTTTAACAACATATAGTGCTTTTTACATTAAGTATTATTTTTTAGAGAATTTGCGGCATCACGAAAACACGCCTCGAGTCACACCGTAACCAGTACGCCTGTGACTTTCGGTGTATTTCAGCTTTGCCGGGATTTGGATTTGAGTCGCACCAAGTGCACACTCGTTCATAGGAAAATACGTTAAATCGTGCCCTAAATAACGTCTATCGGCTTTTAAATCTTTTGGGATAAGCTATGGAATTC
The DNA here is from genome assembly GCA_032618575.1 of Nicotiana noctiflora. Lineage (NCBI taxonomy): Eukaryota > Viridiplantae > Streptophyta > Magnoliopsida > Solanales > Solanaceae > Nicotiana > Nicotiana noctiflora. The sequence goes on along the minus strand of JASVEL010001929.1, from coordinate 38,976 downwards.
GCTATTAGCTTTCCCGAGTCTACTTTATTATCTTATTACTAAATGGGGGCTCCGCTTGTTTAACGTTGGGCGAGGCTCGTCCCAATTCAATTTTAAAGTTCGATCCTAAGAAGTGTATACTACGTCTCTCTAATTGTGTTTTTTCCTTAATCGTTTCCTAATACTAAGCATTCCCGGTCCTTCCGATTTCTATTGTTATTTGGGCCTGGACCTTCACGTCAATTAATTAGATCAGCAATGGGCCAAGCCCGGGCCTTAAAGCCCAGGCGGTCTTCAGGCTTTCTTTCAATGGACCAGTGAGTTTCGTATGGCAGTTCAGGCCCACGTTACACATAGGGTCCGAACCAAATTGTAATAACAAAGAGTATAACACCGAATTCATATAAAGAAATAAATACTCAGAATTGGAAATGAAATCAAATCACCTTTATTTATTAATAAGGAAACCAGTACACAAAAACAGTAGTCTTAAGTTAATGGACTATGTACATGAAGAGCTCAATCCATTGTTATCATTATACGCTCATAACTAAGAATTTATACTAATATCTAATTATTTGCTAAGGAGGTATTCTGGAACACATCCTACTTACCTAGGAAATTAAAGTGATTTAACTAATTATTCACAGCATCAAAAGAGAAACTAAACGATTAATCACAGATATTTGCTATATTACCAGTTTCATTGCGAGCTATACCTCTCATCATCACCGGTTCATCCTAATTGAATTGCTTCAATATCTAGTTATTTTCCCTTTTAAAACTCAATCAGATTTGAACCTAGATTCACAGAAGCAGACTAATTATGTAAGCAATAACTATACGAGTCTCTATATCTAAGCGATTTAAGGGTTTAAACAGGACCAAACAGTGGGTTTTACAGTGACTTAGTTTATTACAACGTTATTAAATCAGTTACGCTTGACTTGAACTAATGTCTTTTATCTTCTAAAACTTACTTATACTAAAATGTAGATCCATACCAGATGATTATCTACGTGATCATGGCTTATGAGACTATTGGGAAGAACAGTTAACGATTTGGGAACTTATGATATGCTAACTTATGTTTTAATATTTTTACCTAATTAAACTAAGTGATATGCTATTACTACTACGACACTACTATTATACTACTTATTATATCACTAAGCTATTACATCTTTTGTGTTTTATTTTTTTCTCTGCAATCTATTGTAATACACTACAAATAAACTGCAAATTCAAACTAACACTACAACTATTAAGCTAACAGTACACAATTGTTAACACGAAAACTTAAAATGAATCTTCATTTTTATTTCATCCAAATCATCAATACAACTTCAATTGTAGAGAAGTGTACCTGGTTTTGAAAGGAATGGGAAAATGGAAAATCAACAAGGCGGTGAAAATACATCAACAACAACAGTAACAACCAGCAGTAGCTTCAACACCTCAATCCCGAAAATCCCAGCAATACGGAGAAAAACAAAAACAAACCAGTAAAAAATAGAAAAGAAAAATATTTTCCAGATTTTCTCTTTGTTTTGGCTTTCTAGCTTTGAACTCTTTTCACTTCTCAAAAGAAACTCTCAAAAATTGTATTTTTTCCGTGTATACTTCTGTATCCAGAGTGTATATCGAGTGTATACTACAGCAGGGAATTTTTTTATTTTTTCTTCTCTTCCGATTTTTCCTCTCTTTTTTCCTCCTCTTTTTTCATAAATCTTCTCTTCTATTTATAGGCAAGAATTTCGAAAATTTTCAGATTTTTTATTAAAAAGAAAATATTTTTTTAATTTAAAGAAAACCCACTAATCCATGTTTTCCTCTCCTTGTTTTCTTCCTTGATTTCCTTGCCCCCCACTACTTTATGTCATGTAATTATGATTATTTTTTGCTAAAAAAAATCTGAAATTTTCTTCTTGGGCCAAAGGGTTTTGGGTTGGGTAAGGTTTCTTAGGATTGGGCTTGTAACTTAATTTGCAAGATGGCCCAATCCAAATTTTTTCCATTTTGTTCTTCTCCATTATTCAACTTCCTAATTAATAAAGCCCAAAATACTAAGATTAATTTATAAAAACTAAAATTATCTTGAAATACTAATCTCATAATAATAATTGTCACCTAATTTTAAATGGTAATTAAAATACAATCACACAATTTGGACATTAAAGGCTAAAATGCAAAAGATGCCTATTTTTGTGATTTTCATTTTTGTAAGATAAAATTAATTACTCCTAATTGTAGAATTAAATCCTAAATGCAAATGCGATATATATATATATATATATATATATATTGTCATTATTTTTTTAAAAATGACACTAAATTCACAACAATTGCAAACAACACAAAACTCTTTTATTTTGAATTTTTGGGAGTAATTCTCATATAGGGCAAAAATCACGTGCTCACACCCATTACACTTGAGTAGGGAGGTGATTGTTCGCAGTAAGGTAGTAAGTGCCAAAGTTCCAACAATTCGATGGGTGTTGCGGCTGCCTCCGTTCACCAGTGACGTCGATATTACCACAATAGACCAAGGGTCACATGGGAGGTCATGATAGATATTCTTTGCACAGGGGGCGACACACTTGGATACGTGACCAAATCACCCTTAACTCTAACTCTTTCACCCACTTGGCCAAGTGTTAGTTGACTATCATCTGCAATAGGTTCTAGCCATCCAGCAATACAACGGACGTGAACTTCAATCGGGCACTGTTGACTTGGTGCTTCGTCAAAAGGAAGGATTTGGATGCGGCCCGGGTAATTGGTGATGAAATGGTCCTATGGGGACCGCTGCTGACAAAGGGATTCTATTTCCCTTCTTTGGTAACCACACTTTACTTGATGAGAAACACCCTCACCATTCCTTCCGATTGAGATTTGCCACCCAAAGCAGCATTCAAAGCCTCTAGCATCAGAGTGGGCTGGGGTACAACGACAACAATTGAGATAAATGACGAGGATGACGATCCGGTCCATCTTGCTCCATCTAGGAGATCTACTAACAGTATCGAACCATCTCGACACACCCATTCTGGGACTAGACTATCCAGATCACAGTCCACCAGCCCTATGCTGTGGTCCATGGAGGAAGAGGTCGCGGATCTCCGCACCTCAGTATGGCCTACACACAAGGATGGATACCACGTCTCAGAGGCAGTCCAGAACTAAGAGCCAATTTATGGCCTGGTTTCGTGCGTTGGGGAGAGCCTGCAATGTAGACCCCAACACCGTCTTCGAGTCTGAGTGAGTCTCAGGGAAGTCTTCGATCCCTTCTGCTCTTTACTATGTTGATATGAGATGGGGACATGCCATGATTTTAAGTGTGGGGTGGGAGACTTGCTCTGATTGTATGTTGTATTGTATATAGTTATTATTGTATTGTAGCATTAGTCTTGTATATATTTGACTATGCTTATATTAGGATTAGCTGACTTGGCCCAATGACGGACACTTGTCGACGGGTCTATTGAGGGTCAAAGTCGGAACTAATAAAAAATTAAAAAAAACCCAAAAAAACAAAGTTAGAGAACTCTTCTTGAAACACTATAGATCCTCCTAATTTGGGAGGGGTTTTAAAAAAAAGGACTCTTCTTGATGACGGACTACTTGGACAGTACTCTTGAGGGAAGTAGTCCATGTAGAGTTTTTTTTTACCCCCCCCTTGATTTTTCTTTTGACCACAGTTCTTTTCCAAGTGTTTTTCTTGAACCGGGTTAGGTAGATTTATCTTTTGTAACTTTAGCACTAGATGGGTGAAGGCTAGAATGTAACATCTGATGTGCACACCTGCAAATAACTATAAAAAAAAGAACTTGAGAGTGTAACGTCTAGGCTTTTTTGTGGACTCATAAATCTGTGTCTTAATTTGCATATCTTGTCTTGCTTGAATACTTGTATGAGTGTGTTGATGAACTGATTCGGAATGAGTTACATGCTAAGTGTGTGAGAGTTATTACTTGCATTATGTGCTTGCATGCGATACCAAGAACTTGCCCTGTGTGTTTGCAAAGCGAAATAGAAGTCGTTTGGAATTAGATATGATTGAGGCATTTCTTTGTGCAACCCTATATAATTGTTGTGAGCACGTGATTTTTTGCCATACGTGAGAATTACTCCCAGAAAATTCAAAATAAAATAGTTTTTTTATTGTGCATGATTTTTTGTGATTTTTGTGTTATTTTATCTTACATTTGCATTTTTGTGTGTGCGTGTTTATTTATTTATTTAAATTAGTAAAATACAAAAATGTTTGCATTCTGCATATAAAATTCATGTTTGTAATTTAGAGTAATTAAGTTTATTTGACGAAAAATGGAAAAATAACAAAAAATATGTGTTTAAATGTCTAAAGTCTAATTGTGTGGTTTTAGCCCTAATTGTTATTTAATTTGGTATTAATTGTTATAACGATTTAACTCGTACCTTTTATAAGTTGATTTATTTCTATAAGTTAATTTAGAATTTTTAGAATTTTAGTTTTATTTTAAGGAAATAAAAGAAAAGAAAAAAAAGATAGATAGAAGAACAAACCACATTTGGGCCATTTTTCATTGAATAAAACTAGGCCCAAACGAAACACCCCTACCCAGCCTCGACCCGGTCCATTAGCCCATACCTGACCTGTTTTTATTAATGAATTTATCATGGCCGTTGGATTTCAATGATCCAACGGCTCGGATTATTTGACCAGTTTTCAATTACCCAAACCCCCAAACCCGTTAATTCACTTCATTCTCCCACACCCCTTCATCGTCTCTCATCAGAGACCAAAAATGAAACCCTAGCGCCGCCCTTTCTCTCCATAGACGGAAACCCGGCGGCAACAACGCCGCCGGCCACCAAATCAACACCCCTAAGCCACCTAGCCACCCTCAAGCCAAATCCATTAACCATTTACCTCGAATCAACCGGTGTAGTCTCGAATCTCCATTGGAAGATTTGAACAAAACTGGAACCAACCCCAAATGGCCCCAAACTCACCCCAAACACTTCCCTAGTCTCCCTCGTCACCAAACCATAGTTGGTTTTGTTCGAATCCGGCCGGAACTAGTCAAGACCCAAAATCGAGTTCAAGAACCCTAGAAATCAAATTAGGGATTTGGGGTCCAAAACCAAAATGAATTGGGGTCTAATAGACCTTAATTGAGATGTTTTCATTTGAAAACATTTCGATTAAGTTCCGTTCGACTCCAAAAAATCCAAATCCAAACGGCCAGATTTCTGTTCAAGTAGATTTTTTCACTGTCCGAGGTATTTTATTCTCCTCTTTCTGTTTTTAGTTATTGTTGTGTTCATTATTTGGTTCAGTCGGTCAGTTGTCCTGTTTTGTGTTTTAATTCTTAAGTCTTCTCTGCTTCTACTCCATAAGACCTTTATTTGGTCATTCATATTTTGGTTGTTGTTGGAATGTGCTAAGTTATAGGATGCCTAATTGTTTCGATCAGTTCTGTCGAGTATTTAACTCTGCATTTTTATTTGTTTGCCTGAGAATTTCGAATCATTGAGTCAAAGATTGATTGTTGTTAATTATATGTGTTATATGTTGTCTCGATTAATATCGTCGAATAATTGTGTTCTGCATTTTTGTTTGTTTTGCCGAGACATGTTTGAAGTCACTGTTTCTGTCGATTGATTGTTATCAATTGTACGCGCTGCAATCGATTAGTCGAACATTGTCGATTAGTTTCTTAACTCTGTTTGACAACACCTTAGGACAGAAATTGGCAGTATTAATCCATGACCACTGTTGGATTGTGTTTTGAATCATTGTTGATTTTAAATTAGACTGTGAATTGGATATAGCTGTTAATCCTAGTAGAAAATCCAGAATTTGATGGCCTGTTAATTACACCTTAATAACACCCTCAAAATTGTTGCCTAAAGGAATTAGAAGGGAGTTGTTGTGGTGGAATCATACCCTGTTAGACAGTAGATCATGGACCAACTTCATGTGAGAGTAAAAGGAGGTGCAGGGCACATGTTTAGTTAGTGGAACCTGCTGTACAGCAGGGTATCCCATTAGCTCCCTGTACTTAGCACTTTAATACTAATAACCCATACTTAGACATGATTTAGTGGTAAAGACAGAGGGATGGGAGGGGTCTGTCCAGTTGGTTTAAAAAACAATAAAAGAGAGATTCTGAAATGGAGGGAGGGAGGAGATAAAAGGGGAGCATCTCTGAAACACAAAGGGGGACTACAGATTGAGAGATGAACACACACACAAATACTCACTAGAAATAGAAGAAACAGTGGAAGACACAGAAAAAGAAAAAAACAGGAAGGACTTTACTGTCTATAGTATCCTAAGGGCTAGCTGAAGGTTGTTTTGGTCTGTTTGGAATCCAAGTCTCTGAAGTTCTTCCTCTTTTATTCGAGTGCTATTTGCTCCTGTTGGGATTTTTGTCTGCGGATAGTGTTAAATCATATGTTGGACCATTTGGTTTTAACTGGGAAGTCAATTGGCTCTGTTTGGGGTTTAAGTGTTGCTGTTTGGTTTTGGCAAGCTCTCTGGGGACTATTTTCTTGTTAATTGTTAGAGCTATAAGCTGCTGCTGTGATCTTGCTCATCTTGTTGTGACGCTCTTTGTGGCTGACTTCATTTTTTCTTGCTTTTCGATTACCAGGTACATATTTCAGTCTATCTCGATGTAATATCTCCCATGGAATGAAAAATGCAATGGTTGTTTGATCCTTCATTACTCCTTTCACTATTTTTTTTTTCAGTCAGTCGTATCACGACAAGCTAATTAGATTCATTAGTTTAGATCATGTGTGGTAGATTTCATGTGTTTTCGCAGTAACACTTGAAACAGTTCGATATTAGCTGATTTGAATACTGCATTTCAATTGTGATTGAGACTTGGATTGTCAGGTTATTTGAATTACTTTAAATTCTGCCAGTTGCGGATTCGGAAGTTTTTTTTAGTGACTGTTAGATGTGTTGAAGTAGTACACTTATAGCCTAGCTGAAGCTGTGTAAACTGCCTCCCTGGAATATATATTACTAGTTAAATGCTCAAACGTAGTTCTGTAGTAAGGAATCGATTCGAAACAGGAGCATGTTTCTATACTTTAACTGTGATTGCTTCGTTGTTAATCATAAAAGGGAGGATCAAATGTCTAGATAGTGACTCATACAAAACATATTATCAGAACCAATGTTGATTGTAGAAGGCTTCATTGTTTGTTTGTTATGATAAATAAAATTAGAGATTCAATTATTTGTTTGTAGATTGATTCACGGCTAGTCCTCATAGAATACAACTGTTAGCCCACAAGAATTTAATTGGTACTAAGTTTATTTTGTTTTAAAAAAAAAAAAAAATATATATATATATATATATATATATATATATATATATATATATATATATATATATATATATATATATAAAAAGAAAGAAAATAATAAGTATACCGTTTTATTATACCTGATTCGGGTAAACTGATGTTTAGCCTGTTTCATTTTTGGGGCCTGTCTTAAATTCAATAGTTGAAAAAGAATTAATCCGGCATGTACAATTGAGCTACTGGGACTTAAGGTTAGAATGACACTTGGCCCGTTAATGTTTAATTGATAGGCTATAACATTTCTTAATAATAATAAATTAGGACCTTTGTTTATTATTAGAGACCAATTAAGTAGAAAAAATCATAGTCACGTTAGTTTGACCTTAAATAAAAATGAGACGAGCCTCGCCGCACAGAAATATATAATTGCGGGGCCCTCAAATTAGTGGTTATAAAAAACTTAGACTTGGAAGGACCGTTTTGATGAATGTCACGGTCATTTCCCAAAGTTAATAAAGACGGTAGACTCTTTAGGCACGATTTGTAAGTAAATCATTTTCCTAAATACGGGTGCGCATTTATGCGACCCAAATCTTACTCTCGGCGAAACTGAAATGCATTAAAGTCACAGGCGTACTGGTTGCGGTGTGACTCGAAATGTGTTTTCGTGACGTCGCAATTCTTCTAAAAAATAAAAGCGGAACATTAAAAGCACATAGTTAAAATATATAAAAGAATCAGATAGAAACAAAAATCGCAATTGAGCGACCGTGCTAAAACCACGGAATCCGGGAGTGCCTAACACCTTCTCCCGGGTTAACAGAATTCCTTATCCAGGTTTCTAGTTTCGCAGACTACATTATAGAGTCATAAAATTTCCTCGGTTCGGGATTAAATCGGTGACTTGGGACACCATTATTTTTCCAAGTGGCGACTCTGAAATAATAAAAATAAATCCCGTCTCGATTGTCCTTTAATTGGAAAAACTCTTCGCGCCCTCGCGGGTGCGTAAAAAGGAGGTGTGACAGCTCTGGCGACTCTGCTGGGGACGTATTCTTCGAACTTCGGTTCAGGGTCTAAGAACTCGAGCTCATTTAAATTGTTGTTTTGTCTATATCTGATTTTACTACATGTTTAATTAACGTGCTACATGTCTACCGCTTTGATACTAGTTGCACTGTATATACAAACTGTTATATGTTTACCGCTTTGATATTACGTGAACCGTATATAATACTGTGCCGCAAACCCTTCACTTCTCACCCCGGGGATGTGCTCACTGGTTGAGACTCCTTATTCTGTTAGTGTCATAACCCGAAATAATAAAGAGGCTCGGAAAGTTTCTAAGCCGGCTGGCCTTTTGGTTCCCGGAAAGGAGCTCCTTCCTCAGCCCGAGTTGTCCGCTCGGGTACACAGTCTAGAACACATACCCAGGTTTTTAACTTAGAATAACGTGACTTCATACCGGATCCCTAGTAGGAAACGCTTATTTGCATCACGTTGCATTTGACTTAGGGGACTCAACACAGGGGTTGGGTCCGTCTAGGATAGGTGACCCAGTAATCAAAGACCGAGCATATTATATATGGCATTTATTTATCATGTATTATTATGATGATTGGTTAAATTCCTGAAAAAAAAAAATAATAGAATTTTGGAATAGAAAAATATCAAAAATATTGACGAAATGCTGTCGAAAAATTTGAAAATTTGAAAAATAGAAAGAGCAATTTTGTTGAAATAATTGGTCATAAAATAATCTGACCGAACTACGCAGGTTTGATTCTCACCGTTAGGTGAGATACGTAGGCAACCCTCATCGGGTTCAACCACCCCTTTAAAAAAAATAAAAATAAAAAAAATATGTGTTTAATTTTGTCAATAAAATCAAAGTGATGCCGTTTTTGCAAATAGCCGAATGTTCCGAAAGGACGCCGGAAGGCTGTTTTTGCAAAAATAGCCATTTTGAATTTTTATAAATAATTTTTGGGCACAACCTTGAAATATTCCCTCGCGGAAATGTTGAAAGGTCGTAGCCGCAAAATCAAGTTTGGGTTACCACCCCTTTTAAAAAAATCAAAAAAAAAAAAAATGTCGAAGTTTAATTTTGTCAATAAATCAAAGTGACGATGTTTTTGAAAATAGCCGAATGTTCCGAAAGGACACCGGAAGGCTGTTTTTGCAAAAATAGCCACTTTGAGTCATTTTAATAATTTGCGGGCACAACCTTGAAATATTCCTTGTGGAAATGTTGCAAGGCCATAGCCGCAAAATCAAGTCCGGGTTCACACCCTTTTTGCAAAAATAACCAAAAAAATGTCAAAAATTTTATTTTTGTTATAAATAAGTTGGGTAATGCTATTCTTGCTTAAAATAAGCCGAATGTCCCTTAAAAGGACGTCGGAAGGCCGTTTTTGCAAAAATAGCCACTTTGAGTCGTCATAAGTAATTTTGGACACAGCCTTGAAATATTCCCTCGCGGAAATGTTGAAAGGCTGTATCCGCAAAAATTAAGTTTGAGTCATCACTCAACTTTTCAAAAAATATCCATTTTATCAAATAAGCCATTACATTGCCGGAATTTTGCTGAAATAGCCATATTTTTGCATTTTTAACTTCCTCAGTCTTGTGTTGGTCTGTGTCGGTGCTGAACGATGCCCCATAGGCCCCAGGATAAAATTTTGAATTTGCATCTTCTTAAATAAAGTTTTGCAAAAAGAGCCACTTTGTCTAAATAAGCCATAATATGGCCAATTTATGAAAAAATAGTTTTGTGTTGGTTTATGGCGATGCCGAACGATGCCCCATGAGCCACAGGATTAAATAAAAATAAAAAAAAATAAAAATAAAAATAAAAAAAAACGACAATATGGTTTTGCTGAAATAGCCACATTTGGCATTTAAACTTTCTCAGTCTTGTGTTGGCCTGTGTCGGTGCTGAACGATGCCCCATGAGCCTTAAGATGAAAAGTTTCGAATTTGTAGCCTCTTAAATAAAATTTTGCAAAAATAGCCGCTTTGTCAAATAAGCCACTACATGGCCAATTTTGTAAAAATAGTCAATTGACATTAGAAACTTCTCAGTCTTGTGTTGGTTATGGCGATGCTGAACGATGCCCCATGAGCCACAGGATTGAAAAATTTTCAAGTTTATCTTTCTTAAATAAATTTTGCAAAAATAGTCATTTTGTAAAAAAAAAAAGCCATTATGTGGCCAATTTTGTAGAAATAGTCATAAGTGACACCAAAAATATTCTTATTCTTGTAGAAATCTCCTACACAAGTTTGTAGTTGGCGTCGGCTTGTACAATTTTTATTCAAAAAGGAAAAAATAATAATCAAATAAACATTTCTTTATTTCTTGCATTAATTTGCAAGAACTACGCTCGGTCTGATTCATGCGGGGTCATGATACGTAGGCAATCCACATAGGATTCGACCATTTCCATAACCAAAAAAAAAAAAAAAAAAAAAAAAAAAAAAAAAAAAAAATGATCGATAAGCGGGATACCTTAATGCTGACATGCTGGCTTTGTTTTGTTGTGTCCATTTCCAGAAAGGTGGTTGGTTGTGGTTCTGAAATAACTCTTCCCCGTTAAGACGAAGTCAGAGGACAATGGCAGATAATCTCAAGACTGAGTGGGTTGGTACAGGTACCCGACAACAGCTGGTTGAACGGAACCACAGGTTAGTAGAGGAGGTCAAGATATTGAGACAACACGTGGCTGATATGTATCGGGCGTGGATGGATGGAAAAGCACCACCTCCGCCACCACCTAGCTTCCTGGACTCTGTCCTTACCCGTACCATGAACCCGATGCCGGATGATCTCCCGCACTCTCCATATATACCCGCCTATCACAACTTCTCCAGCCATTCGAGTAACTCAATTACTCGTCCCCCAACTATGTTTTCACAACGCTACTCCCGTCCCCGACACCACTACTCTCCCCGGGACAACCAAAATCGTACTTCACCTTCCAGGTACCCAGCTCCACAAAAGGCTTACCAACCCCCACGAACATACCGGAAACCCCCCGGGTCAGGTTTCAGGCCAAATAAGGCGTTTAGGGAGGAAAGGTTGCTGAAGCGAGAAAAGGCGCTCACCCCTATCGGAGAGTCCTATGCAAGTCTGTTTGAAAAGTTAAAACATGTCGGTCTGATTACGCCGCTCCCCGAATACACTCCCGATCCACGTGCAAGAAGCTTCGATCCTACTGCACGATGTGCATACCATTCCAATGTCAGAGGGCACGATATCGAGAGTTGCCGTACCTTGAAAAAGGAAATAGAAAGAATGATTCAAAAAGGGTGGTTGATTGTGGTCAATGATGATGACATGGGGCACACAAATCCCCTGGGGGGTGTACCGACTGGAGCTAAAAATGTTGAAGCAGTTGGCAGCCTTGGCAATATTGATGCAGAACTTAGTGGCTAAAATGTTGTGCTTGGAAATCGGGAAGATACTCCATCTTTCGGTCAGCTAGATGGAGCTTTGGTGGTTCGTTTTGTGGTCATTTTTGTTGTCCGAGTCATTTTCAGGGTTTTCTTGTGGTCAAACCCTTTTGTCCTAGCAGTTTGCTTTGGTCCTGCCCAGTTTTGTTTCAGGGCTGTACTCTAGTTTGTTTTGCTTGTTTTATCATTGAACCATTTCGTCATTAGTTTAATGAAGCTTTCGGTCTTTTGTTACTTCCGGTCATTTTATCTGTTTAGTTCTGTTTACCCTTTAGATTTGTCTTGTGCTCAAACGCCGAATCTAGTGACATGACATGCGCACACATAATTGTGGCTTAATTCTAAAAGTTAATCATGAAGCAATTGGAAGATGATCGGGTCATTTAAAGGAAATAAAAACAATTTGACATTATTTGGATCCCGAGTCATGTGAAACCGGGGCAACTAAAAAGGAAACAGTCAAAGGCAAGCTGGCCAAAATTGACATGGGGTCGTTCATAATGAGAGTATTGCCCAACAGTGCTTTAAAGATGTGATGAATATTAATTGTGTTGTTTACGCTTGGCATGTTTTGAAGATTGGAATGACGAAGGCATTTTGTTCTGCTATCCAAACACTTTATCCATCGTCAACCCTTTGAGCCTGAATTTAAAGTCTTTCATACCCCTCCTTCGGAATTAGTTGCAAAGACTAGAAACACAAGTTTGAAAGGCAAAAGAAGAAAGGGATAAAGAAAAATAAAGAAAAAGAAAACAACAAAAAGAGATAAAGAAAAGAAAAGAAAAATGTATGAAAAAAGAAATTTGGAAAAGAGGAATTGGGAACTACGTTTGACCTGATTCCTTAAAGAGGATACGTAGGCGCTTCACAGCTCGGTCATAGTGTAAATAAAGAAATAAAAATCCCCAAGTAAAAAACTGGGCAAAGAAAAATTGTGTTTATTGTAAATAAATTTAGGTCCGAAGGTTGTAAATTTTGAACCCAAAATTGATTTTGTTTTGAGCCTTCAATACCCTTTCTTTCTAGCCCTATCCAAATCCCACATTACGGTCCAAAGAAAGACCTTCCGATCAGTCTTCAAAAGACGCCGCGTCAGGCGAGGGATAGAGTCCTATCATAATATAACACGTTGATTCTCAGCAGAAAAGACGTTGATTCTCAGCAGAAAGAAAATACGAGAGAGTCTTGGTAGTGACACCCCAATCCCCAGCTAAAAGTGATACAAATGAGAGAATCTTACCGGTGAAAAACCTTCACAGGCACCATAAGACGACGAAAGCTGAGAGAAAATCAAAATGAGAGAGGCTTGAAAGTGAAAACCCTTCGGGCACTACAGGTCGAATAAAGGTGATAATCGGATGGAAATCACGAGACCGAAATCGTGAAAGACGAAGGATAGACCATATGTGCATGTCATGACCAGTGGAGTTGGTATTCGCGTTTGATAAGTTTTGTAGATATTTTTTGCTAGAGAGTCATTTTCTTTTTCCTTTGTCTTCTATTTTGTTTCTTTTTATCTTTCTCATTTTTATCAAAAATTCCCAATCAAGGTCTGTCTAGTCAGAACAAGTGAGAAATGACTTCAAAACTTGCCACCAACTTTCCAATTATTATGCAAAGCAAGGAAATGCCATTGACGGCAGAGAAGTAGGGTGCGAAGAAGATTATTAAACTGGGGCAGAAAATTTTCTTTTCAGTTTGAAAATTTTCTGGAAGTCAATACCCACTTGGGGAAGAAGGAAAGTCTTAAGGGAAATGGTTTTCGAATTAGTGTCATCCTCAACAACCTTCAAGAAGAGTGAAACACCAATTTTGAGGAAATGAAAATCTACCGGCAGTGTTATCTTCAGCAAGTTCCGAGGTGGTCGGACAACACAGAGTGGTAAAGGAAGAGAGGAAATCTCATTTTCAACAAAATAACCCCTAGCAAGTTGAGAAACACAGAACGGGGAAGGGATAAATGGAAAAACCCATCCCCAGCATGAATATCATCAAATGATAACATCCCCGGCAGGGTCTGACAATGAAACGCAGAGCAGGGAAAGAAGAGGAGAACCATCCCCAGCAGGAGCACCACAACCAACCACCACATTTTAAAACTGACTAATTTTTCTTTGATTTGAAACAGGAAGAAGAGGGGTTGTTGGCAGAAAAGCATGCCACGAAGAAGATTCTCAAACTGGGGCAGAAAATTTTCTCCCGTTGCGAAAATTTTCTCGAAACCAAATACCTGGTTGGGGAAAGAAGCTAGATAACGCGAGGAAATGATCTTTGAACCCGGTTGTCCCCAGCAGCTTTGAAAGAAAGAAAACAACAAGCTGTGATAGATGAAATTATACCCCCAACAGACAGGACAAGACGAGGAAGCTTGCGTTCAGAAAGGCAAGAAGCCGGTATCACCCTCAGCGGTCCTCGGAAAATGAAACATTGATTTCGAGATTTCACCGGCATCATTATATCCTACAAATTTTTCAAGGGAGCGAAGCGCGAGCCCCGAAGAAGGTTTGGAAAGAGGAAGAAGGAAAGGGGATCCCTCGACAGGGTAATCCCCAACTGATGACACTTCAATCCCCAGCGATCTCGAGAGAGAATAAAGGTTCTGAAGGAAGTAGAAAAGGAGGAAATAAAGAAGATTTTCCCCAGCAGCATTACCCCAGCAGGTAAGTAATTAGTTCCAAAGACATCCCCAGCAGTCAAGAGAAAAATAACACAACCCGGGAGGAAAGCAATTCCAAAACAAGGTAATTCGGAAGAAAGGATGGCCCAAGAAGCGATGCAGGAAGAAGAAAGTGGTGCAGGAAGCAAAGGAAGGCGACATGGATGGGATGGAGTTAGTAAGATGTTGTTGAAGTCAGGAGCCCGCCTGAAGAGAGGAATGGCGATTTATGTTCAAAAGATGTTGTTGAAGTCAGGAGCCCGCCTGAAGAGAGGAATGGCGATTTATTTTTTTCAAAAGTTGACGTTGAAGTCAGGAGCCCGCCTGAAGAGAGGAATGGCGATTTATTTTCAAAAGAAGATGTTGAAGTCAGAAGCCCGCCTGAAGAGAGGAATGGCGATTTATTTTTTCAAAAGATATTGTTGAAGTCAGGAGCCCGCCTGAAGAGAGGAATGGCGATTTATTTTCAAAAGAAGATGTTGAAGTCAGGAGCCCGCCTGAAGAGAGGAATGGCGATTTATTTTTCAAAAGATGTTGTTGAAGTCAGGAGCCCGCCTGAAGAGAGGAATGGCGTTTAATTTTCTAAGTTGATGTTGAAGTCAGGAGCCCGCCTGAAGAGAGGAATGGCGATTTATTTTCAAAAGATGTTGTTGAAGTCAGGAGCCCGCCTGAAGAGAGGAATGGCGTTTAATTTTTAGAGTTGATTGAAATCAGGAGCCCGCCTGAAGAGAGGAATGGCAATTTATTTTTTCAAAAGATGTTATTGAAGTCAGGAGCCCGCCTGAAGAGAGGAATGGCGATTTATTTTCAAAAGAAGATGTTGAAGTCAGGAGCCCGCCTGGAGAGAGGAATGGCGTTTTATTTTCTAAGTTGATGATCGAAGTCAGGAGCCCGCCTGAAGAGAGGAATGGCGATTTATTTTTTCAAAAGATATTGTTGAAGTCAGGAGCCCGCCTGAAGAGAGGAATGGCGATTTATTTTCAAAAGAAGATGTTGAAGTCAGGAGCCCGCCTGAAGAGAGGAATGGCGATTTATTTTTCAAAAGATGTTGTTGAAGTCAGGAGCCCGCCTGAAGAGAGGAATGGCGTTTAATTTTCGGAGTTGATGATTGAAGTCAGGAGCCCGCCTGAAGAAAGGAATGGCGATTTATTTCCAAAAAGATGTTGAAGTCAGGAGCCCGCCTGAAGAGAGGAATGGCAATTTATTTTCAAAAGATGTTGAAGTCAGGAGCCCGCCTGAAGAGAGGAATGGCGCTTTATTTTCTAAGTTGATGTTGAAGTCAGGAGCCCGCCTGAAGAGAGGAATGGCGATTTATTTCCAAAAAAAGATGTTGAAGTCAGGAGCCCGCCTGAAGAGAGGAATGGCATTTTATTTTCCGAGTTGATGATTGAAGTCAGGAGCCCGCCTGAAGAGAGGAATGGCGATTTATTTTCAAAAGATGTTGAAGTCAGGAGCCCGCCTGAAGAGAGGAATGGCGTTTTATTTTCTAAGTTGATGTTGAAGTCAAGAGCCCGCTTGAAGAATGGAGTGGCAATTCACTTCCGAAGTTTTGTGGGGAAAGCAGTAGAATGTAACAGAAATCCCCAGCATGAATCCAAGTTCAAAGGAAGGCAACAAGGATCAGAAGGATAGATTCAGACTTCGAGGGAGAATAGTTCGAAGATCACAAGGAAGGGACCAGCGGTCGGAGTTCGGCAATCAAGATAGGCCGAAACAACAATTGGCAGAAGAGAAGAAGCATCAGAAGAAACACCAAGTCAGACAGGATGGCAAGGAGCGCGACAAGATCAAGTTAAAAAGGATAGATGAGAACTTGTAGTACTGTAACTTAGTTTAGCTTCTTGTTTTTGATGCTTAGTACGGTGTAACAAGGAGATCAGCTAAGCAGTGGCAACAGCAGTAATAGCAGTAACAACAGTAACAGCAAGATCACAGCAGTCATGGTAGTCCCAGCTACCAAAACTTCCCGAACTACATTGACCTGATTCCCTTTTAGCCAGGGATATGTAGGAGACCTTTTGAAGCAAAGGTTCGGTCAAACTTTTCCAAAAAATGCTTCATACGGAGTGCTCCAACGGGCAAAAATCGCTCGTATCCGCTCACTTATCTTTGCACGAAAACTCTTCGTGTTTTCGCGCAAAGAGGGGCAGCTGTGAGCACGTGATTTTTTGCCATACGTGAGAATTACTCCCAGAAAATTCAAAATAAAATAGTTTTTTTATTGTGCATGATTTTTTGTGATTTTTGTGTTATTTTATCTTACATTTGCATTTTTGTGTGTGCGTGTTTATTTATTTATTTAAATTAGTAAAATACAAAAATATTTGCATTCTGCATATAAAATTCATGTTTGTAATTTAGAGTAATTAAGTTTATTTGACGAAAAATGGAAAAATAACAAAAAATATGTGTTTAAATGTCTAAAGTCTAATTGTGTGGTTTTAGCCCTAATTGTTATTTAATTTGGTATTAATTGTTATAACGATTTAACTCGTACCTTTTATAAGTTGATTTATTTCTATAAGTTAATTTAGAATTTTTAGAATTTTAGTTTTATTTTAAGGAAATAAAAGAAAAGAAAAAAAAGATAGATAGAAGAACAAACCACATTTGGGCCATTTTTCATTGAATAAAACTAGGCCCAAACGAAACACCCCTACCCAGCCTCGACCCGGTCCATTAGCCCATACCTGACCTGTTTTTATTAATGAATTTATCATGGCCGTTGGATTTCAATGATCCAACGGCTCGGATTATTTGACCAGTTTTCAATTACCCAAACCCCCAAACCCGTTAATTCACTTCATTCTCCCACACCCCTTCATCGTCTCTCATCAGAGACCAAAAATGAAACCCTAGCGCCGCCCTTTCTCTCCATAGACGGAAACCCGGCGGCAACAACGCCGCCGGCCACCAAATCAACACCCCTAAGCCACCTAGCCACCCTCAAGCCAAATCCATTAACCATTTACCTCGAATCAACCGGTGTAGTCTCGAATCTCCATTGGAAGATTTGAACAAAACTGGAACCAACCCCAAATGGCCCCAAACTCACCCCAAACACTTCCCTAGTCTCCCTCGTCACCAAACCATAGTTGGTTTTGTTCGAATCCGGCCGGAACTAGTCAAGACCCAAAATCGAGTTCAAGAACCCTAGAAATCAAATTAGGGATTTGGGGTCCAAAACCAAAATGAATTGGGGTCTAATAGACCTTAATTGAGATGTTTTCATTTGAAAACATTTCGATTAAGTTCCGTTCGACTCCAAAAAATCCAAATCCAAACGGCCAGATTTCTGTTCAAGTAGATTTTTTCACTGTCCGAGGTATTTTATTCTCCTCTTTCTGTTTTTAGTTATTGTTGTGTTCATTATTTGGTTCAGTCGGTCAGTTGTCCTGTTTTGTGTTTTAATTCTTAAGTCTTCTCTGCTTCTACTCCATAAGACCTTTATTTGGTCATTCATATTTTGGTTGTTGTTGGAATGTGCTAAGTTATAGGATGCCTAATTGTTTCGATCAGTTCTGTCGAGTATTTAACTCTGCATTTTTATTTGTTTGCCTGAGAATTTCGAATCATTGAGTCAAAGATTGATTGTTGTTAATTATATGTGTTATATGTTGTCTCGATTAATATCGTCGAATAATTGTGTTCTGCATTTTTGTTTGTTTTGCCGAGACATGTTTGAAGTCACTGTTTCTGTCGATTGATTGTTATCAATTGTACGCGCTGCAATCGATTAGTCGAACATTGTCGATTAGTTTCTTAACTCTGTTTGACAACACCTTAGGACAGAAATTGGCAGTATTAATCCATGACCACTGTTGGATTGTGTTTTGAATCATTGTTGATTTTAAATTAGACTGTGAATTGGATATAGCTGTTAATCCTAGTAGAAAATCCAGAATTTGATGGCCTGTTAATTACACCTTAATAACACCCTCAAAATTGTTGCCTAAAGGAATTAGAAGGGAGTTGTTGTGGTGGAATCATACCCTGTTAGACAGTAGATCATGGACCAACTTCATGTGAGAGTAAAAGGAGGTGCAGGGCACATGTTTAGTTAGTGGAACCTGCTGTACAGCAGGGTATCCCATTAGCTCCCTGTACTTAGCACTTTAATACTAATAACCCATACTTAGACATGATTTAGTGGTAAAGACAGAGGGATGGGAGGGGTCTGTCCAGTTGGTTTAAAAAACAATAAAAGAGAGATTCTGAAATGGAGGGAGGGAGGAGATAAAAGGGGAGCATCTCTGAAACACAAAGGGGGACTACAGATTGAGAGATGAACACACACACAAATACTCACTAGAAATAGAAGAAACAGTGGAAGACACAGAAAAAGAAAAAAACAGGAAGGACTTTACTGTCTATAGTATCCTAAGGGCTAGCTGAAGGTTGTTTTGGTCTGTTTGGAATCCAAGTCTCTGAAGTTCTTCCTCTTTTATTCGAGTGCTATTTGCTCCTGTTGGGATTTTTGTCTGCGGATAGTGTTAAATCATATGTTGGACCATTTGGTTTTAACTGGGAAGTCAATTGGCTCTGTTTGGGGTTTAAGTGTTGCTGTTTGGTTTTGGCAAGCTCTCTGGGGACTATTTTCTTGTTAATTGTTAGAGCTATAAGCTGCTGCTGTGATCTTGCTCATCTTGCTGTGACGCTCTTTGTGGCTGACTTCATTTTTTCTTGCTTTTCGATTACCAGGTACATATTTCAGTCTATCTCGATGTAATATCTCCCATGGAATGAAAAATGCAATGGTTGTTTGATCCTTCATTACTCCTTTCACTATTTTTTTTTTCAGTCAGTCGTATCACGACAAGCTAATTAGATTCATTAGTTTAGATCATGTGTGGTAGATTTCATGTGTTTTCGCAGTAACACTTGAAACAGTTCGATATTAGCTGATTTGAATACTGCATTTCAATTGTGATTGAGACTTGGATTGTCAGGTTATTTGAATTACTTTAAATTCTGCCAGTTGCGGATTCGGAAGTTTTTTTTAGTGACTGTTAGATGTGTTGAAGTAGTACACTTATAGCCTAGCTGAAGCTGTGTAAACTGCCTCCCTGGAATATATATTACTAGTTAAATGCTCAAACGTAGTTCTGTAGTAAGGAATCGATTCGAAACAGGAGCATGTTTCTATACTTTAACTGTGATTGCTTCGTTGTTAATCATAAAAGGGAGGATCAAATGTCTAGATAGTGACTCATACAAAACATATTATCAGAACCAATGTTGATTGTAGAAGGCTTCATTGTTTGTTTGTTATGATAAATAAAATTAGAGATTCAATTATTTGTTTGTAGATTGATTCACGGCTAGTCCTCATAGAATACAACTGTTAGCCCACAAGAATTTAATTGGTACTAAGTTTATTTTGTTTTAAAAAAAAAAAAAAAAAAAAAAATATATATATATATATATATATATATATATATATATATATATATATATATATATATATATATATATATATATGTATATATAAAAAGAAGAAAATAATAAGTATACCGTTTTATTATACCTGATTCGGGTAAACTGATGTTTAGCCTGTTTCATTTTTGGGGCCTGTCTTAAATTCAATAGTTGAAAAAGAATTAATCCGGCATGTACAATTGAGCTACTGGGACTTAAGGTTAGAATGACACTTGGCCCGTTAATGTTTAATTGATAGGCTATAACATTTCTTAATAATAATAAATTAGGACCTTTGTTTATTATTAGAGACCAATTAAGTAGAAAAAATCATAGTCACGTTAGTTTGACCTTAAATAAAAATGAGACGAGCCTCGCCGCACAGAAATATATAATTGCGGGGCCCTCAAATTAGTGGTTATAAAAAACTTAGACTTGGAAGGACCGTTTTGATGAATGTCACGGTCATTTCCCAAAGTTAATAAAGACGGTAGACTCTTTAGGCACGATTTGTAAGTAAATCATTTTCCTAAATACGGGTGCGCATTTATGCGACCCAAATCTTACTCTCGGCGAAACTGAAATGCATTAAAGTCACAGGCGTACTGGTTGCGGTGTGACTCGAAATGTGTTTTCGTGACGTCGCAATTCTTCTAAAAAATAAAAGCGGAACATTAAAAGCACATAGTTAAAATATATAAAAGAATCAGATAGAAACAAAAATCGCAATTGAGCGACCGTGCTAAAACCACGGAATCCGGGAGTGCCTAACACCTTCTCCCGGGTTAACAGAATTCCTTATCCAGGTTTCTAGTTTCGCAGACTACATTATAGAGTCATAAAATTTCCTCGGTTCGGGATTAAATCGGTGACTTGGGACACCATTATTTTTCCAAGTGGCGACTCTGAAATAATAAAAATAAATCCCGTCTCGATTGTCCTTTAATTGGAAAAACTCTTCGCGCCCTCGCGGGTGCGTAAAAAGGAGGTGTGACAATTGTAAATCTAGCTGTATATATTGCCGTAGTTAACTCCTTTGAGTCTGAAGCCTGTTCTTTGATAACCCTATAATGATCTAAATCACTGTATTTGAATAGCTTAATTGTTTGAACCTACACCTCCTAGTAGCACTTGAATCATTAAAGAACATACAAAAGTCAAAGTGTGGGGTAGTAGGAAGTTAGCAAAAAAAGGGAATCAAGAATAAAGTGTTTGATTGGTGCACTAGCATTGTAAAAGAAAGACAAAGAAAAAAACAAAAAAAAAAACAAAAAGAAGCCAGTTTCACCTCAAGAAAACTGGGGGTCACATGTGAATAAAAAATGTGGAATAATGATTGGCTTGGGCATGAAAAGTGAAATAAAAGGAAGTATGTATTAAAAGTGCTTAGAGAGGTTAGTCACTATATCTAAATCTATCATACCCGTCTCTTAGACTACATTACAACCAATAAAGACCTCTTGATCTTTGACTGAGAGGCTTGATTAGTAGAGTATTACACTAGGGGAAAGCTTATGGTGTGTTTGTGTAGCATGTGAATGCTCTTTTCCGAGAGTGAGTGAATTCTTCCTATATTTGGTTCCTTGTTGTTTGAATTTTATGTGTGTGGAACTTCTCTCAAACTTTTGATGTTAGGGCATGTGACTCAAAAAGAAAAAGCGAGCCTTCACTTCTGCTAGAGTAATTAGAGTGAGCACAAGTGTGTCATGGCATGAGAGTCTGCATCTGAGGTATGATTGTTGTATTGCTTAGGACGATCCTTTGTAATAGCGGGTGTGACATAAATTGGGGTAATGCATTGAACGGTTAGGCCTAGAAGTGTGGTTTATCTTGCTCGAGGATGAGCAAAGGTTTAAGTGTGGGGTGTTAATAATAGGTGAATTTAACTATAATCACACCTTAAATAATCATCTTCTTGTGTAGTTTTAATGATAAAAGTGATAACAAAATGCTCTTATTAGTGCTTTTCATGATTTGCAAGTGATATATGTCCAAGGAAGGCTAGGGAGTAGTTTTAGAGTCAAAAATGGAGAAAAAGAGGCAAACTGTGTAAATTCCCAAGTGAACCATGCCTGCCAGCCTTTAAAATTTAGAGAAGATATTTGGCCGATGTTTTACCGCGACCGCGGCAGAACAGCGGTGGAAGATAGCTGCAGAAGCTTTAAGATTCAGAGAGGGTCTTTGGCCGCGATTCCATTGCGACCGCGGTAGAACCGTTGCAGGCGCAGTAAAATTCGAGGACTAAAGTGTAAAAGACGGGATTTTTAGACCTAAACCCTATTTTAAACACTAGACTTCGCCAAAAATAGGCATGTATTGATTTTTAGAGTATCTTGGCAAGGGAAACTATTGTGAGAGAATACTCAAAATATATTTCTTTTTTTCTTTAATTTTTATAACTAGTTATGATGAATTCTATCTTAGTTTGTTTTCTCATAGCCATGTAGCTAAATTCTTCGTCTAAGGTTTTGATGGAACCTATTGGGGGATGAACTTCTTGTTTACGTGAATACAAATTGCTAGTTTAATCTCTATTTGTTCAATTTCGTGTTTGTTGCAGTTAATTGACAGGATCCTCAATTAGTTGTGCCTATTAAGTGTGCATAACTTGGAAAAGAGTACATATTTAGGTTATTATTGAATAACACCACTCCTAAATTATAAGAGGAATATATAATTGCAGGTTTAAATGCAGGATTAGGGATAACGAAGCCTTGGGTGTAATCTAAAGTAAATTATGCTAAACAAAGTAAGCTAGTGTATCTCGGGAGAGCGCAATAGTAAATTACTGTGATTATTCGGGAGAGATTTACGGTAAGATGAGCATTCATGATTGATATAGATGTGTTGGTAAATTTTTATGAGCATAAACAGAAGGGATTCTATCAATAGGAAAAATCATTGGCTTAGCTTTTTCTCATTATTGTTTACAACCTTATTAGTTTAGTTTATAGATGTTTAGTTACTTGCAAGTGAAGTTGGTAAAGAAACATTCAACTGAGATTGAAATATTTGGGAAGCTGGTTCTGAAGAGTTAGTGGGTCTGAAGATATTGATTGATAGGTTAACTCTCTGTGGATTCGACCCTAGGCGTAATACTCGGGTTACATTTGCAATGTCCGTAGAGTCCTTTTTAGAAGGCATATTTGGGCGTGATCACTACACTTGAGAAAATTTAAAGAATGAAACATACCAAGTGAAATCATAAAAAACAATTTAATTACGAGGACTACAACAGTACCCAAAATCACTAGCGGTGAATGTTGAGTTTGTATACCTGCATTCTCCCCAAAATCCAGAACTATATTAATGTTAATAGGAATGCACAAAGAAAATCGACAAATTGTACCAGCATGATAATTCGAGTCAAAATGAGAAAAAAACTCGATTATGATTTGGTTTGATTTACTTTGGTGTTGGAAAAAAACTAATCTTATTTGGTTGTTTGGTTTGGTTTTAACTAAAAAAGGTTAAACTAAAACCGAACCAACCCGATATTACATATATAGAAATCTTAGATATATTTAATATTAATATACTTATGGTGATGTAATTTATAAATATTTCTTAAATTTTTACATAATTTTATCTTCTAAGGTATTATTTCAAGGTTGGATTTAGAACTTTGAATGTTCCAATAAGTTTTATAGCCATTAATATTAGTAACTTAAATAATGCTAACAAAATCCAAAACCAAAATCAAAACAATACTAATGCTAACAAAAGATATTCAATTCAATACTACGAATGGCAATGTATTGAATATCTATTTTTTGTTTGCAATAATTTAGATAAAAAATACATAACATATTTTTACTTTTTCTTTAGCATTTAGTCATGTAACTAATACTATCTTATTAGTCTACTTATTTTAGCACGACTTATTAGTTTTAGATTATGTTTATTTTTATTATGGCTTCCTAATTAGCAATATTTATATTGCATAATTTTATTGTCTTTATTGTTGAATATCTTAGGATAATGCCATGACACATCTCATATTTTATATTATTTTCTTGAAAAATACCTTATTTAGTTGTATCTTACTAAGATTAAAGAAATAGTTTGAGCACAAGTTATATATTTTGTGCTACAAAGATTTACCGAAAAAAAACTCGAAAACCCGAGAAAAATCGAAATTGAAAAATTTGAGTATTATTGGTTTGGTTTGGTCTTTAGTTTAATAACCCGATACAATTGATTTGGTTTGGTAAGTGAAAAATATGGATCAACCCAACCTATATAAACCCCTAAATGTTACTGACAACATTAAACAAAGGCTTGATGAGGCAGCATTGGCAATGTTAGGGCGGGCAAAACGATCATGGGGACGACGAATATGACATTGGAATTGCGGGCTGTTGTGGGAAAGTATTGGCCAGGGCCTTGGGATAGGCAATGCGCACTTGGAAAAGGCTTGATGAGGTTGCATGGTCAATGTTAGGGCGGCAGGCGCGTCAAAGTCGATGGCATGGCACTTTTGGGTTGTGGCAGCTATGCGCGGGCTAAGCTAAGGGAAAACGGAAAGGCGGGATGATTGTAAGGCCCCGTAAAATTTTTGTGCATAAAACCTAGTAGCTATAGTGTCGTGGTCCGAATAATATGTTAGGAATGCGTAGAATTCTTCGCGGCGAGCTTGCTCGCCGCGGTTCGGACCCTTGGTAGTGATTTAAGTTTCAAAAATGTAAAGAGTCAATTTTTCCAGAAAAGTGTCAATTCTGCGGTCAGGAGTGCGACCGCAGATCTGCTATGCGGACCGCATTCCTGCCGCAGAGCTTAACAGTAGGATTGCAAAAATTGGTATTGAGAATGTGGTCGATATGCGATCGCAGAATGGACCTGCGGACAGCAGATCTACGGCATAAATTCTCGAAGGTTTTGGGGTGGAAAATCTGTGGTGCACTATGTGACCGCAGATCAAGAATGCGGACCGCATTTTGGTCGTATTCCGTATCAGAACTTGTGTAAATTTTGAGGCAATTCCGCGGTCACTATGCGGACCGCATGTTGATTCTGCGATCGCAGATGCGACCGCAAAATTGACCCGGCCCAGAAATTTTATAAATTTCAACCCGACCTCTTCTTTAAAATAACTCCTTTCTCCTTCATTTTATCATATCATCTTACCAAAATTAGAGAGAGAAGAGAGGGGTTTTAGAGAGAGAAGTTCTTCATCTTCAAAGATTGTTCCAATCATTTAGTCCAAAGGATTCTATGGCCAAGATTCAACTTCCCCAATCTTTACAAGGTAAAAACCCTAACTATTTTTCCTCTAATTTTCAGTTTTAAAATGGGTAAGGAGAGGGTTACATATAATAGCTTTTGAACTTCAGATTTTACACTCATGCATGATTATTAAACTTGTTTTCTTAGTAAAGAGGAAGTGAATAGGCGTAAGAGTCTGCAAAACAAGGTCGGCAAAGATAGGATAGCTTGGGTAAGCATAAAGTAGGAAGTTAAAAGAAGGAAACTCGATACCAGGTATGTATGGCTAATTTTGATTCTTGTGAAATCGCCTATATGTGTGAAATTGTTGGGTTCATGTTAATTTGACAAATTATGTGAAATTCTTGATGTTGTTGTTGGATATTCAAAGTTGTTGTTGAACTATGAGTGATGTAATATGAGATATGAGCCGAAAGATAAATGAGAGTTTAATTTGGTAAAGAATTGAGAACAATTGCTATGATGGAATGTATGGTACCTTGTGGAAAAGAAACGAAACACTTGAGGTGTGGTAAGTTGTTGAACATAACAGTATGAACATTCTCGATTTTGGAACACTTGTAACTTGATTGTGATATTGGCTTGAGAAGTAATTGAGAACATGAACCAATGTGTAAGTTGCTTATTTGAACTTGTTGTAATTGTGTGTAGTACCTTATCTGCGGTTTGTGATTGTTGTGTTTGAAAACTGTACGGTGGGATCGGGTTGCGCGTCGCAACATGAAGAAATAAGGTGTGGGTTGGGGTGATAAGGGTGGCAGAGGTAATAAGGGTGGACGAGGTAATAAGGATGGAAAGCGATCGAAATCGCAAATGAAATTGCTACAAAATCATTAATATGAAATTGTGAAAGGAGACAGCAGGAGAGTTTGCAACCTGGGGGGCACTGATTGCCCCTATGTTTGACTACTTGCAATTTATGTGGTTGATTGGTTGTTGTTCTATTTGTTGACCTTAAACGTGCTTGTGTTGAGGCTTATCTGAAATGAGTAAAAGGTGGGAAACATGGTTAGTTAGCTTAATTGATTTCTTGATGTAATCTATTGGATGTCTTGTCATCGTGATCCTTGTTTAACGGCTTGAGTTTACTTGGGACAAAGTTTGTCCATACATACCAGTACAATTCAAGTGTACTGACGTCCCTTTTGCCGGGGACGCTACATTCGTGTTATGATTGTAGGTGGATCAGTAGCAGGCACCTCAGCTCATCGGCAGTAGTATCATTCACCTTCCACTGCCCGTTTTAGTGAGCCATTTTCTTCCTCGGGGCCCTATGTGGTTCACTCCACTTTTGTTTAGATTCCATTTTGGTTTTGTAAGGTATAGTTGGAGCCTTGTTACCGGCAAGTATTGTATTCCCTTTTGTACCCTAGAGGCTCTGTAGACATGTAAACGGTGGGATTCCAGTCTTATGTATATATTATGTTATGTCGGGCGTTGTAAAAAAAACTGCAAACTTGTTAATGAATCACTTGTATGGTTTTGTTTGTTTATTATGAAATCATTCATGGTTAGTAAGATATTTGTTTAATGAGAATCAATCAACACCGGGGTAATGCGTGGGAATGAAAGGCACCCAGGTCCGCTTGACTGGGGCTACCCGGTCAGGCGCCGGTCATGTCCATCGATTTGGGGCGTGACAATAATGGCAAAGGCTTTCAATAGCTAAAGCAAGATTATGAGAAAGAAAGTGCAAGCAATATCACGAGAGGCAACTACATGTTAGGAACAAGATCTAAACTTAGCCCGACAAGTGCCAAATGTTGTAGACGACATGTGTCATGTGCCAAGTTTAAGGGTTGTCTATATTCTTTAAATAAGGCCTTTAACTTAGGCAGAAGTATGTGGGTAATTTTGTGTGGAATTACAAGTGGGAAAAAAGAGTGAAACGTGAGGGTTTCCAGTGTTTCAAAAGGGGCTAAGGCTGGGCATAGGGCAGGTCTTAGTGTTGGCCAAAGAACGACTTATGTTTTTGCCAAAAGTAGGCTGTGAGCGAACTATGTTCATAGCAAGTGAGGGTCCTTTGTATATTTTCAGAATTAATGCAAAGGTTGGGAATTTTTCCCGTATATGTTGTTGTTCTTTAAATTTCTAGTTGTTGCCTAAATTAAGTCTAAGCCAAACTTGCTGAAAATTTGACTAAGTATTAAGGAAGGCTGAGTCAAGTGAGGTACTTGACTGTCGCACGGGTGTGACTTTGGGCTGACCAAAAATGCCCCTGTGACAACTGGTATCAGAGCGGAGCAGTTTCGTGGCAGTGGCAAGACGGTCAGTGGCAGAATATGTGGGAATATTTGAGAACCTGACTGGTGGCACAAATGCGAAACTGCGTCAAAGAGTTGATCAGTTGGAAGCACTGGTTGGGAAGGCTCTTGAAATTGATGGTGAATTCTTCTGTTCTTGCTAGAATGGCATGTTTGAAGGCAGATTATGTGGCGAGGCACGAGACAACGCTGGCAAAAATGGCCTTGGTACGCCAAGAGAAGGAAGAACTACACGAAGAAGTGGCTGAACTTCGAAGGGCATTGCAAAATTATGCCCCTAGAAGTGATGAACGCACTAAGTTGAGGATTCTGGAGCCAAGGGCTTATGGTGGTGCGAGAAGTTCCAAAGAACTGGAAAATTTCTTGCGGATATGGAGCAGTATTTCCAAGCTGCACGTGTCCCGAATGATAAAAAAGTGGTGATCACACCAATGTACTTGACTGATAATGCAAAGGTGTGGTGGCGTACATGAGTTGCGGATGGGGAAAGTGCTGGACTGCTCAAGATTGAGAGTTGGAAGATGTGGAAGAAGGAATTAAATCTCAATTCCTTCCAACAAATTCATCGTGGATGGCACAAGATGGACTGCGTCGCTTGAAATAAAATGGCACGGTGGGGGAGTATGTCAAGAAATATTCGTCCTTGATGTTGAATGTAAGTAATATGGCAGAAGAAGATAAGCTGCATTACTTCATAAGTGGATTGAAGGGCTGGGCACAATTGGAGTTGAGAAGGCGAAATGTGCAAAGCCTCTCTATTGTCATTGCAGCGGCAGATGCGTTGGTGGACCTGAATATAGGTGATGAACCTACTGAAACTTCGCATTCAAAGTCTGGCCGGAAAGACAAAGCAAAGGAATGGAAGAAGAATGGGAAAGGCCAATCTTCTGAAAATGGGGGACTTGTCAAGACTGTGAGACAGAAAATTCACAATGGCAAGGAAAGGAGCGGCAAATTCAAAGGTTTCTTTACTTGTGGTGGACCGCACTTGAAGAAGGACTGTCCGGTGTAGGTTAGGGTAAATGCAATGTTAGCTGCAGAGAAACAAGAACAAGTGGTGGAGGCAAATGCCATAGTGGCAGATGTGAAGGGAGCACCCGGGGCGTTGTTTGTCAACAACCCCTTGGGGTTGATAAATTGAGTTGGTTCGACGAGGACGTTGATTTCAAAGGGTACGGGTGGTTTGTTAGGACCTGACTCTTTATCATCGGGCATGGCACGGCTGTGGCAAGGATTTGGGCGTGATGGCCTTGGCAATGGCCTAGGTGCGGGCAAAACGATCATCCGGACGACGGATATGACATTGGCATTGAGGGCTGTTGTGGGCAAGTATTTTCCAAGGCCTTGGGACAGGCAAGGCGCGCTTGGCAAAGGCTTGGTGAGGCAGCATGGGCAATGTTAGGGCGGCATGGCACGGCAGGTGCACCAAAGTCGATGGCATGGCACTTTTGGGTTGTGGCAGCTATGTGCGGGCTAAGGTAAGGCAAAGCGGAAAGGTAGGATGATAGCAAAGACTTTCAATAGCTAAGGCGAGGCTATGGGAAAGAAAATACAAGCAATAGCACGAGAGAAATGAAGATTCATAATGGGCAAGGTAGAAAACTAGGCCAAAGTGGTGTGCGGGAAAATCATGACAGCGGGTTGCGGGCAAGACATTGGTACGGAGCAATGTCAAAGCGAGCTAAGGCATGGCACAAAACATGCAGTGCACATGGAGGGCAGTTTTGGCGGTTACCTTATCTCAACTTCTTTGTCCCATGATCTGATAATGCTTGTAGCCATGATCTATTTCGTGTATAATGTGTCATAACTAGTTGGGGATGTCAATTACATGTTAGGAACAAGATTTAAACTTAGCCTGACAAGTGGCAAACACTGTACATGACAAGTGTCATGTGCTGCCAAGTTTAAGGGCTACCTATATTCTATAAATAAGGCCTTTAACTTAGGCACAAGTATGTGGGTAATTTCGTGTGAAATTACAAGTGGGAAACAAGAGTGAAACGTGAGGGTTTCAAGTGTTTCAAAAGGGGCTAAGGCTGGGCATAAGACAGGTCTTAGTGTTGGCCAAAGAACAACTTGTGTTCTTGCCAAAAGTGGATTGTGAGCGGACCGTGTTCATAGCAAGTAAGGGTTCTTTATATATTTTCAGAATTAATGCAAAGGTTGGGAATTTTTCCCGTATATGCTGTTGTTCTTTAAATTTCTGATTGTTGCCTAAACTTCGTATAATCCAATCTTGCTGAAAAATTCCCTAAGTATTAAGGAAGGCTGAGTAAAGCAGGGAACTTGACTGTCGCACGGGTGTGACTTTGGGCTGACCAAAAACGCCCTGTGACAGTAGGCTTACACGCACATATACACACGTATACCTTTGCTTAACAGTAGCAACACTAATGCATATGATCCAACAAAATTTTGGTATTGTACCTCTTTGAAGTGTCTACCGTCAAAAGAGGTAACTTATAAGAAGAAGAAAGATTAGGACATAGTGCTAATTTTGCAGGTTGGAGGGACCGACTTCTATCTTTCTGCATGTACATCAATAAATACTGGAAAGCATCTGCTTCTCCAAAATCCCATTTAATCTAGAAATTGACCACTGATAAATTAAGGGCCCCATTAATATTCAATTTCTATCTACCATTTGAGATGAAATCCGCCACATTCAATTCCTCCCAACATCCTTTCTTTAATAGTCTTTAAGATAATAATAGATTCACTCCATTTGTATATACTCTAATTCAGTAGGCATTTGTCAAACGCATAAAAAATTTGTGCTTGGGCAGTTTAACCTACTTATAGTTGTGGTGGTGGGGGGACAAAACAAAAGTTACCCTACTTGTCGATATCTAAGCTGCAAGACCAGCAATAAGTTGTTTGCAAGAAATGTTACACGGTAAGAAGAAAGTCCAGAAATGAGACCAGACAAATATTGATACACTGGACCCTGGAGACAGAGAAATCTCACATGGCCATTGACCGCAATCTTGCATGTTGGTTAGAATTCTTCGATTCTTCCTTATCTTCGCTCCTTTCCTGCACATACTACTGGTTTCAAAGGTCTAAGAGCTGGATTGAACAAGCATGGAGCTGTCAACTGAATTGTTTAGATTCTGAAATTTCTCTCTCTGATTTCACTAAAGAATTGATAGTATTTTTTTTATAAAGATATGATAAGTCCGTTTCCCAAGTCAACAAAGCGTTACAGTAAGCACCATTGCCTTGGGTTAAAATAAATGGATCTTGTACCCTCCGCTATTCAACAGGGATTAATTTGTTTTAAACAATAGAAAGGAAAAAAAAGAGAGTTTTTCTCTTGCATTTTGATATATCTACCTCTGAACTGTCTGACTTACACAATCCACGGGCAGAACGTGGTAATTAGATTTTCCCCCATAGAAACAAACCGTATAAAATACGAATAGCCTTGAAAAACTGCTTCATGCCCATGGATCTTCAATTCAAATATGTTGGAAAAACCATGACTGCTGAAGTGATTACCATAAGAAGGGCACTTGAATGTGCTATTACTTTTGGATGATAAAGTATGAAGATTTTATCCGATGCTAAGAATGTTGTTGATATGATCCAAAAACAGGTCATGGGAGATAGATGTAAAGGAGCTTAGTAATTGTACAACTGTCACTTAGTTGTCATTAGGTATTACTTATAGTTAAATTAATTAACTAGTGAAGTTGGTCTATTAGTAGTTGATTAGTATATAATGTACAATATCTTTGGACATCAGTTAGTTCGCACAATTATAACAGAAATGCTCTTCTTCAATTTTGCTCACTCTACACTTCTTCATTGCATCTTTCTTCTTCTTCAAATTCTCCGAATATGTGACAATTAACATGGTATCAGATCATTAATCGTGTGAATCTAGGGGTTTTCATTATCAATTCAGCTGAAAATCGAGAGATTCATTGAAAATTTATTTGCAAATTTGTGCCCTAATTTTTCAATGGCAGGAGATACAGTCGAAGAACGAGATGTTGAAGAATGCTCGACCATGCAGGAATCGATTGTGATTGATCACAATCATCCTTTATATTTGCATCCTTCTAATGAACCGATTTCGTTATCGCCGGGATTTCAGTTGATCAGAATGGAAAACTACAAAATGTGGAGCCAAGCTCTGGAAGTTTCGTTGTTAACACGAAACAAAGTGGGTTTTGTGGATGGTTGGATTAACATAAATACTTTTGGAACTAGGTTCAACCATTTATGGGATCATTGCAATGCGATTGTCAAATCGTGGCTGGTGCACAATATAAGCCGTGATTTACTAAGTGGCGTTCTATTTCGCTCAAGTGCTCGAGCAATCTGGGAAAATATTCGTAAGAGGTTTGATAAAGTGAATTCCTCACGAATGTATTATCTTCATAAAGAAATTTTTACCCTAACTCAAGGAACTTCATCAGTATCAGCGTATTATTCAAAGTTAAAGGATCTATGGGATGAATATGACTCAATTATTCCAGCTCTTTCTTGTGACTAGGAGTGGCAAACGGGCATGGCGGGGCGGATATGATTTGGGTCGGAAATGGGTAATGAAAAATGGTTCAATTATACGAACCCATCCATATTTAATACGGACAAAAAATGGGTTAACCGGCGGATAATATGGGTTACCCATATTATCCATGACTTCTTGTATATGATCACCTTTTGAAGAATTCTTACTCTCCCTAACCTGAGGAACCTCCAATTTGAGGCTTTACAAATGTAAATGTTATAAGACTCATTGATTACACATTGGTTACTCATTAGTTATCCATTTTCTAAATGGATAATATAGTACTTATCCATATTTGATCCAGTTTTAAATAGTTCATTATCCAACCAATTTTTTAATGGATAATATGGGTGGATAACTATTTTCTTCGAACCATTTTGCCACCTCTATGCCATGATTTTGCAAGATGAAAGCCAGAGAATTGTTGCTGGTAGTCATATTGTTCCTATTGAGTCTATGGAACCAACATCCTTGTTCACTATAAGGAATAACACTCAGAAGCAGCAAAGAAACTACAATGTCGAATGTGATTTCTGTCACATGAAGGGCCACACTAGAGAAAGTTGCTACAAGCTTATGAAATGTGACTATTGTAACATTGAAAGACCATCTCAAGGAGAATTACTATAAGATCATAGGTTATTCGGTTGATTTTAAATCAAAGAAGAAAGGGGCTTTCGTTAGTGGCCATTTGGCTAAGACATAAGGGCAGTCAATACAACAACCAACCATGCCACAACTTCCTGTATTTACACCTGATCATTTACACCTGATCAGTATAATTAGATTTTGCAAATGTTAAATAACAACACGTCATCCTTTTCAGAGCGTAGTGCTCACATGGTAGGTACATTTTTTCCTAGTGCACACATGGCAGGTACTTCCTGTTCTATTCCCACAAAGGAATCTAGTTGGATAGTGGATACTGGTGCTACTTAATCACATGATTAGCAATAACCAGTTGTTGTTAAATGGCATTGAAATAGGAAGTTCAGGACAGGTTCAAATACCAATTGGAGAGACCGCTAGAATTACTCAGGTTAGGGATTGTGAAATGCCTGGAGGTGAACTACTTAAGGATGTATTATGTATTCTCAATTTTAAATTCAATCTTTTGTGAGTGTCAAAAGTGACAAAGGATTTGAATTGTTGTGCGGCATTTTATCGAGACTTCTTTGTATTTCAGGAGCTCTTCAATGGAAGGTTGAAGGCAATCGGAAGAGAACATGATGGGCTATATGTGTTGAAGACAAGTTCCAGGAATGAATTTCATTCTCATAGAAAATCTATGGCAGTGCAAAATGTTACAGACTCAGAGATTCGGCATAAACGACTAGGCCATGTTCCTATGGTTGTTCTAAGGAAGATCCCTTTTTTCAAAACAATTTTAGATTCACTTTGAACAATCATGATGTGCGTCCACTAGCTAGACAAACTAGGATTGCTTTTCCTGCACATATTAGCATATCTTCTAAACCTTTTCAATTGCTACATATGGACGTCTAGTGGGGTCCTTATAACATTGCTACTTATGATGGTATGCAGTAATTCCTTACTATTGTAGATGACTATTCTAAGTGGACTTGGACTTTTATGATGAGAGTTAAATCAGATGTTTCTTGTCTTTAAAAATCATTCATTGTCATGGTTCTGAATCAGTTTGGAAAGCATATCAAAGTAGTTAGGTCTGATAATGGTGCTGAGTTTTTCAACTCCACTTGTGAAGATCTGTTCAACATCTATGGGATTATACACCAAAGGTCATGTCCATACACTACACAGCAAAACCGAGTGGTCGAACGAAAGCACAGACATATCCTTGGGACAACTAGGGCTATCAAATTCTAGGGAGGTTTGCCTCGAGATATTGGGGCTGCTGTATATATCATTAACAGAGTTCCCTTGTCTGTCTTAAACAACAAATTTGCTTTTGAGATTCTATATAAGCGTACACCATCTCTGCCACAGTTACGAGTAATCGGATGCTTAGGTTATGCCTTCACTCTACCCAAGCAGGATAAATTTAGTCCAATGGCCATTAAGTCACTCCTACTTGGATATGGTGTTTTTTAAAAGGGTTATAAACTTTATGATCTTGAGACGCACAAGGTCTTCATTAGTAGAGATGTTGTCTTCAATGAGTCCATTTTCCCATTCAAGACTACACAAGGTAATATTGAGATGTCCTTCCTAGAGGTAGTTGATACTTACTCATTGTCTACAGATAATGCCACCATCATACTCATCATGATCCAGTTGCTCCAAGTTCACATGATGAGGCTGGTCATTCTGCTCCAGTTGCTTCCACTTCACATAATGAGACTAGTCAGCTGTCCATAGAAGCCACAGAGCCTCTTCATTCATCTAACATTGAGGCAACACTTCTTGATACAGTTCCTACTTCCCAATTATCTTTACAAGAGGTTGTACCAGCACCACCTACAACACTTCGCAAATCTACAAGAACTTCCAAACCTCTCATCTGGATGAAAGATTTTGTTATTTTTGCCAACTCTCAAGCTGCCCAGACTTGCTCTCATCCTATTGCTGTTGTCATTTTTTATGATTCACTTTCCCCTACTTACCAAAGTTTTCTCACCAGATTCAGCAGAAGTTGAACCCATGACTTATGCTCAAGCAGCTAAGGATCCTCGTTGGGTTGAGGCTATGCAGCTTGAAATCAAGGCTTTAGAGGATAATAATACCTGAAAAATGGTTCCTTTACCAGAAGGCAAAAGGGCCATTGGATGCAAGTGGGTATACAAAATAAAATACAAGGCTACTAGGGAAGTTTAGAGGTTCAAGGCTCGTTTAGTCGCTAAAGGTTATAGCCAGCAAGAGGGTCTTGATTACCAAGAGACATTCTTACCTGTTGTTAAAATGGTGACTGTACGAGTTGTTATTTCTATTGTTGCTGTCAAGCATTGGACTATCCATCAGATGGATGTGTACAATGTTTTCTTGCAAGGGGATCTTCACGAGGAGGTGTATATGAGCTTGCCACAAGGATTCAAGTCCTCTGCTGGGAAGCAAACTGCATGTCGACTTCTTAAGTCTCTTTATGGCCTTAAACAGGCCTCCCGGCAATGGAATTTGAAGCTTACCACTGCCTTGCCCTCTTTTGGGTTCATTCAAAGACATTTAGATTATTCTCTTTTTACCAGGAGGTCGTGTAAGACGACCATTGTAATTATCGTCTACGTCGATGATCTCCTCATCACAGGTGATGATTTGAGTTTGATTAGAGAAAGCAAACACAAGCTGCAACAGAGTTTCAAAATCAAAGATATAGGGGAACTCAAGTACTTCCTTGGCATTGAATTTGCTCGGAGTAAAGAGGGTATCCTTATGCACCAAAGGAAATACGCCTTAGAGCTCATATCCGATATGGGACTAACTGGAGCTCAATGTGTGGGTCCTCCTTTAGAACTCAGTCACAAGCTCACATCATTTGACTTTGACAAACATGTTAGTGAACTTCTGAAGCTTCATTAGGAGATCCCAGTGTATATCAATGCTTGTTGGGTAGGCTTTTGTACCTCACCATTACTAGGCCCGACATTGCATATGTTGTGCAGAATCTCAGCCAATTCATGCATTCTCCTAAGGTTTCGCATATGGAGGTTTCTGTTCGTTTGGTTCGCTATATCAAATCTTCCCCTAGCATGGGTATTTTTATGTCTTTTGTTGCCTCGAATGCCTTAACAGCCTTTTGTGATACTGATTAGGCTTCCTGCCCTATTACGCGGCGATCTGTCACGGGCTATATGATTAAATTTGGTGCATCTCCTATTTCTTGGAAATCCAAGAAGCAAACTACGATTTCTAGAAGCTCTGCTGAGGCAGAGTATCGGAGTTTGTCGTTATTGTTGAGCTTGTGTGGCTCGCAGGTCTATTTCGAGAATTGGCTGTGGATATTCAGTTGCCTCCATTGTGATAGTAAGTACGCTATTCAGATTGCCGCCAATCCCATATTTCATGAGCGCACTAAGCACATCGACGTTGATTGTCATTTCATCTGCGAGAAGGTGCTTCAAAGCCTAGTCCATGTTCAGTATCTCCCATCCTCCGAGCAACAAGCTAACATTCTGACCAAGCCTCTCACTATTCTTCAACGTCGTTATCTTTTGCCCAAGCTAGGGATGAAGAACATCTTCTATCACCTCTAGCTTGAGGGTGGGGGCAATGTAAAGGAGCTTAGTAATTCTACCAGATGTCACTTAGTTGTCATTAGGTGTTACCTATAGTTAAATTAATTAACTAGTTAAATTAATTAACTAGTGAAGTTGGTCTATTAGTAGTTCATTGCATCTTTCTTCTTCTTCAAATTCTCCAGATTTGTGAGAATTAACAATAGAAGTGTTATATGAAGACATTTGGAAGCTATCAAGCAAGTTGGATCACGTAAAGTTTCTTTATATTCTCTTTATATTCCAAGGAAGTTAAACAAAGTAGCTCATAGTTTAGCTAAATTTCCTATTTCTTTGTTGATGCATTAATATGAAGTCTTTGTTTTGGAAGAAAAAGAAAATACAAAATGCGCTCAACCAGTTGTTAAGATATTTAACTAAGCACGTGCTGAACCTAGATTCCAACTCATGAAATCAGATAGTAATTACATGAAACAAACAACGGAAAAGGTCCAAATATGCCCGTGAACTATGAAAAATAGGACAAATATGCCCGTCGTTTATAGTTCGGCCCAAATATGCCCATTCCGTCAAATAGTTGGGCATATATGCCCTTATTTGACGGAAACTTGATTTTGTTTTCTTTTTTTAATTTTTTGATACCAAATTAACCAAACCCAACTTAAAAATAACCCACCCGACTCGACCCATGTCCTATTTCGACGGGCATTTTTGTCCTATTTCGCATAGTTCACGGGCATATTTGTGCTATTTCGCATAGTTCACGGGCATATTTGTGCTATTTTCATTACTTCACGGGCATATTTGTCCTCTCAGTTAGCTTACAACAGTTGTTTTGTTTTGAAGTTGTGACTATTAGTTTTGAAGATCACATAGATGGCTACAATCTAGTAGCTACTTTGTTTTGTTTTGAAGTTAATCAAATAACATAAGGTTATTTACAAGAGCAAAAAACTTAAATAGGCAAAATTTTAGTTACGAATAATGCAATTGTCTGATGCTAAGGATATTAAGCATCTTAATTTAGGAGAATTGGTGTGACTGAAACTCTTTGGATGCACGATTTAAGGTACATGATTTAAAGGATTCTTACTAGAAATATAATTATTTAATTGCCTTGTGTGTAAAATACATAATGCTGCTACATCTGTGAAAATTTTCCTAAAATTTTGCCTATTTATGTTTTTTGCTCTTGTAAATAACCTTCTGTTATTGTCCTTGTTACCCAGTTTCTATTTAAAGGTGCAGCTCGTGGTCAAGCAGTTGGATGGATTTGCCTTGTATTTTCCTTGTGTGTATTTGTTGCACCCTTAGGCATTGTGGTGAGCTTTTACGTACAAATATTCCACCAATTTCATAACTTAAATAGGTGTCATCATTTATTTCCACTGTTTTTCCATGCATGAAGATAATGTTTATTTATTTTTTGTAATTTTATGTAGAGACAAGTAATCAAAACAAAGAGCGTGGAATATATGCCACTTCTCCTATCCGTTTTCCTCACATTAAGTGCTGTCATGTGGTTCTTCTATGGTCTTCTCGTAAAAGATATTAACATTGCTGTAAGTTCTATATATATATTTAATGTGTTCATGTTACGTAAAATATATATGTTGAATCTTCTCTCATGTATTTACCTTCACCTTTATCATGGTAGATTCCAAATGTATTGGGATTCATCCTAGGAATTTTCCAAATGGTGCTTTATATAATATACAACAAAAAGGAGAAGGCCATTTTAAAGGAGCAGAAACTTCCAGAGAAGATACAAAACCGTGTCATTATAGTTGATGATGAGAACAATAATCAGAAGCTTCCAGAACTTTCGGAGGAACAGATTATTGACATTGTAAAACTTGGTTCACTAATTTCCTCATGAAAAATTCACGTAGATTCGTGTCTGCATAATTCTACATGTGGAGTTGAAGCAGCTAAAGTTGAGAATTTGCCCAAACTGCAAACTGCCGAAGCCTAAAGAAGTGATTACTTTGATTTACTCTGTTCTAACTCCTTACGTGTTTGTACACACATTAGCTATTCTAAGTAGTAATTAGCTCTCTAGTTAGAAAATTGTCGTCTTAATGTAGAAAACATAGCGGTCAGTCATTGATTATGGTAGCAATAAAATACATTTTTATTCAACTTTATTAGCGTTCAACTTGGATTCTATCGTTTTTATGCACTATCAGCAGTAAAAAGTACTAATCCTTTTGTTAGACACATTATTTCATCACGTTTTACATAATGTAGTTACATCAAATTTGAGCACATGCGCAAGCAGATATCTTCAGTAGCATCTTGTGTCACAATATTTGCATTTGTTGCTGCAGTATGACTGTGCACACAAATAGCCATTAATCGTCCATGGCTTTAATGCAAGCATGATACGTGCATAGAATTCAGTTCAATATTATCGAGTTTAAGTTTTTCTATGCATTATCATTGTATTTTACACCATCAGTTTTTC
This sequence comes from Nicotiana noctiflora, assembly GCA_032618575.1. NCBI lineage: Eukaryota > Viridiplantae > Streptophyta > Magnoliopsida > Solanales > Solanaceae > Nicotiana > Nicotiana noctiflora. The sequence goes on along the minus strand of JASVEL010001929.1, from coordinate 524 downwards.
TGTTAATCGTTTTTATGAAATTATTAAGGAAAATGGAAATAAAAGTTGATTAAAAGACTATGGTATCGGACTCGTATTTTGGTTCCGACGTCCGTTACAAGTCTTATATATGGGTTAAGCGATTATTGTAAAGTTTGGCTAAACTAATAGTCACAACTTCAAAACAAAACAACTGTTGTAAGCTAACTGAGAGGACAAATATGCCCGTGAAGTAATGAAAATAGCACAAATATGCCCGTGAACTATGCGAAATAGCACAAATATGCCCGTGAACTATGCGAAATAGGACAAAAATGCCCGTCGAAATAGGACATGGGTCGGGTCGGGTGGGTTATTTTTAAGTTGGATTTGGTTAATTTGGTATCAAAAAATTAAAAAAAGAAAACAAAATCAAGTTTCCGTCAAATAAGGGCATATATGCCCAACTATTTGACGGAATGGGCATATTTGAGCCGAACTATAAACGACGGGCATATTTGTCCTATTTTGCATAGTTCACGGGCATATTTGGACCTTTTCCGTAA
>JASVEL010001928.1:0-139577 GCA_032618575.1 Nicotiana noctiflora | reverse complement strand
GGTACTATTTAGTGGCCATATTATTCCTAGCCGCTCATCTTATCTAATCCAACGGTTGATAGTTAACAATACATGTCTAATATATATCTATACTTATAAATCATAGCCGTCCAAGAAGTTAATCTAAAGGACAGGAGTAAGGATTCATTAAATCAAACGGTACTATTTAGTGGCCATATTATTCCTAGCCGCTCATCTTATCTAATCCAACGGTTGATAGTTAACAATACATGTCTAATATATATCTATACTTTATCCGTTCAACCTCTATTATACACTCTCCCATCTCTTAGACTAGAAATCCTAGACGCCCATATTCTCTCTTCCTCCTCTCTACAGGCCACCGGAAACCTACCGGTGGTGTGCCTCTGATCATATTCTCTGACCAAGGTCCTTCACCCCTGAACCCCCCCTCTTCTTCCTTTATCACCCTATCCCTACTAGCCTTACCCAAATACCACACCATCTTCCAGATCATGAAATTCTGGTCGCCGGAACCCTAGCCGGCGACCACCAAACTATGAACCAGTCTCCCATCTTTACACCCCAGAACCACCTTAACACCCTCTATCACCCCACCTAAGCTCACCCCTCGAATATCACCCCTGTTTCTCGAATCATAAAAATTGTTCCGCCGGAACCCTATTACGGCGGACACCCCAAACCCAAAACCCTTTCAAATCAAACCCTAGTCCTCAAATACCATCCTTTAACATCTAAATAAGACCCCTAGAGTCTTCCTAGAATATCGACTGTTAAAAAGAGACTAAAAGTCTCTTAACCATCAGAAAACCAAGAAAAAGGAAGAAAATGAAGAACAATGAAAGAAAAGGAAAAAGAAACTCCAAAAAAAGCTAAGTATCCCTGAACCACTTTTGTTTTCTGTGCTTCACTCTTCTGTGTTATCATGTGTTAAATCCTGAATCTATTGCATGGTATCTCTATGTATATTTGATATCGATTAAGTACTCTTTTGGTTCTGATTATGGCTATTTTGTTAAATCGCATGTTGTTAGTTGTTTGATGATATTGTTCAATAGATCATATTTCAACTAAGGGTTTCGATTGATTAGAATTCAACCATTATCTATTTGTCTCTCTGAATTTTGGTTAATTAAAAGTTAGTTGTAATTAGGGCTATGTGTGCAAGGTTACATGAAATTGGCTATTATTGCAATGCGGTTTATATGATTGCCTCTTCTGGACTTTTGAATGCTAAATCACATTAGGGCTATATGTGCAAATGATTAGTATGGTTATCATTATAACACACCTGGATATCTGATTTGTAGCTTCTGACTTGTAAAGCCATTTGTGGCTATTTTTGAAAAGTGGTTAAGTTTGAAAAGTTTTACCTAGTCTAAAATTGGTTAAAATATTAAGTTAAGTCTAGGGGTTATATTTTCAATAATGTTGAATACCCCAAGTCTTAACATACCTAAGGGTAGGTCGGGTAAATACATTTGAAGTATAAAAGTTAAAAAGGAATAGGAAATGGTAATTCAGAAGATAACTTAGAAGTAGTGAGGGCATAAAAGACAATTGGGCCTGGTTTTGGTGTAATTAGATAAATAATAAGGGGTGATTTAGGAATAGTTAAATGGTAAATAGGTAATAAGCCTTAACAAGTGAGGGTAATAAAGGCTTTCACGCCCAATAGAATGGTATAGAATATCCTGGAACCTTCTAGCAGGGGTTCAAGTGTATTCTTATCAAAAATAGCTTATACTTAACTGAATTAAATCAAATAGAGTAGGGGTGGGAAATATGAATAATTAATCAAATCTCCCTCCCATTCTACTCTATAAATAGGCCCCTCCATGCCTAAATTAAGAGGTTCAGAGATTCAGAAATTTATATACACTGAAATATACCAAAAATACACACACAAAACACTGTTGATCTTCAACTACTATTAGTTCGAGTGCTACTCTGGAATCTCTGTTGGTTGTTCTTCACTGGTTTTGATCTAATTTGCTGGGCTTTTCCTATTTGTTTGGTTGAATTGCTGGGTTATATATATTTTGAAGTTTGGTAGATGTTGTTGTGTTAACTCGCTTCTACTGCTGTTGATATCTAATTGTTGTTGTTGCTGATTTTCCTTTTTCTCCACCTCTAGAACTCATTGTTTTTGTCACTTGAATCAGGTACACTACTACATCCTGGAGCTGTAATTGAACTGCATTTGAAGAAATGAAATGTTAACTAGCTTTAGTTAACTAATTGTATATCTGTTCTTTCATTTTGTAGTTATAGATGTTAGATTCCTTGTAATTCATTAGGAATTGGTTGTAATATGTACTGGACTGAATGAGTATACTTCAAAGTCTCGTAGTAGTGATAATAATATAGGCAATAGGTTAAATATGTTAGATAGAAATGATCACCTAAATTCAAAACTAAAACAAGCCCTAAAACTTAGTCAAATCTTCTAGATTTATAACTATTATAAATTAGACGTGTAATACTAACACTTAGATATCATTAATCAAGTTCTGAATCAGAATCTTTTAATTTGAAAGGCATGAGTAGTTGAATTACAAATTGCGTTACTATTTTGTCACTACTGAAACTGGTTTAGCTAAAAAACATGTTGTAAACTTGGTGATATGATAATCTGAGCATAATTTATGGTAGTTTGAGCTTTGCTTTAGTTGAAATGTAGAATATCATTTTCCAGTTAAATAAAAGTGAATAAATAACTCTGTAAAATAGTGTCTCAAGCGATAGATAATTCATAATCAGTTTCAGGTAACAACATCGATTTAAATTATGTATCAAGGTTCTTAGATAAGTAGATAATATTGAAATCAGTAGTGTTCAAATGCAAATTGGTGTTAATAGAAACAGTTAATTTCTTTAATACTGAGTAATATATGTTCATAGTATTGTTAATAAATGTTAATTAGCCCTTTCCCTACTCTAGATATAAATGATTTGGGCTTAATTGTGAATCCAGGCCCAGATCTAATTGAAATGACACTCGTGCCTGTGAACAAAAACGGAAATGTTCGCTGGGCTCCAGAGGTCCAGTTACACCTGGTGCAAATTGTTAAGCTAGTCCAAAGTCCAGGCCCAATAATGAACAATGGCCTAGACTCTAATAATTAATAGTATGAAACTGCTGCAAAAAAGTTATATTAGGAGGAAAAAATAGAAGTAGAAAATATAGTGCACAAATAGAATTGACCTTTTAAAAATAAGGGATGAGCCTCGTTACAAAATGAAACACACGGGGCCCCCAAATAATAACTAAAACTTTAGACTCAGAAGGATCGTTTAGACAAGTTCACGATATTTCCCAAATATAACAAGAATAGACATCATTAGGCATAATTTAATATACATTCCTAATACGGGGGCACAGTTATGTGACCCAAATCCAAATCTCAACGAAGTCAAAACGTATTAAAAGCCGCAGCCGTACTGGTACGGTGTGGCCCGAAATACATTTTCACGACATTGTAATTCTTTTAAAAATGATAAAGCGGAACATTAATAAAGGCAAATAAAATAAAAACATATAAATAAATCAGATAAAAACAAATACAACAGTTGAGCAACCGTTCTAGAACCACGAAACTCGGGAGTGCCTTACACCTTCTCCCGGGTTAACAGAATTCTTTATCCGGATTTCTGATTCGCGGACTGTTAACAGAATCATATTTCCTTGGTTTGGGATTCAATCGGTGACTTGGGAAACTATTAATCTACCAAGTGGCGAATCTGAATTTAAATAAATCTCATTCCGATTGTCCTTTAATTGGAAAAACTCCTTCCTTTTATTATATCCCTTCCCGGGGGTGCAGTAATAGCGGGTAAGAAAAATAAGGTGTGACAGCTCTGGCGACTCTGCTGGGGATAAAAACCCAGAACTATGGTTCAGGGTTTAAGAGTTCGAGCTCATTTAAATTGTTGTTTTGTTAATATTTGATTTCATTATATGTTTTGATCAATGTGCTAAATGTTTACCGCTTTGATATTACGTGAACTGTATATAAAATTGTGTTGAAACCTTTCTCTTCAAACCTCTGGGGATGTGCTTACTGGTTGAGACTCCCTTTTCTGTTAAGTCAGTACCCAAATAAGAAACAGAGGTCGGGAAAGTTACAAAGTCGGACGATCCCGCGGATCCCCGGTAAGTAGCCCCCTCCTCGACCCGAGTTGTCCGCTCGGGTACACAATCTAGTACCAATGAAAAATCAGGACATTGAGCCTAGAATTAGGACGATTATTTGCATCATATCTGACTTAGGGGACTCAACACAGGGGTTGGGTCCGTCTAGGACAGGTAACCCGGATATAAAAAAACCGAGCATGATTATGTGTTGCATTTATTTGTCGTGGGCCATTATGCTAACCAGCTAAATACCTGAAAAAGAAAAGAGAAAAATAGCAATTTTAGGTAGAAGAAAAATCGATGTCTAAATACTAACGAAACGTTGTCGAAATTTTGAGGGAATTATCAAAATAGTTGGATTGAGTCAGTTTTGTCGAAATTAAAAATAGTTGGTCTAAAAACAATTTGATCGAACTACGCTGGTTTAATTCTCACTACTAGGCGAGATATGTAGGCAACTCTTGACGGGTCCAACCTCCCCTTTTCAAAAATAACCAAAAATATTAACAATTCAAAGTGATACCATTTTTGAAAATAGCCGAATGTTCCGAAAGGACACCGGAAGGTTGTTTGCTAATGGCCACTTTTGAGTTGCTTTCCCTAAATAATAAATACAGCCTTAAAATCTTCGAAAGAAGTGTTGAAAGGCCGTATTCGCAAATAGGGAATTTTTTGAAAAATGATGAAAAGAAATTTTACTTTAAAAAAAAATAATTTTATCTTTTAGGTCAAATATTATTCGTTTAAATAACCTTTAATAAATGTGCAGGATGACCACAATGAAAAATGAACCTTTCTCACTAATGAATAAGATCCCTTTGGAGTTACGGCTCTGGTGGGCTGATTTGGGTCAAGACGGACAAGATGAGGTCAAAAAATATTTGAAAGGTCTTACCGAGCTACTTGATATCATACCCCGGGGAGACATTATTCGAGCCTTGGTCACCTGTTGGGATCCCGCACACAATGTACTCCACTTTTCGAACTTTGAGCTCACTCCGACACGAGAAGATATTGCTAATTACATCGGTAAGAATGAGGTCCCTTTGAAAGACAAATATCTAGTTGCTCCAAGAGCCATCACCGCGCACAGATTCCTCGACTCCTTGAAGATAGCTTGAAGTGTTCACAATGAAGATTGGGTCCACGGGTTTTGCACTATGAACTTTATATACCATAGATATGGTCATGTTAGAGGATTTAACAATCCAACGAACAAACTCTGCAGCAAAGAAAAACGGGCTAAATGGGAGGAACACAGGCATTTTGCTTTCATGGTAGCCTTTTTGGGTTTGATAATATTTCCAAAGAAAGACAGGAACATCGACATCAGAGTTTCCGGGATTGTCAGTACTCTCCTTACACAGGACAACAGTACTTTGGCTCCAATAATAGCGATCGATATCTTTCATGCTCTCACAGGTTGTAAAGTTGAAGATTTCTTCGAGGGGTGCAATTTTCTATTATAGATGTGGATGATCGAGCACATATGCCATCACCCTCAGTTTCTGAGTTATGGATCATCAGAAAAGACTTTCATAAAAGAATTCTACACGAGGATAAAAGGGGCCAAGTTGCCGGAAGGGTTTAAAGGTTGGATCACATACTTCTGATCACTTACTGCTAGTCAGATCGAATGGGTATTCGGGTGGTTACCCATCAATAAAGTCATATACATGCCAGCAGAAGGGTCACACTTTCTTTTAATGGGACTCAAAATTATCCAACCTTATGCGCCTTATCGAGTATTACGGCAACTCGGAAGATATCAAATAGTGCCAAAAGATGGGGACCTCAGCATTCAAGTGATAGAGAATAGTCCCGACGGGCAATTTCCTGAGGCAAAAGTCCGACAAATATGGAACGAGTGTCAATGTTTGAAAGTGGACACTTGTGTAAGGGATCGGGCCAGAGGTGAAGTGTCACCTGGTTATTTCGCATGGTACATAAGGGATTTTGAGCATGGAAGACCAATGAAAAGACCTCACATTCAAGAATTTGCCGAGCTATCAAAGGAGCAATGGCATTGGTTGGCTAAAGAGAATGAATACCGAGCCAAAATCAGTATGTTATAAAAGCAAGTTCAAGACCTCAAGTTCGAAAGCAGCTTACAAGCAGCAGCCGATGAGGGTGAAAAGAAACAATTGATTAAGGAAAATGAGGTATTAAAAGCTCAGATTCTAAAAATGAGAGCAGCAACTGAAACCCCTATTCGACATGCGCGGGATGAAAAACTGATTGATAATTTGCGGTGAAAGGTGAACGACTATAGTTTTGATCTTGACAAAGCCAAAAAAGAATTAATCGAGGTTCGGAAAAAATTGGCTAGAAATGCTGAAGAAATGGCTCGGATGATCCAACAATTGAAAGAGGAACATAATATTGAAGTTGCCCGGTTGAGGAAAAAGATTGTCATGGCCGAGGTCAAAAGTAGCAAACAAGTAAAAGAGCTTGACATAGAAAAAGAACACTGCTATATGGCCATGGCCCGGTTAGAAATAGAATTACAGTAGCTTCAAGAGAAAAGCCAACAGACTCTGGATGCTCGTGCCGAACAAATAGGAAGGTTGCTTCAAGAGAAAGGAATGATTAGAGAAAGAATTGTCAGCATTTCTCATTATATTACGCGGAAATGACAGATATACGAAGATATGACTCAGTCCACATTTGCCGCTTCAGCAATGATCTTTGTAAAGCAAGTGATGAGAGATTTAGATAAAATCCAAAGGGGATTAGCATATAGGCCCGCGGTAACACCGAACGATGTCTCGCAGGAACTAGGGTCTTTAATGTATTCTTAGGACATGCATTTTGAATCTTGTATTTTTATTTCTGCATTTAGAAGGTTGTAGTACAATTATCATTAGAATGTCATCTTTGTAATCAATGATTGGGTATTAATGAAGTTGAGAAATTCCAAATTTGTCATTATTATTCTTTTTGCATTAAATACTTATGCGATAGGCAAATATGTAGGACCGATCAATGAAAAAAGAGGGACAATAAGACAAGAAATGAAAAGTGAAAAATGAAAAAGAAAGTTGGTGGTAATAAATGTAAGGAAAAGAAAAATCCGAGAACAAAAGAATTGGCAAAACAAAGACGACAAGGCTGGGATGACACATATTGCCAGGCAAATTATGTTCTTAATCTGTAATATTTACCCGTTATGACCTAACCACTAACAAGTTTTGTCGTTTTTGAGTAACAGATAAAGTGGTTAGTAACTGGCATTCTGGCAACTCACAATTACAACACTCGTTCCAAGAATATGACAAAGGCAATTACTCAGGAAATTGAAGCAACATTTATGGATCCAGTGCAGGAAGATGAGGTAGTGGATATGAATATCATGAAAGAGGAAATGTATAATCTCAAACAACAGAAGGCTGAGATATACCAGGCTTGGGCGAAGGGACAACATTTACCCACCTACCCTGCCAACCCCACATACATCCCTCCACCAGTCCCAGCACAAGATCCACCCACTATGAACTCATCCTCCACTTATCCTACATATCCACCTTATTACACAATCATATCACAAGCACCACCTCCAATCCCTAAACAAGTTCTACCACCACCACCACAGGTTGCTCTTGTATATGTGGCACCAGCACCAGCCACCTTGCATAAATCCTCCAGTGAACCACTATTCCACGTTCAAGACAACCATTATTATCCCCCGGAACCTACTTTCCGACAGCATGATTCCTATACCCCTCTCATTGATATGACCGAAGAGGAGAAACCTACTAAATCATGAGCAGGAAGAGATGGCTAGAAAGATCAAGAGCCTCAAGCAATCATTCCGTAATATGTAGGGTTTGGGTGGTCAAGTAAGAGTAGCTTACAAGGATTTATGTTTGTTCCCTAAAGTGCAACTGCCAGCGGGATTTAAGCTACCGAAATTTGATTTTTATGATGGCCACGGTGACCCGGGAGCACATTTAAGAGGATTCTGCAGCAAGATGTGTGGAGCCGGTGGGATAGATAAATTACTCATGGCTTACTTTAGCCAAAGTCTCAGTGGTTCAGCTCTTCAATGGTATACCCGTAAAGACCATACCAGATGGTTTATTTTGGATGATCTAGCCCAAGCGTTCGCAAACCATTTTCAGTACAATTTGGAAATTATCCCAGATAGGTTAACACTGGCAAAGATGGAGAAAAAGCCGGGAGAAAATTTTTGAGAATATGGCTTTAGGTGGAGGGAGCAAGCCGCTCGGGTAGACCCACCAATGAAGGAGGGAGAGATGGTAGACTATTTTTTGCAAGCTATAAAACCAACGTACTATGGGTATTTGGTATTTGCAATTGGAAAAACATTCAACGAGGTAGTTAAAATGGGAAGCTTGGTTAAGGAAAGATTAAAGTCAAACAAAATCATGAGCTATTCAGCCATCAAAGCTACGAATCAGGTAATCCATATAGGTACGGGTGGATCAATCGGGAAGAAAAAGAAAGAAGAGGTGACAATCATAGAAGGGAGGTCTTAGTCCAGGAGTCCCAATCCATATTACCATCAGCTTTGCCCGCATCAACCCTACCCACCAACACCATATAGCCCACCTCAACACTATTACCCTCCTCCTAGTCCATAGTTTTTTGTACATCACGCCCAAGCCTACCCACCACCTTCTACTCCATGGCGAACTCCAGCACCCCAAAATATTTACCACACCCAAAACACATACCCACTATCAAAGCATAAAAAAATACCAATGGAACCAATTTTCGCCCTAACCCTCGAGTCAAGAATGACAAGACACAAAGAAAGAAAACATTTACTCCCATGGGTGAGTCGTATACCAGTATTTTCCATAGACTAAGACAACTCGGGATGTTAAACCCCACAGAGCCTAAAATCCCTAATCCACCACCGAGAAACTTGGACCAATCTGTCCATTGTGAATTTTGTTTGGGAGCCCTAGGGCATTACACTGAAAAATGCTGGCACCTGAAGTCTGCAATACAAGAGCTTATCGACTCTCGAATAATTGAGGTTCAAGCTCCCGAGGCTCCTACTATAACACAGAACCCATTGCATCTGCACTATGAGACCCATATGATAGAGGTGGTACAAGGGGGAAAGTGCAAGAAGACCTCTCAAGCTGTAATGATGATCAAAACGAGCAGTAGCAAGATAGAAGAGAAAGTCATAAGTGAGAAAATACCAGTCAAGCCACTTATGAGCAAGCCAGCAGTGTTACCTGAACCTGAGCCTGTAAAGGTGACAGTGCCCGAAGTAAGTACAACGCCCATATTAACTGTAAAAAGAGCGCTGCTAGAGCCAGTTGTTATTAAGCCAGTCGCTCAAATGACCATAGTGAACACCAAAACTATGCCTTGAAATTACAGCAAGGTAACTGTCATGTATAAAGGAAAGGAAATCAAGGAGGAGACTTGTGAATCCCATGGTTTGACCAGTTCAGGGAGATGTTTTGCTCCCGATGAATTGAGGAAGGCAAAAGTTGCAAAAGATAATCCAGCAAATGTAAAGAAAGCTGTCACTGAAGAAGAAGCCGGGGAATTTCTAAAGAAACTGAAAGCTCAGGATTATTCCATAGTTGAGCAGTTGAGGAAAACACCAACGCAGATATCTTTGTTATCCTTGTTGATTCACTCTGATGAACCGTAAGGCGTTGATGATGATCTTGAACGAGGCCCATGTACCAGAAAAGATCACAGTGAGTCATTTAGAGAAGATCACAAATAAAATCTTCGAAGAAAATATGATAACATTTTCAGATGATGAACTACCGTTGGAGGGGACAGAATACAATAGGGCATTATATCTTACAGTGAAGTGCGAGGAATCAGTGGTGATCCGCATCTTGGTTGATAATGGGTCAAGTGCCAATATTTTCCCTTTATCTACTTTGGGCAAGCTAAATATTGATCATGAAAGAATCTACGGGAACAGTATATATGTGAGAGGATTTGACGGAGGCGGGAAGAACACTGTTGGAGACATCATATTGGAACTCACTATCGGACCTGTAGAGTTTACTATTAAATTTCAAGTTTTGGATGTTGTGGTGTCCTATAATCTCTTACTAGGACGTCCATGGATTCACACTACAAAGGTTGTACCTTCCTCACTCCATCAAATGGTGAAATTCGAATGGGATCGGCAAGAAATAGAGGTTCACAGTGAAGAAAATTCCTGCAATATCTTCATGCCGTTTGAAGAAGTCGAGGGTGATAAAGGTCCCTGGGTATACCAAGTGGTGGATACTCTATCTGTGGATAAAATATATGAAGGTGAAAACATTCTGATGCCTAAGATAGCTCCCACGTCAGTCATGGTTGATACGGAGATGTTGAAAAATGGGTTTCTCCCTGGGAAAGGCCTAGGAGCTGCACTGCAAGGAATAACATAACCAGTATCTCTCCCGGGTATCATTGATACTTTTGGATTGGGTTTCAAGCCAACCATTGCCGACATAAAAAGAGCCAGAAAACTGAAAAAGAAAGGATGGACCCTCCCTAAGCCTATCCCTAAACTCTCTCATTCATTCGTCAAGCCTGGTACAAAAAGATGTCCGGCAACGGTCATGCCTAGCCAAGCAGAGATAAGGCCAGACAAGGAGTTGTTAGAAAGATTTAAGAGGTTGTTCAAAGATGTGAACATGACAGAGGCAGCTAAGGGCACAAGCAAAATGGACGTCCAGTTTATTGGATCCCAGATCAAGCTGAATAACTGGGAAGCTACTCCTCTTCCGACCAGAAGGGATTTGTGGTAGTTAGCTTTGATGTTTCATTGTTAAATAAATTTTATTTCAAGGCTGTAATACAGATTCTATGTTCCATCCAATCGGACGTGTCAAACCTTGTTATCATTCGAAATTTTAATGATATGCAATTTCTTTCTTCCTCTATTGTGATAGCCTTATTTTCTTTTCTTTTCTTATACAGTCCATTTTTTGCTGATTTCAATTATGTGTCATGCATAAAGAATTCTCGGACCAGTCTTGATAATCAAATAGTAATACAAGAAATTGAATATGATAATGAAGTGGAGTATGAGGATGAGGAAGTTTTGGAAGAAATTAGTAAAGATCTCAGCCACTATGAAGAGAAACCCAAAACAAACTTGAAAGAAACGGAGTCTATTAATTTGGGAGATGAGGAAAACGTTCGAGAAACAAAAATTAGTGTTCATTTGGAAGTCTCACTCAGAGAGGACTTGATAAAGTTACTACATGAGTACAAAGACATATTTGCATGGTCCTATGATGATATGTCAGGGCTAAGTACTTATTTGGTGGTACATAAGTTGCCCATTTATTCGGAATGCCAGCCTGTCAAGCAGAAGTTAAGAAAGTTCAAAATAGACATCGGTATGAAAATAAAAGAGGAAGTCAACAAGAAATTTGAGGCAAAGGTCATACGGGTCACCAAATATCCCACCTGGTTAGCTAATGTTGTACATGTTCCAAAGAAAGACGGAAAAACCAGAGTGTGTGTTGATTATCGAGACCTCAACAAAGCAAGTCCAAAGGATAATTTTCCATTGCCAAATATCCAGATACTAATTGACAATTATGCAAAACATGAGATTGGGTCTTCGTGGATTGTTATGCGGGTTATTATCAAATCCTGATAGACGGAGAAGATGCATAAAAGGCAACCTTTATCACACCGTGGAGAACATATTGTTACAGAGTAATGCTGTTTGGATTGAAAAATGCTGGAGCTACATATATGAGAGCAATGACTACCATGTTTCATGACATGATACATCGAGAGATTGAAGTCTATATGGATGATGTCATTATTAAATCTAGGAAGCAATACAATCATGTTAAAGACCTGATGAAGTTTTTCCAGAGGCTTCGGAGATACAATCTCAAGCTCAATCCAGTAAAAGGTGATTTGGGAGTACCATCAGGGAAATTATTGGGGTTTTCGACATGGTATTGAATTGGACCCAAAGCAATTCAGGAATTGCCTCCGCCAAAGAGCAAGAAAGAGGTGATGAGTTTGCTGGGCACATTGAATTATATTAGCAGATTTATTGCCCAATTGACATCAACTTATGATCCTATTTTCAAATTTTTGAAGAAAGATTTTGCAGTAAAATGGACTGATGAATGTCAAGCTGCATTTGATAAAATCAAGGAATATCTGGGCAATCCGCTTGTATTGGTTCCTCCAGAACCCGAAAGGCCCTTGATCTTTCATTTGACTGTATTGGATAATTCCTTCGGCTGTGTACTGGGGCAGTATGATGAAACGGGAAAGAAAGAGCAGGAAATTTACTATCTCAGTAAGAAATTTACATCTTACGAGGTAAAATATACTCAATTGGAAAGAACATGTTGTGATTTGACCTGGGTTGCACAGAAGTTGAAACATTACCTGTCAGCTTACACCACTTATCTCATATCTCATTTGGACCCGCTGAAGTACATATTTCAAAAGCTTATGCCCATGGGAAGGCTTGCTAAATGGCAAATTCTACTAACAGAGTTTGATATTGTTTATGTAACTCGCACTGCGATGAAAGCACAAGCAGTTGCTGATCACTTAGCAGAAGATCCAATCGACGATGAGTATGAGCCACTGAAAACATATTTCCCTGATAAGGAGACGATGAATATTGAAGAATTGGAACAAGACGAAAAGCTGGGCTGGAAGTTATACTTTGATGGGGCTATCAACAGCAAAGGAGTTAGAATTGGAGCTGTACTCATTTCAAGAACGGGTCAGCATTACCCTGCTACCACTCAACTCCGCTTTTTCTGTACTAATAATATGGCTGAATATGAAGCGTGTATATTGAGATTAAGAATGGCAATAGACATGGGTGTTCAAGATATTGTGGTCATGGGTGACTCAGATCTCTTGATACATCAAATTCAAGGAGAATAGAAGACATGGGATTTGAAACTCATACTGTACCGACAGTGTCTACATGAACTATGTCAGCGGTTTCAATCCATAGAATTTAAACATATCCCAAGAATGCACAATGAAGTTGCCGACGCTCTGGCTAATCTATCATCTATGCTACACCATCCGGATAAAGCTCATGTGGATCCATTACAAATCCAAGTTTATGATCAGAATGCTTATTGTTATACAGTAGAAGAGGAACTTCATAGCTAACTGTGGTTCCATGATATCAAAGAGTATTTGAGAATGGGGGTGTACCCGGTGCAAGCAACAGGAGATCAGAAAAGAGCCATAAGATGATTGGATAGTGGATTTTTCTTTAGTGGACGGGTTTTATACAAAAGGACCCCGGATTTGGGTTTGTTAATATGCATAGATACAAAGCAGGCTATTACAATCATAACTGAGGTACACGCAGGAGCCTGTGGATCCCATATGAGCGGGTATGTTTTAGCGAAGAAAATACTCAGGGCTGGATATTATTGGCTCACTATGGAACGAGATTATATCAGATATGTACGGAAATGTCATCAGTGCCAGATACATGGGGACCTGATTCATTCTCCGCCATATGAATTGCATACGATGTCAGCACCATGGCCTTTCGTTGCTTGGGGCATGGATGTCATTGGTCCAATAGAGCCAGCAGCATCTAATGGGCACAGGTTTATTCTGGTTGCCGTTGATTATTTTACCAAATAGGTAGAGGCGAAGACATTCAAAGCGGTAACAGAGAAGGCAGTGGTTGATTTCCTACATGCAAACATCATTTGTCATTTCGGAATTCCAAAGGTAATTATTACAGATAATGGAGCCAACCTTAACAGTCATTTTATGGTGGAGACATATCAAAGGTTTAAAATCATGCATCGCAATTCTACACCTTATAGGCCCAAAGCAAATGGAGCAGTTGAAGCCGCGAATAAGAATATCAAGAAAATCCTTCAAAATATGGTAGAAGGGTCGAGGCAATGGCATAAGAAATTACCTTTGCTTTATAGGGTTATCACACTACTTTGCGCACTTCGATTGGTGCAACCCCTTATTCATTGGTGTATGGCACGGAGGCAGTGATACCTGCGGAAGTCGAAATGCCCTCCCTTTGAATCATTGCGGAGGCTGAGATTGATGATAATGAATGGGTAAAAGCCCAGTTAGAACAATTGAGTTTAATTGATGAGAAAGATTGGCAGTAGTATGTCATGGACAACTGTATCAGCAGTGGATGGCCAGAGCATATAATAACAAAGTACGTCCACGGAAATTTGAACTTGGACAATTGGTGTTGAGATGCATCTTACCTCATTAGGCAGAAGCGAAAGGGAAGTTCGCTCCTAATTGGCAAGGATCATTTGTGGTATCTCGGGTGTTGTCCAATGGAGTATTATATTTGACAGATATAGAAGGGAAATGCGTAGAGACTGCCATTAACTCTGATGCAGTCAAAAGATACTATGTATGATTTCTTTCATGTATCTATTTGTATTTGTCATGTTTTTCAAATTGAAATAATGAAGGCATTTTATTTCTCTATCTAAACACTTTACCCATTGTTATCCCTTTGAGCCTTGTTGTATTATTCTTTCATACCCCTCTTTCAGAATCAACAATGAAGTCAAAAATGAATGATGAAGTGACAAAAAGAAAGGGAAAAGCAAAAGAAAAAAAAAAGAAAAGGTGAAAAAAAAATGTGAAAAATGTGAAAAATGACAAAAGAAAAAAAGAAGAAAATATACAAAATAAGAAAATCGGGAGAAGTCAAATCGCAACAATGAAGCGATATTATGATCCGAACTACGTTCTGACTTGATCCCGGAATGGTACGTAGGCAGCCTCACTGAGGTTCAGTCATAGCAGAAAGGAAGTCCAAGGTTTCCCAAAAATTGAAACTGGGGCAGAAGTTATGATCATTATGAAGGATATGATTCCAAAAGTTGTAATTTTGAAACCCAAGTTGGAAATTTGAGCCTTTATATCTTTCTTTCTAAAACCCATCCAAAAGCCACATTTACGGTCCAAAGTAAGACCTTCTGATTAATTTCAAGAAAATGATAGTACAAGTTAGTGAAGAAAAGCATATTATGGACAACACCCGGGTACTTGAAGATGGAGGAAATGAGAAAATAAAAATGAGAGTCTTATTGGTGAAAACCCTCACAGGAAAAAAATGAGAGAGCCTTATTGGTGAAAACCCTCACGGGCACCATAAGGCGACGTGAGCTAAGAAAAATAAAATGAGAGAGTCTTACTGGTGAAAACCCTCACGGGCACCATAAGGCGAAAGTGAGAAATGATTTTGTGAAGGGAAAGCAGCAAAGCAAGTAAAGTTTGGGTTGTTGAAAAGAGAAAATAATGTTGGCAAGAAATATGGTTGGACAGACTGGGTCAGTTAGCCGAATGCATGGCATGATCAAAGGAATCAGCCTTCCCACTCAGATAAGTCTTGTCCTTTTACTTTGAAAATATTCCTACCCTCAAAATTCAGGGTCATTGCATTTCATTTTCTATTCTTAAAATTTGTCTACAAGACATTTCCAGTTGAAAGCTAATTACCAGCTTCTCAGTTGAATGGCTCAATGAGATTGGGTCCTTCAAAGGACAGGAGAAATAAAACAACATATGGCGATCATATAGCCAAAGGGAATAAAAGAGAAGAAAAACAACAAAAGGGAATTGCAAGGAAATTTTGAGTTCAGGAATTGTTGGAAAACAACCAGGAGCCACAAAAAGACAGCACAAAGACAAATTGAAGCAAATGCAAGAGTGGAAGCATGGCCAACAAGAATGCCAGCTGCTAACTCCCATTTTATACTAACAAGTTGTTCACTGATTAAAACAAGGACAAAAGATTTAAATTCTCACTAATCACTTTAAAGTGAATGTGACCAATGTGGACACACAAGGGAGCACAAGTTTGGCAAAATTAGGCACCCACCTGGAAAATAAGGGAAGGCAATCCGAAGGAAGCATCAATGGAGGAAGGAATCTACGATGAAAGAATCAGTAATCTAGCACCCACCTGAATAATAAGGGAAGTGTTACTCTTCATTTCAAAATTGAGAATATTACACCCAGTTATCAAACTGGGGCAGAATTCTTTTTCATTATTTTTCTTAATTTTGCAATCAGGCGCCCACCTAGATAACAAGGGAATATTTTCTTAATTTTTGCAATCAGGCGCCCACCTGGATAACAAGGGAATATTTTTCTTAGTTTTTACAATCAGGCGCCCACCTAGATAACAAGGGAATATTTTCATAGTTTTTGCAATCAGGCGCCCACCTAGATAACAAGGGAATATTTTCTTAGTTTTTGCAATCAGGCGTCCACCTGGATAACAAGGGAATATTTTCTTAGTGTTTTGCAATTAGGCGCCCACCTGGATAACAAGGGAATATTTTTCTTAGTTTTTGCAATCAGGCGTCCACCTGGATAACAAGGGAATATTTTCTTAATTTTTGCAATCAGGCGCCCACCTGGATAACAAGGGAATATTTTTCTTAGTTTTTGCAATCGGGCGCTCAACTGGATAAAAAGAGAATATTTTCTTAATTTTTGAAATTGGGCGCCCACCTGGATAAAAGGGAATATTTTTCTTACTTTTTGCAATCAGACGCCCACCTAGATAGCAAGGGAATATTTTTTTAATTGTTGTAATCAGGCGCCCACCTGGATAACAAGGGAATATTTTTTTTAATTTTTTGCAATCAGGCACCCACCTAGATAACAAGGGAATATTTTTCAAAATGAAATTCTAACACTTAATAGCATGATAGATTTAAGCCTCACACTGGGGCAGAAAGTTTTTTTTATCTTGTAGTACGCACGCACCCACCTGAAGAACAAGGGAATACTTTTCGAAGTTTTGCAAGTAGGCGCCCACCTGAAGAACAGGGGAATACATTTCAAAGTTTTCCAAGCAGGCGCCCACCGAAGAATAAGGGAATATATTTGAAGCAAGTTAAAAGCAAGAGTCTTCTCGAAGAATGGAAGATGCAAATGAAAAACAAGAACCAGTGAAAGATATAGTTAGGATTTTGAAAAACATAGAGCATAGTTTAGCTTATTTTCTTTTTACCATGGTGTAATAAGGTGATCAGCAGGCAGCAATAATAAGCAACAGTAATAGAGCCAGAGCTTTCTGGTAGTTTCAACTACCAGACATTCCAGAACTACACTGACCTGATTCTTATTTAGCCCATGATATGTAGGAAATCCTTGAAGTAGGATGCGGTCAAAACTTTCAAAAAATTCTTCACACAAAATATGCTAGTGGGCAAAAATTTCTCATTACCGCTCACTTGTCTTTGCAATAAAACTCTCCGTGTTCCCGAGCAAAGAGGGGCAGCTGTGAGTACGTGATTTTTGCCCCAAGGAATTAATTCCAAAATAAATAAAAAAAATAATTTTGATTGAAATTGGTTGATTATTGTGTAAAAATATCAATGCTTATTTTTATTTGTTGGAAATGAAGTAAAGGAAATTAAAACAAAAAATGCAAGTTCGAATTAATTAGGAAATGTCAAAAATAAGAGAATTACTAAAGAAATTTAGAAAATCAAAAGAAAAATACAAAAATACAAAATAAAAGGGGATAAATACATTAGGAATAAAATACTAAGGAAAACAAGTATAAGATACAAAAATATACAAAAAATAATTAAATAGATATAATTTAAAAAATACAAAAAACAAGATAAAATACAAAAATACAAAAAAATACAAGGCATTTTGGGCCAAAATCAAATACTAGCCAAATTAACACCCTAACAGACCTGGCCCAATTTTAAAATCTAACCAGCCATCCCTTATACAAGCCAAATGATGACGTACAAGAAAATAAAATCTGGACCGTTGATGATTCAATCAAACGAACCAAAATAGGCGGTGACTGAATAAATGAAACAACATCGTTAAAGGAAATAATCGCAGCCGTCCATCTGATTAATCTAACGGATGAAACCAATGTCACACTTAAACCAAACGACGTCGCTTAATTAAATAAATCATAGCCGTCCAAGAAGTTAATCTAACGGACAGGAGTAAGGATTCATTAAAACCGAACGGTACTGTTTAATGGCCAAATTAATCCTGGCCACTCATCTTATCTAATCCAATGGTTGATAGTTAACAATACATGTCTAATATGTATCTATACTTCTTCCGTTCAACCCTCATTATACACTCTCCCATCTCTCAGACTAGAAACCCTAGCCGCCCCTATTCTCCCCTCCTCTTCTCCACAGGCCACCGGAACCTTATCGGTGGTCAACCTCTAATCATCTTCTACGACCAAGGTCCTTCACCCCTTAACCCCCCCTCCCTCCTCCTCTTCTTCCTTTATCACCATATCCTAACTAGCCTTACCCAAATACCCCACCATCTCCCAGATCTTGAAATTCCGATCACCGGAACCCTAGCCGGCAACCACCAAACTATGAACCAGTCTCCCATCTTTACACCCCAGAACCACCTTAACACCCTCTATCACCACATCTAAGTCCCACCCCTCGAATATCAGCCCTACTTCTCGAATCTTAAAAATTGTTCCGCCGGAACCCTACTCCGGTGGACACCCCAGACCCAAAACCCTTTAAATCAAACCCTAGTCCCCAAATACCATCCTTTAACATCTAAATAAGACTCTTAGAGTCTGCCTGGAAGATCGACTGCTAAAAAGAGACTCAAAGTCTCTGAACCATCGGAAAACCAAGAAAAAGGAAGAAAAATGAAGAAGAATGAAATAAAAGAAAGAAAAGAAGAAAGAAAAAAAGGAAAGGAAAAAAGAAACTCCAAAAAAAGCTAAGTATCCCTGAACCACTTTTGTTTTTTGTGCTTCACTCTTATGTGTTATCGTGTGTTAAAGCCTGAATCTATTGCATGATATCTCCGTGTATATTTGAAATCGATTAAATACTCTTTTGGTTCTGATTATGGCTATTTTGTTAAATCACATGCTGTTAGTTGTTTGATGCTCTTGTTCAATAGATCCTGTTTCGACTAAGGGTTTTGATTGATTAGAATTCAACCATTATCTATTTATCTCTCTTAATTCTGATTAATTAAAAGTTAGTTATAATTAGTGTTATGTGTGCAAGGTTACATGAAATTGGCTATTATTGTAATGTGGTTTATATGATTGGCTCTTCTGAACTTCTGAATGCTAAATCACATTAGGGATATATGTGCAACTGATTAGTGTGGTTATCATTATAACACACCTGGATTTCTGAATTGTAGCTTCTGACTTGTAAAGCCATTTGTGGCTATTTTTGAAAAGTGGTTAAGTCTGAAAAGTTTTACTTAGTCTAAAATTGGTTAAAAGATAAAGTTAAGTCTAGGGGTTATATTTTAAATAATGCTAAATACCCCAAGTCTTAACATACCTAAGGATAGGTCGGGTAAATACATATGAAGTATAAGGGGTAAAATGGAATAGGAAATGGTAATTCTGAAGATAACTTAGAAGTAGTGGGGGCATAAAATACAATTGGGCCTGGTATTGGTGTAATTAGCTGAATAATAAGGGGTGACTCAGGCATAGTTAAATGGTAAATAGGTAATAAGCCTTAACAAGTGAGGGTAATAAAGGCTTTAACACCCAATAGAATGGTATAGAATATCCTGGAACCTTCTAGCAGGGGTTCAAGTGTATTCTTATCAAAAATAACATATATTTAACTGAAATAAATCAAAAAAAGTAGGGGTGGTAAATCTAAATAATTAATTCAAATCTCCCTCCCATTCTACTCTATAAATAGGCCCCTCCATGCCTAAATTAAGAGGTTCAAAGGTTCAGAAATTTATATACACTAAAATATACCAAAAATACACACAAAAAACACTGTTGATCTTCAACTACTATTAGTTCGAGTGCTACCTTGGAATCTCTGTTGGTTGTTCTTCACTGGTCTTGATCAAATTTGTTGGGCATTTCCTATTTGTTTGGTTGAATTGCTCGGTTATATATATTCTGAAGTTTGGTAGTAGTTGTTGTGTTAACTCGCTTCTACTGCTTTTGGTATCTAATTGCTACTGTTGCTGATTTTCCTTGTTCTCCACCTCTAGAACTCATTGTTTTTGTCACTTGAATCATGTACACTACTACGTCCTGGAGCTGTAATTGAATTGCTTTTGAAGAAATGAAATGTTAACTAGCTTTAGTTAACTAATTGTATATCTATTCTTTCATTTTTTAGTTATAGATGTTAGATTCCTTGTAATTCATTAGGAATTGGTTGTAATATGTACTGGACTGAACGAGTATACTTCAAAGTCTAGTAGTAGTGACAATGATACAGGCAATAGGTTAAATAAGTTAGATAATAATGATCACCTAAATTCAAAACTAAAACTGGCCCAAAAACTTAGTCAAATCATCTGATTTATAACTATTATAAATTAAAGGTTTAATACTATACTTAGATATCGTTAATCAAGTTCTGAATCAGAATCATTTAATTTGAAAAGCATGAGTAGTTGAATTACAAATCGCGTTACTGTTTTGTTACTACTTAAACTGGTTTAGCTACAAAACTTGTTGTAAACTTGGTGATATGATAATCTCAGTATAATTGACGGTAGTTTGAGCTTTGCTTTAGTTGAAATGTAGAATATCGTTTTCCGGTTAAATAAAAGCAAATAAATAACACTGTAAAATAGTGTCTCAATATATAGATAATTCATAATCAGATTCAGGTAACAACGTCGATTTAAATTATGTAGCAAGGTTCTTAGTTAAGTTGATAATATTGAAATCATTAGTGTTCAAATGCAAACTGGTGTTAACAGAAACAGTTAATCTTTAATACTGAGTAATATATGTTCATAGTGTTGTTAATAAATGTTAATTAGCCTTACCCTGCTTTAGATATAAATGATTTGGGCCTAATTGTGAATCCATGCCCAGATCAAATTGAATGACACTCGTGTCTGTGAACAAAAATGAAAATGTTCGCTGGGCTCCAGAGGTCCAGTTACACTTGGGTGCAAATTGTTAAGCTAGTCCAAAGTCCAGGCCCAATAATGAATAATGGCCTGGACTCTAATAATTAATAGTATGAAACTGCTGCGAAACAGTTATATTAGGAGGAAAAAATAGAACTAGAAAATATAGTGCATAAATAGAATTGGCCTTTTAAAAATAAGGGATGAGCCTCATTACAAAATGAAACACACGGGGCCCCCAAATAATAACTAAAACTTTAGACTCGGAAGGATAGTTTAGACAATTTCAAGATCTTTCCCAAATTTAACAAGAATAGACATCATTAGGCATAATTTAATATACATTCCTACTACGGGTGCACATTTATGTGACCCAAATACGAAGTTGAAAAGTATTAAAATCTGCAAGCGTACTGGTACGGTGTGGCCCAAAATGCATTTTCACGATGTTGCAATTCTTTTAAAAATTATAAAGCGGAACATTAATAAAGGCACATAAAAGCAAAACATATAAAGAAATCAGATAAAAAAAAATACAACAGTTGAGCGACCTTGCTAGAACCACGGAATCCGGGAGTGCCTAACACCTTCTCCGGGTTAACAGAATTCATTATCCGGATTTCTTATTCGCGAACTATTAACAGAGTCATATTTCCTCGGTTTGGGATTCAATTGGTGACTTGAGACACCATTAATCTCCCAAGTGACGACTCTGAATTTAAACAAATCCCGTTCCGACTATCCTATATTTGGAAAAACTCCTTCCTTTTATTATATCTCTTCCCGGGGGTGTAGTAATAGCGGGTAAGAAAAAGGAGGTGTGACAACAACTGGATGTGAACTGCCTCATCCAAGTTGTCCACCTTGACCTCTATTGTAGATTTTCAGTCGCCTCCTCCATCCTCATAGGTGCCTTAGTCGATAGAGGATGCGCTCAACGAGATACTTGACAGCCAGAAGATGATCCTCATCACTCAAGCAGCACTCTCAAAGGCAGTTGATTCATATAACAGGGCTCTAAAGGAGCTAGCTAATGAGCATAAGAAGGTGAGGAAGACACGGGCTTCCAAGGAGTCCATAAAGGAGCTGCGTGTAGATGTTGATAGACTGAAGGTAGGTCACCTGCCTTTAGACTTATTGCTCGAGGACTCAATTCTAGCAGCTCATCCACAGCCGGAGCAGTCACAAAGGCCTCCAAAGAGGAGGAAGATGATTCCTAGAGTCGGTGATGTTGTCATCCAGTTAGCGGACCCACCCGAGACTTCCTCCAGTCATCCATAGGATGTACCATGTCCAGAGCCTGTCTATGTCTAGGCCTAGGTCCTAGTAGCATAGCATCAGACCACCGGGAACCAGTCTAAGGTTCCCGAGCACACAAAGGACCCAGGGAACACATATGCCATATGCAGACAAACGGGACTTATAGAGTCTTCTATATCCTTTCCCTCTTATCTTTTGATGCTTTATTTGGACTAGTTGGCATTGGGGACAATTCTAGCTTTCATTTGAGGGGTTAGGCCCTACTATTCATCTAGATGATTGTATATATATTTGATACATATTTATGCTTTCTTAATTTTTTTTATCTATGGTCTATATATAATTCTAATATTTTGTTACATTTATTGCATTTTGATTTCACTTTGGGTCTGTATATAAAGTTATATCTCATTGTATAATATTTATCCCATCCATTATATATGCAAATCCCCTCTTGTATATATTTATTCTATTTTTTGCAAAAATTTTCATTTTTTTAGCTTCTTATGTGTGATTCGTAGCTTTTTGTTTTCGAAATTTTAAATAAGCCTTTGGTTTACTTAATGCGATTATTCTTTCCAAAGGTGGAGTATTGTACGAACTAGGTGGCTCTTCCCAATGATGGATGGCGTGACAGCCTTCTTAAGGGTTTGAGTCCGTTTTTCTTTTTCTTTTTGGTTTTTAGTAGTTAGTAGTTAAGGGTGCCTCAAGTAAAGCTTCACTTGGGCCTAGCATATTGCCTTTGATCTTATGGTCAAAAACAAATTGTTGTGTTTAGGATGGTGAAAGTCGTGACCTTGAGACTCTTGTGTTGGCCGTGGTTTTTCGGTACCATGTGTGCTCAAATCACATCTAAGGTCATTGTGGGCCCCCGACTCTATGTCTTTAGCAATCCCTTAGCTTGTGTGGTAAGTAATTGGATGGCAAGTCCATGTCCCGAGCCATTGGTCTAGAACTTGCCCTAAATGTTTGTTGAGGCGAAATCCTAGGTGAATTTTGACTTGAGACATTATTATAGGCTCTCCTTGATCCAAATGATTGCTTGAACAATTCCATAGCCTGCCAATGATAAGATCCCTAGTTAACCATTTTGTGCCTTAGACCTTTTTCTTTCAAGAACCATGATACAATTGTAATGAGCCGGCCAGTCGTTTTTGAAATTTAGGCCCCAATCCGCAAATTAACTGTTCCTCTAAGTTCATTTCTGCTATTGTAGTTTTCCGGGAGGTTCGGTTCTAGAATTTGGAGTGTTTAGGACACTTAGTCCCTAAATGAGAGCTTTATAGTTAAAAATGTCTCATATTCGGAACAGTGTTAAGACGACCTTGGAACGGAAATCTGATGATTCCATTAGATCCGTTAGGTGATTTCGGGGTTGGGAGTGCATTCGGAATGTATTTTGGAGGTCTGTAGTTCAATTAGGATTGAAATGCCGAAGTTTGAAATTTTTGGAAATCCGATCGATAGGTGAGATTTTGATCCGGGCATTAGAATGGAATTCCAACAGTTGCAGCAGCTTCGTTAGGTGATTTTGGATATGTCTGCAAATTTTCAGGTCATTCAGACGTCGTTTGGTCGGGTTTTTAATCGAGTAAGAATTTTGAAAGTTATAGTTAAACTTAAGCTAGAATTTGCTGAAAACGGATGATTTTGATGTTAACAATAGTGATTTTATGATTCGATCAAGTTGGAATGAGGTAATAGATCATGTCTGTATATTTGGTTGAGGTCTCGATGGTCTCGGGTGTGTTTCGGATGTCCAACGAGTCATTTTTGGAAGATTTTGCCGTTTTGAGCATAAATGTAATGATCCAAATGTCTATTTTTAGTTCTAGAGATCCAAATTTGATTTTGAGACTTTGAGAATTTAAATCATGAATTATAGGACTGATCTGGAAATTTTGGTTTAATTTCATCAAGTCGCGATTGGGTTTTTGACGCGATATGTGAGTTAATTGTTTAACGGGCGAAATTGGTATTGACATGAGAAAATGAGCTCCAAATTCAGTTTTGTTTGAACCACTATTGTTGAACACATTTTGGAGCTTTTGGACGAGGGTTAAAGAGGATTTCAACTGAGAATCAATTGGAGGTAAGTTTTATGAGTTAATTACATGTTTTTATACAAGAATCATCCATGGAATTCATGAAATTATGGCTAAAATCAAGAAATTAGGGATTTGAGCAAAAACCTTAATTTTAGGATTTGAAGGACCATTTGTGGTTCGAATTGGGAGTTCTTGGTATGTAGGGACTCATGGCGGGATGAGGATTCGAAAAATATGAATTTCAGAATTTTTCGTGAAGCGTACCGAAAGTCGGGTTTTGGCAACTTTGTAGTTTTTGGTGTAATTTGAATTGTTTCGATTGGGTACTACCCAATTGGCCTATTTTGATGTATTTCTATTGATTTTGATCAGATTCTACACCTGTGGAGGCTAATACTCGTGGAAAGAGAGTTGTCTCTTAGCGGTTTCGTACCGGAATCGAGGTAAGTGGCTTGCCTTACCTCGTGTGGGGGAACCTTCTCCCCTAGGATATTATGTGTTAATTTAAATGCCTTGTACGCGAGGTGACAGGCGTGTACATGCGCAGATTGTTGAAAACCACCTTACTTGAACTGTTCAAATCATGATATTTCTCTGTGCTTTCCTTTTTATTGTTTGTGTTGGTGGACTGCGGGTTCAATTCTCGGAGATCCTAGGTGTCACGCCCCAAATCGAGGGACATGACCGGCGCCTGACCGGGTTGCCCCAGTCAAGCGGACCTGGGTGCCTTTCATTCCCACGCGTTACCCCTGTGTTGACTATTTCTCATTAACCAAATATATTACTAATCATAATTGATTTCACATTAAACAAATAAAACAATACGAGTGATTCGTTAACAAGATTTCAATTTTTATAACGCCCGACATAACACAATATATATACATAAGACTGGAGTCCCACAGTTTACATGTCTACGGAGCCTCTAGGATACAAAAGGGAAATACAATACTTGCCGGTAACAAGGCTCCGGCTATACCTTACAAAACCAAAATGAAATCTAAACGAAGTGGCATGAACCACACAAGGCCCCGAGGAAGAAAGGGGCTCACCAAAGACGGGCAGTGGAGGATGAAAGATACTACTGCCGATGAGCTGAAGTGCCTGCTACTGATCCACCTACAATCATGACACGAATGTAGCGCCCCGGCAAAAGGGACGTCAGTACACTTGAATTGTACTGGTATGTATGGACAAACTTTGTCCCAAGTAAACTCAAGCCATTAAATTACATCAACAATTAATTAAGCCAACCAACCATGTTTCCACATTTTCCTCATTTCAAATAATTCTCACACAAAGCACTTTCTACGATCAACCAATTTAACAATAACCAATCAATCACGTAAAGCACAAGTAGTCAAACAAAGGGGCAATCGGTGCCCCACAGGTTGCAAACTCTCCTGTTGTCTCCTTTCACAATTTCACATTATTGATTTTTGTATCAATTTTCAATAGCGATTTCGATCGCTTTCCATCCTTATTGCCCCTGACCACCCTTATTACCTCGGCCACCCTTATCACCCCAACCCACACCTTATTTCACCACGTTGCGGCGCGCAACACGACCCCGCCTTACGGTTGAAAACACAACAATTTCAAACAGCAGATAAGGTACTACACACAATTTCAACAAGTTCAAATAAGCAACTTACACATTGGTTCATGTTCTCAATTTCTTCTCAATTCAATATCACAACCATGTTACAATATTTCCACAATTCAAGTGTTTCATCTCTTTCCACAATAAACCAATTCTCAAGTGTTTCGTTTGTTTTCCACAAGGTGCCATATAGGCCATCATAGTCATTATTCACAATTCTTTTGCCAAATTAAACTCTCATTTTACATCACTCATAGCTCAACAACAAACTTTGAATATCCAGCAACAACATCAAGAATTTCACACAATTTGTCGATTTAACACGAAACAAACAAACTTCACACATATAGGCGATTTCACAAGAATCAAAATTAGCCATACATACCTGGTGATGATTTTTCTTCCTACTTTATGCTTACCCAAGATATCCTACTCTTGCCAACCTTGTTCTTGAAGACTCTTACTTCTACTCACTTCTTTTTACTAGAAATCAAGTTCAATAATCATGCATGAGTGTAAAAATTCTATTTTCAAAAGCTATTATATGCAAACCTCTCTTTACTCAATTTAAAACTGAAAATCAAAGAAAATAGTTAGGGTTTTTACCTTGAAAAGATTGGGGAAGTTGAATCTTTGCCCTAGAATCCTTTGAACTAAGATGATTGGAACAATCTTTGAAGATGAAAGATTTCTCTCTCTAAAAACCCTCTCTTCTCTCTCTAATTTTGGTAAGATGATATGAGAAAATGAGGGTGAAAGGTGTTATATTAAAGAAGAGATCGGGTCAAAATGTTACAAAAATCTGGGCCGGGTCAATTATGCGGTGCACTTTGCGACCGCAGAATCAACATGCGGTCCGCAGAGTGACCGCAAAATGGCCTCAAAATTACGCAGGTTCTGTTACAGAATGCGGCCATTATGCGGTCCGCATTCCTGATCTGCGGTCGCAAAATGCACCGCAGATTCACTATGCGATCGCATATCGATCGCATTTTCAACACGATTTTGGGAAACTCTCTGGAATGTTTTGCGGCAAGAATGCGGTCCGCATGTCAGGTTTGCGATCGCATTCTTGACCGCATATTGGACACTTTTCGGAAAAATTAATTCTCTATATTTTTGAAACTTAAATCACTACCAAGGGTCCGAACCGCGGCTCGCAAGCTCGCCGTGAAGAATTCTACGCATTCCTAACACATTATTCGGACCATGACACCACAGCTCTACTAGGTTTTATGCACAAAAATTTTACGGGGCCTTACATCCTCCCCCCTTAAGATCATTCGTCCTCGAATGAGGATTTTGAAATAAATGAGTTGGTTTTGAAAGACATGATATGCAACCATCAAAAATTTGACTAACTCTTATATTTTAGAAAAATTTCGCCAGAGTTTCCTTTGTATTATGGACATATCCACCTGTCAGAGGGCCCCGAAACACATTACCAAACAACAATATACAACTACAACACTTTTCACAACTGGTATACACTTTCTTACCTCAACGAATGCACATATTCTATCACATTGTTACAATTGCACATAAACTAGTCACTTCAATGAATTCTTACCTTATTTAACCATTTTAACACACCATGTACACTTAACAAACCATTACCAATCTACACTTACTATTAGTTGTTTATTAAACACGTAAATCTTTATAAGGCTTTCAGTTGTCAAGAACGGTTCAAGTGACCCAAGGTAACAACACATTTAACTCATTACAAAATGAAGGAGACTTTACTAATACTAAGAGGGAAACAACTTAGGCAAGATGACAGAGTTACTAGGAGTAGGAGGGTCACCTAATTTCTTCTAGGCTTGATCGAACAAATGGGGGTACTTTTCCTTCATCTCTTTTTCCGCTTCCCATGTGGCCTCCTCAACTTGTTGACTTCGCCACAATACTTTAACAGAGGCAACTTCCTTATTTCTCAACTTACGGACTTGCCTATCAAGAATGGCAACCGGAACTTCTTCATATGACAAATTTTCATTAACCTCTATAGCTTCGACTCTGGCATGATGGTGGATGGATCTCCAATCACTTTCTTCAACATGGACACATGGAATACCGGATGCACCGATGACATCTCAGGAGGCAACTCTAGCCTATAAGCAACTTGACCAATCCTTTGAACGATCCGATATGGCCCGACATACCTAGGACTCAATTTCCCTTTCTTTCCGAATCGCATGACTCCCTTCATAGGAGATACCCTCAAGAACACCCAATCATCGACTTGAAACTCCAAATCCCTTCGACGAACGTCCGCATAGGACTTTTGACGACTCTGTGCTGTTTTCATTCTCTCCTGAATAACTTTGACCTTTTCCATAGCTTCGTACACCATATCTGGCCCTAGCAATTCCGCTTCACCTACCTCAAACCACCCGATTGGCGATCTACATCTTCTCCCGTATAATGCCTCAAACGGGGCCATTTGAATGCTAGCATGATAGCTGTTATTGTAAGCAAATTCTATCGGTGGCAAGTGTTCATCCCAATTACCTTTAAAATCTAAGACACAAGCCCGCAACATATCTTCAAGCGTCTGAATGGTCCGCTCGGCCTGTCCATCGGTCTGTGGATGGAAAGTTGTGCTGAGATTCACCTGAGTTCCCAAACCTTGCTGAAACTTCTTCCAAAAGTTAGCGGTGAACTGAGCCCCGCGATATGAGATGATAAAAATTGGAGTGCCATGAAGCCTTACTATCTCTTTGATGTACAATCTTGCATATTGCTCCGCAGTATCAGTGGACTTGACAGGCATGAAGTGAGCTGATTTGGTGAGTCGATCTACTATCACCCATATTGAATCGAACTTACGCTGAGTGCGAGGTAACCCTACCACGAAATCCATATTGATCATCTCCCATTTCCACCTTGGTATTTTTATAAGCTGAGTTAATCCACCAGGCCGTTGATGCTCGGCCTTCACTTGTTGACAGTTCGGACATTTAGCTACAAAGCCCGCCACATCCCTTTTCATACCGTTCCACCAATAAATCTCCTTGAGATCGTGATACATTTTCGTTGAACCAGGGTGCACAGAATACCTGGAAGTATGAGCCTCTGCCATCACTCTTTCCCGAAGCTCGTCCACATCCGGAACACATAGCCTATCTCGACACCGCAATACACCATCTTCGCTGCTGAGTACAAATGCTGAGGTCTTGTCATTCATGACTGCTTCCTTCACCTGAACCAATGCTGGATCCATGAACTGTTTTTCCTTGATTTTCGCGACCAATGATGATTCTGCTCCATTATGCACCAAGATATCCCCCTCGTCTGACGCCGAGATACGAACCCCCAAACTGGCTAATTGGTAAACCTCTCGAGCCAGGGGTCTCTGATCCACACCCAAATGAGCCAAACTACCCATGGATTTCCGACTAAGAGCGTCGGCTACCACATTTGCCTTCCCTGGATGGTACAATATGTCCATATCATAGTCCTTGAGTAGTTCTAACCACCGCCGCTGTCTCAGATTCAGCTCTTTCTGCTTGAACAAATACTGGAGGCTCTTGTGGTCTGAAAACACATCTACATGAACCCCATAAAGATAGTGTCGCCATATTTTCAAGGCAAACACAACAATTGCAAGTTCCAAATCGTGCGTCGGATAATTCTTCTCATGGTTCTTGAGTTGTCCTGGAAGCATAAGCTATAACCTTTCCGTGCTGCATCAATACACATCCCAAACCGACTCGGGAGGCATCACAATAGACTACAAATCCCTCTGTGCCTTCTGGCAAGGCCAATACTGGTGCCGAGGTCAATCTTGACTTCGGTTCTTGGAAACTTTTCTCACATGCTTCGGACCACTGGAACTTAACTGCTTTCTGCGTCAATTTTAGTCAATGGGGAGGCGAGGGTTGAGAATCCCTCTACAAACCTCCGATAGTACCTGCCAGACCCAAAAAGCTGCGAATCTCTGTCGGGGTCGTGGGTCTAGGCCAATCTTTCACTGCCGCAATCTTCTGAGGATCCACCATAATTCCCTCACTGGAAATAACATGCCCTAGAAAAGCTACGGACTCCAACCAAAACTCACATTTTGAGAACTTGGCATACAATTGATGCTGAAGAAGGGTCTGCAATGCTGCTCTGAGGTGAACGGCATGATCTTCCCCGCTCCGAGAGTAGATGAGAATATCGTCAATGAATACAATCACAAAGGAATCTAGGAATGGCTTGAAAACCCGATTCATAAGGTCCATGAAAGCTGCTGGGGCATTGGTTAGCCCAAAAGACATGACCAAAAACTCGAAGTGACCATAAAGGCGGTCTTAGGAATATCCTGCTCCCTGATTTTCAACTGGTGGTACCCGGACCGTAAATCAATCTTTGAGAAGAACCTCGCTCCCTGCAATTGGTCAAACAGATCATCCACTCGAGGCAATGGATATTTATTCTTAATGGTGACTTTGTTAAGCTGCCGATAATCAATACACATTCGAAGGGACCCATCCTTCTTTCTGACAAAGAGAACCGGAGCACCCCACGGCGACACACTCGGTCGTATGAACCCTTTCTCTAATAAATCCCTCGACTGCTCCTTTAACTCCCTTAACTCTGCTGGCGCCATTCTGTATGGTGGAATGGATATTGGCTGAGTATCTGGCATTACATCGATTCCGAAATCAATCTCCCTATCCGGCGGGATGCCTGGAAGCTCATCTGGAAACACTTCAGGAAATTCATTCACAATTGGCACGGACTCGAGGATAGGCACATCTGAGGTGGTGTCCGTTACCCGAACCAGGTGATAGATACACCCCTTCTTAATCATCTTCGAAGCCTTAAGGTAGGAAATAAACCTACCCTTTGGCACCACACCATTTCCTCTCCATTCAATAACTGGCTCGTTAGGGAACTCGAGCCTCATAACTCGCGTCCGACAGTCAAGTTTGGCAAAGCACGAATAGAGCCAATCCATTCCCATAATTACATCAAAATCTACCATCCCAAGCTCAATAAGATCGGCTGTGTGGTATCACGACCACCCACCGTAACAACACAATTCCTATAGACTCGTGAGGTTGTAATAGAATCACCAATAGGAGTCGACACAGAGAACGGCTCATGAAGCTGTTCGGGTTCTATCCCAAAACTTGAAGCAATGAATGGAGTAACATAAGACAAGGAGGACCCCGGATCAATAAGGGCATAGCAATCAATAGTCCGAACAGACAGGATACCTGTAACAATATCTGGAGAAGCCTCGGCATTTTGGCGGCCACTCAATGCATAGAATCGGCTAGGTCCACCCCTACCCCGAGCTCCACCCCTAGCTGCACCACGCCCTGCTGCTGCTGGAGTACGCGCTGATGATGTAGCAGCTGAAGAACCGGATGACCTGAGCAGATCCCCTACCTATACCCTGACGGGGTGCACGACAGTCTCGTTGAATGTGACCTCTCACCCCGCACCCGAAGCACACTCGAAGGTCAAGGTAGCAAGTCTCTGTATGAAATCTCCCACACTTGGGGCATGTAGGTCTCCCCTGCTGCTGGGATCTCACCCCAGGATGACCAGACTGACGAGACCTCCTGCTGTCTGAACCGGGTCTCGAGTAACTGCCCTGCTGATGACTGTGCACGGATGGCGGTGCACTCGCGGAGGACTGAGCATATGACTGGGATGGCCTTGATGACCCTCTCCCGGGAAGTGATCTCCCCGAACGACCCATTGACCAGGCCCTGCTGCTACTCTCTCTCTCCGCACGAATCTTCAACTTCCTAGCTTTTGTGGCCTGAGCAAACCCCACAATCCTCCCATAGTTCATATCTGAGTGTAAAGCTGTTGTGGCGGCCTCATTCACCACCAAAGGGCTAAGGCCCTTAACAAACCGTCGAACCCGGGCATCCATGGTCGACACTAAATGAGGAGCATATTTGGACAACCTTACGAACTCCATGTGATACTCCCAAACACTCATACTGCCCTGCTTGAGGACCTCGAACTCCGTGGCACGGGCTGCCATTGCCTCGGCAGGTAAGAAGTGGTCCATAAATGCATCCACGAACTCATCCTATCTGGCCGGAGGGCTCCCTTCCTCATGGGAATCCTCCCACATTTCGAACCATGAACGTGCCGCTCCCTTCAGCCTGTAAGAGGCCAACTCTACCCCCTCTATATCTGTAGCCTTCATCACTCGAGGGTCTTGTATATCTCATCAAGGAATTCCTGTGGGTCAGCCTCTGGATCGGTACCTGAAAATTCTGGAGGGGCCAATCACAAGAACTGGTGGACTCTGGAGCCAAAGGAATCTCCCTGTCCGCTGGAGGATGCAGGGGCATCATGGGATCTCTGGGCCTGGGCGGCCACTAACTGTGTTAACATATGGATGGCTCCCCTAAGTTCTTCATTAGAGATACCAGAGCCCGAAGCGAGAACTGTATCTGAGTCAGGAACACCGGCAGGAGGAATGGTGGCATCCTCTGCCGCGGCTGGAATAGGGACACTTGGGTTTTGAACAGATGGGCCAGGCAAATTCGGGACCGGTGGGTCATTCTCTCCCACGGCATCGGGTACATGATTAACAGCTGCACTTGGGCCGGCATTGGCCCTAAGGCCGAGTCTAGCCTTCTTCTTAGGTGCCATATTCTGAAAATTTGGGAACAAGGCACGAATTAGACACGGATATCTCCACATTGCACTTTACCGCACGATATAGATTATCAAAGAAGTAGGTAAATTCCTAAATGCTCGTGTAGCCCCCTACTTATATGATGTGGTCGACAACACACCTATAAGAAGGGCACTACTAGACACGGCTCCGAGACATCCTAGGACACTTTAAAAACCATACGCTTTGATACCAAGTTTGTCACGCCCCAAATCGAGGGACATGACCGGCGCCTGACCGGGTTGCCCCAGTCAAGCGGACCTGGGTGCCTTTCATTCCCACGCGTTACCCCTGTGTTGACTGTTTCTCATTAACCAAATATATTACTAATCATAATTGATTTCACATTAAACAAATAAAACAATACGAGTGATTCGTTAACAAGATTTCAATTTTTACAACGCCCGACATAACACAATATATATACATAAGACTGGAGTCCCACAGTTTACATGTCTATCAGAGCCTCTAGGATACAAAAGGGAAATACAATACTTGCCGGTAACAAGGCTCCGGCTATACCTTACAAAACCAAAATGAAATCTAAACAGAAGTGGCATGAACCACACAAGGCCCCGAGGAAGAAAGGGGCTCACCAAAGACGGGCAGTGGAGGATGAAAGATACTACTGCCGATGAGCTGAAGTGCCTGCTACTGATCCACCTACAATCATGACACGAATGTAGCGCCCCCGGCAAAAGGGACGTCAGTACACTTGAATTGTACTGATATGTATGGACAAACTTTGTCCCAAGTAAACTCAAGCCATTAAATTACATCAACAATTAATTAAGCCAGCCAACCATGTTTCCACATTTTCCTCATTTCAAATAATTCTCACACAAAGCACTTTCTACAATCAACCAATTTAACAATAACCAATCAATCACGTAAAGCACAAGTAGTCAAACAAAGGGGCAATCAGTGCCCCACAGGTTGCAAACTCTCCTGCTGTCTCCTTTCACAATTTCACATTATTGATTTTTGTATCAATTTTCAATAGCGATTTCGATCGCTTTCCATCCTTATTGCCCCGGACCACCCTTATTACCTCGGCCACCCTTATCACCCCAACCCACACCTTATTTCACCACGTTGCGGCGCGCAACACGACCCCGCCTTACAATTGAAAACACAACAATTTCAAACAGCAGATAAGGTACTACACACAATTTCAACAAGTTCAAATAAGCAACTTACACATTGGTTCATGTTCTCAATTTCTTCTCAATTCAATATCACAACCATGTTACAATATTTCCACAATTCAAGTGTTTCATCTCTTTCCACAATAAACCAATTCTCAAGTGTTTCGTTTGTTTTCCACAAGGTGCCATATAGGCCATCATAGTCATTATTCACAATTCTTTTGCCAAATTAAACTCTTATTTTACATCACTCATAGCTCAACAACAAACTTTGAATATCCAGCAACAACATCAAGAATTTCACACAATTTGTCGATTTAACACGAAACAAACAAACTTCACACATATAGGCGATTTCACAAGAATCAAAATTAGCCATACATACCTGGTGATGATTTTTCTTCCTACTTTATGCTTACCCAAGATATCCTACTCTTGCCAACCTTGTTCTTGAAGACTCTTACTTCTACTCACTTCTTTTACTAGAAATCAAGTTCAATAATCATGCATGAGTGTAAAAATTCTATTTTCAAAAGCTATTATATGAAAACCTCTCTTTACTCAATTTAAAACTGAAAATCAAAGAAAATAGTTAGGGTTTTTACCTTGAAAAGATTAGGGAAGTTGAATCTTTGCCCTAGAATCCTTTGAACTAAGATGATTGGAACAATCTTTGAAGATGAAAGATTTCTCTCTCTAAAAACCCTCTCTTCTCTCTCTAATTTTGGTAAGATGATATGAGAAAATGAGGGTGAAAGGTGTTATATTAAAGAAGAGATCGGGTCAAAATGTTACAAAAATCTGGGCCGGGGCAAATCTGCGGTGCACTTTGCGACCGCAGAATCAACATGCGGTCCGCAGAGTGACCGCAAAATGGCCTCAAAATTACGCAGGTTCGGTTACAGAATGCGGCCAGAATGCGGTCCGCATTCCTGATCTGCGGTCGCAAAATGCACCGCAGATTCACTATGCGATCGCATATCGACCGCATTTTCAACACGATTTTGGGAAACTCTCTGGAATGTTTTGCGGTAAGAATGCGGTCCGCATGTCAGGTTTGCGATCGCATTCTTGACCGCATATTGGACACTTTTCGGAAAAATTAATTCTCTATATTTTTGAAACTTAAATCACTACCAAGGGTCCGAACCGCGGCTCGCAAGCTCGCCGTGAAGAATTCTACGCATTCCTAACACATTATTCGGACCATGACACCACAGCTACTAGGTTTTATGCACAAAAATTTTACGGGGCCTTACACTAGGGTTGCGGGTTCGATTCCCGAAGACCTGGAGTTGTAGTGTTTGTGAACTTCGGGTTCGATTCCCGGAGATCCAAGGGCTACGGGTTCAATTCCCGGAGATACTGAGCTATTTAGACACGGGCTGCGAGTTCGATTCCCGGAGATCATAAGCTAATGAGACACAGACTGCGGGTTCGATTCTCGAAGATCCTGAGATATTGAGGTACGGACTGCGGGTTCAATTCCCGGAGATCCTAGGGCTGCGGGTTCGATTCACAGAGACCCAGAGACACTGATGTAGGACTGCGGGTTCAATTCCGGAGATCCTGAGTTATTGGATATAGAGAGGGACTGCGGGTTCAATTCCCGTAGATCCTGGACTTGCTGAATTGAATTTATGTTATGTTGGTTACTTGTTGTAGCTTAATTGTAGACGGTTGCAGTAATTACTTTATTGTTGTTATTTCAGACTCATTCTTATTTAAACTGCTTGTTATTGTTATTATCATTGTGTTATTGTCTCTCGGTGGGGCCCTGACCTTCCTCGTCACTACTTCGCCATGGTGTACTCATACTACTCTTCTGCACACTTTTGTTGTGCAAATCCAGGTACATCAGGTCAGGCACATTTCAGGTGATCTAGCAGCACTTCAGGAGACTTGAGGTACGATCTGCCACGTCCGCGGATCCAGACAGTCTCCTACTGTTCTCATTAGTGATAGCAGTTATTTTACCTTATTCTCGTTGTTTAGACATTCTTGATGTATAGAGCCACAGTTGTACTCTTCTCTTAGTCTGTGTTGCCCGTGGGTTTCCGGGTCTTGGTAGTATGTTACTTAGTGTGTTTTGGCGAAGTATATGTGCCAAGCAGCACTTATTACATTTCATTTACATTTTTTCCACTGTTATCTTATCCTTTTTTGTTTCATAAAATTTTATATTCCGCATCGTGTTAGGCTTACCTAGTCGCGAAGACTGGGTGCCGTCATGACAGATTCACGATTGGTGAACTAGGGTCGTGACAACAAGCCTATACCCGTTCTAAAAGATACTCTCTCTTGGCACCTGATCTTTCCTTTATCACATGGCAAAAGTATAAGTTTGGGGGTAAAGAAGAGGATTGCAACAAAGTGGTAAAAAGTGAAAATAAGGAAAAAGGAAATGCAATGAAAAGGAAAAAAAAGCAAAAAGACAAAAATAATTTTTAATGTGAAAAAGAATAAAAAAGGATTCAAGAGAAGCAAAGAATGAAAGGTATGAAAAGTTGAAAAAGGAGAAAAGGTTTGAAATGCAGTGGCCTTCGTGTACTTCCGCGAGTACGCTCCTCATTTGATTCGGCCCTAGGCATTTCGCTAAAGGCCCTCCAAATGTTCTTTTGTATAACTCTTGATTTGTGAGGTTGTATCTAGCTGCCTGCATTAGAAGCTTTTTGGTTTTCGTTTTTGTCTGTTATGAGTGTTCCTTCCTGCAAATATGTTATAATACAGTTGTGCCAGTCCCAAGTCTAATTTACAGAGTGTACCTAGAGTTGGTCTATCGATGAATGGAGGAGGGTGACTACATTTTCCTTCATTATGTTTTTGGTGGCCGTTGCTAATTTAGCGAGGACGTATGATTCGATGTTTTGTGCTTGAGGTACTTGATTGAGTCAACATTCGTGGAATTCTAGTAGCAGTTTATGAATTTCTATCTGGTACCTTTGTAGCCTCTACTCTTTGATTTGGAAAGTACTTGTGACTTGGTTGACGATGAGTTATGGGTCGCATCTAAGGATGACTCGCCGTGCTCTGTATTTGAGAGATAGCTTTAATCCTGTAATTAAGGCCTCATACTCGGCCTCTTTGTTAGTCATAGTGGGACACCGTATGGATTGGATGAGTATGAGTCCCAGTCCAGATCCTAACATGGTACCCATAGGTCAGATAGACTGGGTGAGGTGCGAAAAGTTTCTTGTTCAACCTCAGTCAATATTTTGGTACTAAAATCAGTGATGAAGCCGGCGAGTACCTATGATTTTATTGTTGTTTGTGGCTGATATATTATATCATGTTCACTCAGCTCTATGGCCCATTTGGCCAATCTCCCCGATACCTTGGCTTTATGCAAGATAGCTCGTAGGGGGAAGGTCGTTACCACTGATATAAGGTGGCATTGAAAATATGGCCTATGCTTTCATGAAGTTAGAACTAACGTTAAGGCCATTTTTTCGAGCCGATAGTACCTCGATTCAGCATCGACAAGAGTTTTGCTAATATAATAGATCAACGATTGTTTACCTTTATCTTCACTGACCAACACTGCGCTTATTGTGACCTCCAATAAGGCCAAATATATATGAAGGCGTTCATCGGGTTCTACCTTGGTGAGTAGTGGGGGATATGACAAATATGCCTTCAGTTATTTTAAGGCTTTGATGAACTTATTCCATTATAGCATGTTGTCCTTTTTAAGCACATTAAAGAACTTGTGACATCTGTCGGAGGATCATGAGATGAACCTCGACAGGGCAACTATGCGGCCCTTCAATTTTTGCACTTGTTTCTTGCTAGGTAACATTTTGGGTATTCCTTCAATGTTCTTGATTTGGTCAGGGTTGACTTCGATGCCCCTTTGTGACACCAAGAAACCGAGGAACTTTCCTGAAGTTACGCCGAAGGCGCATTTTTTAGGGTTCAGCTTCATTTTGTGTTGCCTTAGTATTCCGAAGGCCTCTTTCAGGTGATCGATGTGATCTTCCTTCCTTTTTTACTTGACCAACATATCATCTATGTAAACTTCCAGTTGGTCCTTAAATATTTTGGTTACCAATGTTTGATAAGTCGCCCATGCATTCTTTAAGCCAAATGGCATGACCCAATAACAGTACGTTCCTTGATTGGTGATGAAGGTAGTCTTCTCTTGGTCTTCTTCCTCCATGAGGATTTGGTTGTAACCTGAATAGGAGTCTAGGAAGCTCAATAACTCGTGCGATGTTGTTGCGTCAATCAGCTGATCGATATAAGGCAAGGGAAAGGAGTCCTTCGGGCAGCCCTTATTTAGGTCCATGAAATCTACACACATTTACCATTTCTCGCTTTTCCTTTTTACCATGACTACATCGGTGATCCATTGAGGATACTTTGATTCTCGGATGGAGCCGTTAGTAATTTATCCACTTCTTCGCTAACGGCTTCATTGTTGCAGAGTTAAATTTTCGTCTCACTTTTCATATTGGGGGTTGAAGGGATCGACGGTTATCTTGTGTGTGGCAATGTCTTTTGGAATTCCTGGCATATCTACTTGGGAAAAAGCAAATAGATCAGCGGTATTAATAAGAAATTTATGCAATATACCTGGCTCGGAGAGCTTATGGCCTATATAAGCCTTTTTGTTGATGTTGTTATTTTCGAATTGGATGGGATCAAGGTCTTCTATTGTCGATCCCGCTGCTTCCACAATATCGGGATCCTAGATAACGTATTTTCGATTGGTGGGTTTGGACTCCAACCTTGATAATCCATGCTTCTGAGTTTGTTTCTTTAAGATGTTGAGTGAATGTAAAATCTTGAGCGATGTGGTAGCATTCTTGGGCTGTGCGATGTTCGCCTAGTATACGGAATTTCCCCCATGGTATTAGGAATTTTGTTACTTGATACAAGCTAGACGGGATAGCTCTCATGGCGTGTATCCATGTTTGTCCTATGGTTGCATTGTAAGTTGTGTCTTGGTTCAAT
The DNA here is from genome assembly GCA_032618575.1 of Nicotiana noctiflora. Lineage (NCBI taxonomy): Eukaryota > Viridiplantae > Streptophyta > Magnoliopsida > Solanales > Solanaceae > Nicotiana > Nicotiana noctiflora. The sequence continues at coordinate 100,951 of JASVEL010001928.1, read as the reverse complement.
ATGTAGAACATTGTTTCCAAGGTGATGCTCCCGACCAGAACGGGCAGCATTATTTCTTATGAGGTTTATTCGACAGCATTGTTAAAACTCGTCAGTGTTATGAAGCGTGGTATTATTTTTTCCTCGATTTGCATTTACACAAGAAATCAAGGGTGGATAATACACGCGCTGCTTCAGTCATCTACCATTATTCTTTTAACATCATTGTCTAAAGTACGTAAAGTAATGATGAAAGTATCAGAGTGAGGAAAGATCAAAATGATGGTATCTGACTTATCAAAGATGATACTTTCTCATAGGTCATCATACCGCTCGTGGGTGATTGATCGCTTTAGGTTGTGCCTGGTGGTAAACTTTATGCGGTTGATTGTTGTTTTTTTGCCTCCGCTAGTGATCATTTGAATGGTGCGGGCAAGAGAGGGTGTCTTTGGAGGGCCTTGGTGTTGTTCTCGTCCATGACCAAAGTTGGCTCGTCCTCGATCACCCATTAGCTCTTTCATTTGTCCTTGGTTTAGCATGTTCACTACTTCTTGTCGTAGGGCAATGCAATCTTCGGTTTTGTGACCCCAATCCTTGTGAAATTCACAAAGGACGTTCGACTTTTGGGTACTTAGGTCGGACTTCATCTTTTGCAGCCACTTCACCTTTGTGCCAAGCTTCTCTAGTGCGTACACTACTTCTGAAGGAGAAACACAAAAATTGTGAGCAGAAAAGAGTAAAGCCATACCTCTTTCACTTCACTGAGTCCCTATGTAGGATCTGGACGGCCCTTCCATATGCCGATGAGGTGGTGGAATGGTTGTTCTGACATATAGGTTTATGTGATGACCCAAAGGGTCATCACTTATTTTATTAATCATTTCGAGCTTCTGAGGCCTTGAAAACCTCATTCTATGTTGCCTCGATTTATGTGCACGATCCGAGCATGTAGCCAGAAAGATTTTGTGATAGAAAATATGAATTCTATGAGAAATTTGGATAAAAATGATATTAATATTGATATGGTTGACTTCGGTCAATATTTTTGGTAAACGGACCCGGACCCGAGATTGGATGGTCCCGGAAGGTCCGTAGGAAAATATGGGACTTGGACATGCGTTCGGAGTCGAATTCTGAGGCCTAGATCCCATGTTATGAATTTCTCTATGAAATTGTTTTTGATGTAATTATTAAAGGAAAACGAATTAATTGACCTTGGTATCGGGCTCGTATTTTGGTTCCGACGCCCGGTACAAGTCTTAAATATTATATATGTGTTTTTTGCAAAGTTTGGTGACATTCGGATGTCGTTTGATATGTTTTGGACCTTGAGTTCAAAGTTTGAAAGTTTTGAAAACCAAAAGTATGAAAATCATGAACTTGAGGCTTGATTTGATGAAAACGATGTGATCGCACAAACAAGTTCGTAATGTGTTTTTGATGTTGTGTATATATTTGGTTTGGAGCCCGGGGGGCTCGGGTAGAGATTTGATGGGCCGTTGGTTCAATTTCTGAATTTTTGCACTGCTGGTTTTTCACCCAGCTGTTGGTTTCGCAATTGCGAAGCTTTTCTCGCAATTGCGAAGGTGACAGATCAAGGCAGGGTTCGCAAATGCGAACCCCTGATCGCAAATGCGAAGGGTGCCCAGGACTGTATGGGTTCGCAAATGCGAACCAAACCTCGCAAATGCGAGGCCTTCGGTGTTAAGCCATTCTTCGCAAATGCGAAGAATTCTTCGCAAATGCGAAGGCCCCTCAGCCCAGCTTTGTTCGCAAATGCGAACAAATGTTCACAAATGCGAAGGCCCCAGAATTGCCATGGCTTTGCAAATGCGAAGTTCGCAATTGCGAACCCATGTTCGCAAATGCGAACACAGAGACCTGTAAATCCCGATTTCCAGCTTCATTTTTCACATTTCACAACCCAAAAACACCCATTGGCGATTTTTCACGAACTCCCTCTTCTTCAAAACAATTGTAAGTCACTTTTTACTTAATTCTTTCAATTCCTAACAACATTAAACATGTTTTTCAATAGAAATCAAAGGTTTTCATGGTAAAATTTCTTGTTTTTGGTAGAATATAGGGTTTTTCATGAATTAGGAAATTGGACCTCGAATTGAGGTCCGATTTTGAAACAAATCATATACTTGAACTCGTGGGGGATGGGTAACCGGATTTTGGTCCGAACCCCGAGTTCCGACCATGTGGGCCCGGGGTCGAAATTCACTATTCCAGGCAGAATGTTGTAAAGTTGTAATTGGCCTTATGAATTAGTTTGTTGAGTAGTATAGATGATATTAAATCAATTGTGTATAGATACGATTGGATTGGAGCCAAATTTGAAAGGAAAAGGCATTACCACGGATTGAATTGTTCATAAACATTCGAGGTAAGTGTTTGTTCTATCCTAGCTTGAGGGAATAGGATTATGTGCTATGTGTTATGTGATCGAGTGCGGTGTATGGGCTGTGGTGACGAGCATCCATACACTGGCGTCTAGCATGATCGTGAGTCGTTGTTAATACTTGTTGCGAGACATATTTGAAGATAAATTGTTGAACTCTTGACGGGTTGTAGAATTGTTACTGTTCTCCCTTGTCGGGACTTGTTGTGAAGATGATTATTGATTGCCCTTGTTGGGACGGTTTATGATTTACTGTTTCATTCTTTTCCCTTAACTGTGATTGTTATTTGGGTGAGGAAGAGTGATAATGCGCGAAGGGTAATGCCGTGCCTTGATTTATTATTTATGCACGAAGGTTAATGTCGTGCCATATTTTACTAATTATGCACGAAGGTTAATGCCGTGCCATGTTATTTATTATGCACGAAGGATCATGTCGTGCCTCGTTATTAAACCATGTACGAAGGATCATGCCGTACCATGGATGTGAGGATGAGAGTAAAAGTACGAAGGGTGATGTCGTAAACTTTAATTGCTTATTTGGTGAGGATGAGAGTAAAAGCACGAAGGGTAATGCCGTGCAACTACTTGCTATTCCTTGACTTGATATTACTTGTTTTTTTCATTATACTTTGTTTTTCCTTGTGGACTTATTAACTGTTGTTACTTGTTGAGATTCATGTGAGATATTCCTTATTGCGCTATTACTTGGTTATTTCTCGTTACTTTGTGGCATACATATAAATGGAACTGCACAAGTTTATGTGGGTGTCTGGTCCTAGGCTTGTCACTACTTCGTCGGGATAGGCCAGGCACTTACCAGTACATGGGGTCGGTTGTGCTGATACTGCACTTCTGTGCATTTTTGCACAGGTCCAGGTTTCGATCAGGAGCAGCAGGAGTAGATCTTTTGCGTGGGAGTTGATCATATTTGAGACCGAGGTAGCTTGCAGACGTCCGCAGGCCCGGCGTCTCTCTCTTTACTTATGTTACTAGCTGTAGTCTCTTTGTTCCGAGACAAACAGATTATGTTATATTTCTTTCATACTTTTATGTGTAGTATTCAGTAGTAGTTCGTGAGTTGGTGACTCCATGTCTTGGGTAGAGGATATCAGTATGACTTTACCTTGAAACTGGTTATTTCTATTTCGATAAAGTCTTCCGCACTTATTTAATCAAAGTTATAGTTTTGTTGGTAAATTAATTATGAATTATTATTTAAAAACAGGATAGTATGAATACAGTGGCTTGCCTAGCTACCACGAGTAGGCGCCATCACGATCCCGATGTTGGGGGAAAATCCGGGTCGTGACAAGTTGGTATCAGAGCTCTAGGTTACATAGGTCTCACCACTCACGAACAAGCTTAGTAGAGTTTGAGAGGTAGGTATGGAGACGTCTGTACTTGTCCTCCAGAGTCTATTGAGTTAGGAAAGAGTCTCTCATTTGTTCTTTCTTGTCGTGCGACTTGTTCCTCAATTACTGATTGAATTTCTATTCTGTCCTTTCGCAGATGGTGAGGACACGCGCTTCTTCGTCCGCCGACCAGCAGCCCGAGCCCCAGGCAGCTCCCGTGAGGGGCCGAAGCCGTATCGGAGGCCGCGGTAGGGGTAGAGCTCAGATCCAGGCAGCTACTCTGGAGGTGGAACCTCATATTGAGATTGACGAGGAGGTTCTAGTCCCCGCAGCTCCAGTGGGCCCAGCTCAGGTCCCAGGAGAGGCTTTATTTACCCTGGATCTTCGGGATGCTTTGGTCAGAATAGTGGGATTTATGGACAGCATTGCCAGAGCAGGCTTATTATCAGTTGCACCAGCCACTTCTCAGGCTGGAGGAGGGGCCCAGACTCCTATTGCTCGTACTCCGGAGCCAGTAACTCCTCAGCCTCAGGTACCAGTGGTTCAGCCAGCTGTGGCCACTCAGTCAGGTACCACGGCTCATGCCGGAGATGGAGCGGCCATGACTTATGATTCTTTATGGAGACTTGATTGGTTCTCCAAGCTGTTTACCACTACTTTCAGCGGTGCCACATCAGAGGATCCTCAGTATTTCTTATTCAATTGCCACGAGATTCTCAAGACTATGGAGATCGTGGAGTCCAATGGAGTTGACTTCTGTACATTCAAGCTTTCAGGATCCGCCAAGACTTGGTGGAGGGATTATTGCTTGACTCGACCAGTAGGGTCCCCAGCTTTATCATGGGATCAGTTTGCAGAGCTATTTCTGGAGAAGTTTCTCCCTGCTACTCAGCGGGATGCACTTCGGAGGGAGTTTGAGCGCCTCCATCAGAGCACTATAACGGTCACTCGGTATGAGACGAGATTTGTTGATTTGGCTCGTCATGCAGTGGTGATACTTCCCACAGAGCGGGAGAGGGTCCGCAGGTTCATAGATGGGCTTAATCGGCCAATTAGACTTCAGATGGCTATGGGAGTGGGGAGTGATATTTCATTTCAGGAGGCAGCTAATGCAGCACGTAGAGTTAAGATGACTCTTGCTCGAGGATGTGGTTATTCTTCAGACAAGAGGCCTCGTTATTCAGGCAGGTTTAGTGGTACTTCTTCTGGTGGTAGAGAATCTTTTGACAGAGTCCAGTCTTCCGGGCCTTTCCATTCCGCCCTTCGGGCTTCACAGGGTGGACCAGGTGATCGTGGGTTTCGTGGGCAGTATTCAGATCAGTCTCCTATTAATGCTCAGCCTCTTCAGAGTGTTCGTGGAGGCCATTTAGGTCATCAGGGCCAGCAGCCCTATCAGTCTAAAAGTTGCTACGGTTGTGGTGACCCGGGTCATTTTATCAGGAACTGCCCTCGAGCAACGGGCAACTCTCAGCAGCAGGGTTCTCGTCCTATGATTCAGGCCCCAGATGACCCTCAGCCTACCCAGCCAGCCAGAGGCGGGAGTAGAGATTATAGAGGTGGAGGTCGAGACCGTAGAGGTGGAAACCGTCCAGCCAGAGGTAGAGGTCAGCCAGTTGATGGTCGTCCTAGAGACGCAGCTCAGAGGGGAGGTTCAGATCCCCGATTATATGCTTTACCAGCCAGGCCAGAGGCAGAGGCATCAGATGCCGTGATTGTAGGTACTATTCTTGTGTGTGGCAGAGGTGCTTCAGTATTATTTGACCCCGGATCTACATATTCATATGTGTCTTCCTACTTTGCACCGTATTTGGCCGTGCCCAGCTATGCTCTAGATATTCCAGTTTATGTGTCTACACCGGTGGGTGACTCCAATGTATTCGACCGGGTGCATCGTTCGTGCGTAGTCATATTTGGGGGTCTTGAGACCCGTGTTGATCTGTTGCTTTTGGATATGGTGGATTTTGATGTCATATTGGGGATGGACTGGTTGTCCCCATACCATGATATTCTAGATTTTCATGCTAAGACTGTGACCTTAGCCTTGCCAGAATCACCCCGACTAGAGTGGAAAGGTACCTTAAGCCACTCCGTTCGCACTGTTATTTCCTATGTTAAGGCTCGACGCATGGTCGAGAAGGGGTGTCTAGCTTATCTGGCTTATGTTCGTGATTCCAACGCAGAGGTTCCTTCCATTGAGTCAATCCCTATTGTACGGGAATTTCCTGAGGTTTTTCCTTCAGACCTGCCGGGTATGCCACCCGACAGGGATATTGATTTCTGTATTGATTTGGCACCGGGCACTCAGCCCATCTCTATTCCACCCTATCGTACGGCCCCGCTGGAATTAAAAGAATTGAAAGATCAGTTGCAAGACCTTCTTGAGAAGGGCTTTATCAGGCCCAGTGTTTCCCCCTGGGGAGCACCTATATTATTTGTAAAGAAGAAAGATGGCTCGATGCGGATGTGTATTGATTATCGGCAATTGAACAAAGTGACAATAAAGAATAAGTATCCACTGCCGAGGATTGATGATTTGTTTGACCAGCTCCAGGGAGCGAGGGTATTCTCAAAGATAGACTTGAGGTCGGGCTACCATCAGCTGAAGATCAGGGCGGCTGACATTCCTAAGACAACCTTTCGCACTAGATATGGGCATTATGAGTTCTTGGTCATGTCCTTCGGGTTGACCAATGCCCCAGCAGCATTCATGGAGTTGATGAATCGGGTATTCAGGCCTTACTTAGATATGTTCGTGATAGTCTTTATAGATGACATCCTGGTGTACTCCCGCAGCCAGGAAGAGCACGAGCAGCACCTCAGAGTGGTTCTTCAGACTCTGAAGGATAATCAGCTATATGCCAAATTTTCGAAATGTGAGTTCTGGTTGAGTTCGGTAGCACTTTTGGGTCACATTGTATCGGTGGAAGGTATTCAGGTGGACCCAAAGAAGATTGAGGCAGTCCAGAATTGGCCTCGACCAGCTTTAGTGACTGAGATCCGGAGTTTCTTGGGATTAGCAAGTTACTACCGTCGATTTGTAGAGCGGTTTTCTTCTATTGCAGCCCCGATGACCAGGCTGACCCATAAGGGTGTCCAGTTCCAGTGGTCAGAAGAGTGTGAGGCGAGCTTTCAGAAGCTCAAGACAGCCTTGACCACCACGCCAGTGTTGATACTACCTACGGGTGCAAGGCCTTATTCAGTGTATTGTGACGCATCTCGTATAGGGCTTGGAGTGGTATTGATGCAGGATAGTAAGGTTATCGCTTACGCTTCGAGACAGCTAAAAATACATGAGAAGAATTATCCAGTTCATGATCTTGAGTTAGCAGCAGTGGTTCATGCCTTAAAGATCTGGAGGCATTATCTATATGGTGTGACATGTGAGGTGTACACCGATCACAAAAGCCTACGGTACTTGTTCAAACAGAAGGAGTTGAATCTACGACAGCGGAGATGGTTAGAGTTGCTAAAAGACTATGATGTTACTATATTATATCACCCAGGTAAGGCCAATGTGGTGGCCGATGCATTGAGTAGAAAGTCTGCCAGCATGGGTAGTCTTGCATTCATTCCGGTCAGTCAGAGACCATTAGCACTAGATGTCCAGGCCTTAGCCAACCGGTTCGTGAGATTAGATATTTCTGAGCCTAGTAGGGTGTTAGCCTGCACGGTCGCTCGTTCTTCTCTATTAGAGCGTATCCGTGAGAGGCAATTTGATGATCCTCATTTGCGTGATTTGAGAGATACAGTACAGCGGGGAGGTGCCACAAAGGTAAATCTAGATGATGATGGGGTATTGAAATTGCAGGGTCGAGTTTGTGTGCCCAATGTCGAAGGGATTCGAGAGTTAATCTTAGCGGAGGCCCACAAGTTCGCGGTATTCTATTCACCCGGGCGCCGCGAAGATGTACCAGGACTTACGGAAGCACTATTGGTGGCGTAGAATGAAGAAAGATATCGTTGCGTATGTCGCTCGGTGTCTAAATTGTCAGCATGTGAAATATGAGCACCAGAGACCTGGTGGTGTATTCCAGAAGATTGAAATTCCCGAGTGGAAATGGGAGCGGATCACTATGGACTTTGTTACTGGACTTCCTTTGACTCGGAGGAAATTTGATGCTATTTGGGTCATTGTTGATAGGCTGACCAAGTCGGCACACTTTATTCCAGTATCTGTCTCCTACTCGTCGGAGAGGTTAGCGGAGGTTTACATTAGGGAGATTTTTCGTCTCCATGGAGTGCCAGTATCTATTATCTCTGATCGGGGTACGCAGTTTACCTCGCGGTTCTGGAGAGCGGTCCAGCAGGAGTTAGGCACCCAGGTTCAGTTGAGTACAGCATTTCATCCTCAGACGGATGGCCAGTCCGAGAGGACTATTCAGATTCTAGAGGACATGCTTCGAGCTCTGTGTTATTGATTTCGGAGGCTCGTGGGACCAGTTTCTGCCATTAGCAGAGTTTGCCTACAGTAACAGTTACCTGTCTAGCATCCAGATGGCTCCGTATGGGGCGTTGTATGGTAGGTGATGTCGATCTCCAGTCGGATGGTTTGAGCCAGGAGAGGCTCGGTTTTTGGGTACAGACTTAGTTCGGGAGGACTTGGATAAGGTCAAGACTATCCAGGAGAGATTGCGTTCAGCTCAGTCCAGACAGAAGACTTATGCGGATCGTAAGGTTCGAGATATAGATTTCATGGTTGGTGAACGAGTATTGCTCCGAGTGTCGCCTATGAAGGGCGTGATGAGGTTCGGGAAGAAGGGCAAACTTAGCCCTAGGTATATTGGCCCATTTGAAATTCTAGACAGAGTGGGAGGGGTGGCTTACAGACTAGCTTTGCCGCCTAGCTTATCAGCCGTACATCTAGTTTTTCATGTATCTATGCTTCGGAGATACCACGGCGATCCCACTCATGTATTAGACTTCAGCACTGTCCAATTGGACAATGATCTATCTTACGAGGAGGAGCCGGTGGCCATTCTAGACCGGCAGGTTCGACAGTTGAGGTCGAAGAGTTATCCTTCTGTGCGTGTCCAGTGGAGAGGTCAGCCTCCTGAGGCATCGAACTGGGAGTCCGAGTCCGATATGCGGAGCCGCTACCCACATTTGTTCCCCGACTCAGGTACTTCCTTCTCTTGCCAGTTCGAGGACGAACGGTTGTTTTAGAGGTGGAGGATGTGACGACCCAAAGGGTCATCACCTATTTTATTAATCATTTCGAGCTTCTGAGGCCTTGAAAACCTCATTCTATGTTGCCTCGATTTACGTGCATGATCCGAGCATGTAGCCGGAAAGATTTTGTGATAGAAAATATGAATTCTATGATAAATTTGGATAAAAATGATATTAATATTGATATGGTTGACTTCGGTCAACATTTTTGGTAAACGGACCCGGACCCGAGATTGGATGGTCCCGGAAGGTCCGTAGGAAAATATGAGACTTGGACATGCGTTCGGAGTCGAATTCTGAGGCCTAGAGCCCAAGTTATGAATTTCTCTATGAAATTAATTTTGATGTAATTATTAAAGGAAAACGAATTACTTGACCTTGGTATCGGGCTCGTATTTTGGTTCCGACGCCCGGTACAAGTCTTAAATATTATATATGTGTTTTCTGCAAATTTTGGTGATATTCGGATGTCGTTAGATATGTTTTGGACCTTGAGTTCCAAGTTTGAAAGTTTTGAAAACCAAAAGTATGAAAATCATGAACTTGAGGCTTGATTTGATGAAAACGATGTGATATTGGCGATGTGATCGCACGAACAAGTTCGTAATGTGTTTTTGATGTTGTGTATATGTTTGGTTTGGAGCCCGGGGGCTCGGGTAAAGATTTGATAGGCCGTTGGTTCACTTTCTGAATTTTTGCACTGCTGGTTTTTCACCCAGTTGTTGGTTTCGCAATTGCGAAGCTTTTCTCGCAATTGCGAAGGTGACAGATCAAGGCAGGGTTCGCAAATGCGAACCCTTGATCGCAAATGCGAAGGGTGCCCAGAACTGTATGGGTTCGCAAATGCGAACCAAACCTCGCAAATGCGAGGCCTTCGGTGTTAAGCCATTCTTCGCAAATGCGAAGAATTCTTCGCAAATGCGAAGGCCCCTCAGCCCAGCTTTGTTCGCAAATGCGAACAAATGTTCACAAATGCGAAGGCCCCAGAATTAGCTTATTTTTCAAACTCCAGAAATTGGTCGGGGTTCGCAATTGCGAACCCATGTTCGCAAATGCGAACACGGAGACCTGTAAATCCCGATTTCCAGCTTCATTTTTCACATTTCACAACCCAAAAACACCCATTGGCAATTTTTCACGAACTCCCTCTTCTTCAAAACAATTGTAAGTCACTTTTTACTTAATTCTTTCAATTCCTAACAACATTAAACATGTTTTTCAATAGAAATCAAAGGTTTTCATGGTAAAATTTCTTGTTTTTGGTAGAATATAGGGTTTTTCATGAATTAGGAAATTGGACCTCGAATTGAGGTCCGATTTTGAAACAAATCATATACTTGAACTCGTGTGGGGATGGGTAACCGGATTTTGGTCCGAACCCCGAGTTCCGACCATGTGGGCCCGGGGTCGAAATTCACTATTCTAGGCAGAATGTTGTAAAGTTGTAATTGGCCTTATGAATTAGTTTGTTGAGTAGTATAGATGATATTAAATCAATTGTGTATAGATACGATTGGATTGGAGCCAAATTTGAAAGGAAAAGGCATTGCCACGGATTGAATTGTTCATAAACATTCGAGGTAAGTGTTTGTTATATCCTAGCTTGAGGGAATAGGATTATGTGCTATGTGTTATGTGATCGAGTGCGGTGTATGGGCTGTGGTGACGAGCATCCATACACTGGCGTCTAGCATGACCGTGAGTCGTTGTTAATACTTGTTGCGAGACATATTTGAAGATAAATTGTTGAACTCTTGCCGGGTTGTAGAATTGTTATTGTTCTCCCTTGTCGGGACTTGTTGTGAAGATGATTATCGATTGCCCTTGTTGGGACGGTTTCTGATTTACTGTTTCATTCTTTTCCCTTAACTGTGATTGTTATTTGGGTGAGGAAAAGTGATAATGCACGAAGGGTGATGCCTTGCCTTGATTTATTATTTATGCACGAAGGTTAATGTCGTGCCATGTTTTATTGATTATGCACGAAGGTTAATGTCGTGCCATGTTATTTATTATGCACGAAGGATCATGTCGTGCCTCGTTATTAAACCATGTACGAAGGATCATGTCGTACCATGGATGTGAGGATGAGAGTAAAAGCACGAAGGGTGATGCCGTGCAACTACTTGCTATTCCTTGACTTGATATTACTTGTTTTTTCATTATACTTTGTTTTTCCTTGTGGACTTATTAACTATTGTTACTTGTTGAGATTCATTTGAGATATTCCTTATTGCGCTATTACTTGGTTATTTCTCGTTATTTTGTGGCATACATATAAATGGAACTGCACGGGTTTATGTGGGTGTCTGGTCCTAGGCTTGTCACTACTTCGCCGGGATAGGCCAGACACTTACCAGCACATGGGGTCGGTTGTGCTGATACTGCACTTCTGTGCGTTTTTGCACAGGTCCAGGTTTCGATCAGGAGCAGCAGCAGTAGATATTTTGCGTGGGAGTTGATCATATTTGAGACCGAGGTAGCTTGCAGACGTCCGCAGGCCCGGCGTCTCTCTCTTTACTTATGTTACTAGTTGTAGTCTCTTTGTTCCGAGACAAACAGATTATGTTATATTTCTTTCAGACTTTTATGTGTAGTATTCGGTAGTAGTTCGTGAGTTGGTGACTCCACGTCTTGGGTAGAGGATATCAGTATGACTTTACCTTGAAACTGGTTATTTCTATTTCGATAAAGTCTTCCGCACTTATTTAATCAAAGTTATAGTTTTGTTGATAAATTAATTATGAAATATTATTTAAAAACAGGATAGTATGAATACAGTGGCTTGCCTAGCTACCACGAGTAGGCGCCATCACGATCCCGATGTTGGGGGAAAATCCGGGTCGTGACATGGACGGCCCTTCCATATGCCGATGAGGTGGTGGAATGGTTGTTCCGACATATGGGTTTATTTTTGTCTCGACTGAGGCATGGTCCTGATAGATCTCTTCGACTGTCATTACAATGGTCTTTCTTCGATTCTATTTGAATTGATGTTAAACGCTGGGTTGGACCATTAAGATCGTCATCATCTGCTCTCACCTCGGCATAGTAAGCGTTGTGGGGTTTTTCCCAGGTGGTGGGAGGGTATTTCATTAGCATGCTTAACAATTTTCTAGTCGCCCTCGACCTATTCCTATTCAACCCATTATGGAAGGTTGCTACTGCCATCCCTTCCTATATATAAAGTAAGCTCATTCTCACCCTGTAAAACCGAGCGTGGAAGTCCCTGAGTCCTTCACCGGGCAATTTCCTGACAGCGAATAAGTTGTTTTGCCTAGCGTCCAATTTTTTAGTTCCGGCGAGGGCGGTGACGAACTTGTCTGCCTAGCGTCCAATTTTTTAGCTCCGGTGAGGGCGGTGACGAACTTGTCTGCCATTTTTGCGAACGTTGCTACAGACTACGATAGTAATATGAGTACCAAGCTCCTCCGGTTAAGGTTTGTCCAAATGTTTTTAGCAGCACTGACAGTACTTGATCCTTTGATAGGTGGTTTCCTTTTACCGTTGTCAACATTTGCATGTAACTCATTCACGGTCTCCTTGGAGGTCCGTGTCTTCCTCAGCTTCTTATGCTCCTTAGAAAACTCCTTTAGAGCCTTGTTACCTGAATCAACTACCTTTGAGAGCGATGCCTAAGTATCAAGGATCTTCTTCTGATTGTCAAGTATCTCCTTGAGCACATCCTCTATCGACTGGGGCACATATGGGGCTGGAGGATTCGATTGAGCCTCTAAAGTATAGGTCGAGGTGGAAAACTTGGATGAGGGAGTCTGCATCCAGTTGTTTATGCTAATAAGTACCTGGCTCGGCCGATGAGTAGTAATAGGATAGGCCCGAGAAGATGGGATCTCTGGGCCTGCTGATGTGGATGGACCGGGAGGAGTGGCTGTGGATGTGGATGGACCGGGAAGGATATCCGTTGAAGTGGAGGTAGGCTCAATAGGGGCTACTACCACAACTGCCTCTTCAGACTGGCCAGTTGGGGCTTTGAAATTCTTGTTTTTGGGGTTGTCATCCCCCTACATGCTATACCATGAAAATGGGGCTTTCGCCTTGACCTTGATGTCAGAGGGTCTCTCGTCCACCTTTAAGTCCCGGAAGTACATTTTGAGGGTGCTGGGGAAGCAATATTTCCGGTCATGCTCCGCACCCACTATAGAAATGATTATGGATATCACATTCCCTACGTTGATGAGGTAGCCTGCCATGGTAGAAGCCACCAGCATAGTCGGGGAAAGAGTAAGGGTGTTGTCATGTGTCATGGGGTCCAATCTACTACATACAAAGGTCTCTCATCCTCGTGCCTCAAAGTTTAAGGTCTGTCTCAAGATCTTGACTCCAGCAGTCAACCAGTCGGGGTGGTACCTGGGATTGTCATGTACTGTGCTAGCCAGGGACGAACCTCCTCACTCATTTCTAACTTTTCCATATACAGGGTTTCATCCTCCTCATTGAGGCCAAGGTATTCGTTCAGGTACTTCCCTTTGAATAACACTATCAGATTTCGAACCTTGGTCACTTTGGAGCTGTTTTTTATGTGGGCTACATTGCAGTAAAATTCTTTGACCATGTGTTCATTGGCATCCACACACTCCTTCAGAAAATGTGTCCAGCCCACTCTAGTCCTAAATAGTCTTTGCACATTGGGGTTGTGGGGTAAAAGGTCTCTATCAATGAAGCTCCTCTCCGGAATTAACTTTCTCACATGCCACCACTCCCTACATATGTAGTACTCCACCTCACTCACGAACCTATCTCGCCAAACCTCCGACTTCCTCGTTCTATCTATACCCCCCCACTCGTGGTTCACCTCCTTCAGCTGCCTCCCCATCTCTATCCACTTCCTCTTCTTCTCCTTTTACTTCCTCCTCTTTTCCTTCTACCCCATCCCCGGAAACTGCGCCAAAAAGTGATCGATTCCAACTCCACGCTACTAATAAGTAGCAAGAGAGGGTCCCAATAGCTTTTACCCGATTTTGGGTTAGGATCGATATCCACAGAGAGCTAGAATTGAAATCGAGTGTCTACTTAGCTTAGGATTGGGATGTGTTCTTAATTGCAATTCTAATCATATTTGGGGTTTTATTTATAATTCTGTTTTTAACAAACTACAAATTGTAAATTAAGCTAAGAGTTAAAATGCAACAAATTGTTCAAATAGGTTTAAAAGGCATTAGGGTAGTGACTTCCGCCTTGGTGATCAATTGACGGGTACTTGAGTATAAGGCATCTTTGATATATTTAGGGAATATGATATAACTGTTGCACCGATTTACCCACTCTACACCTCTCAGTGGTTCAAGTAATTTTGCCCAATTGACATTGTCAAGACCAATTGGGTATGCTAATTTGCATAAGCTACTAAGGTTCAAGTCAGGTATTACTCTCTCGAGGTTTAACCCTTTAATTGGGGCTATCAATCTCTTGAGTACACCCCAATTCCTTGTTGGATCAATTTCGGAGACTTGGGCTCTTTTTCTCAAGAAGAACCCTAGTCAAATAAACACAAACTAGTATTTGCAACCACTAATTCAGCAATTAACCATGACACTGACCGAAATAACAAACACCCATAATCAATTTAGCCCTAGAATACAAGACTCATCAATTATCCACACTAGGGTTGAGCTACAACCCTAGCTTATGGGTCTAGCTACTCATATTTGAAGAAGAAAATAAGAAATAGATGAAGATAAACTTATATTAATTAATCACTAAGCTAAACACAAAGATTCAATGATTAAAAGTAGCTAAAATTGCCCAAAATGGCTTAGAAAGTAGAACCCATGAGTGTAGATGTTGTATTACAATATATGGTACCCTAAAAGGGGAAAAAGAATCTATTTATACTAAGACGAAAAATCTAGACAAAAATGTCCCAGTGGGGCTAGTGCGGACCACACAAAATGGACTGCGGTCCGCACTGGGCTTTGGCCTTCAAAATTTTCCTCTCTGAATTTGGGCTCCGCAGACCGTACAGAGTGGACCGCGGCCGCGGAGGCTTCTAGTGCGGTCTGCACAAAGTTGACCGCGGAGGCTTAAAAATCTGAATATCACCCTCTCTGAATCTTGGCATCGTGGACCGTAGAGAATGGACTGTGGCTGCATTGCCTTCAGTACGGATTGCGCAAAGTGGTGTGCTGCCGCACTAGGCCTGTTCTGCCTAAGTTTGCCTTTTCTTTGGTACGTGTGGAAATTTCACTGTTTTTTAGCCGATCTTTGACATTCACTTTGTTGATCAAACC
Source organism: Nicotiana noctiflora (assembly GCA_032618575.1). Lineage (NCBI taxonomy): Eukaryota > Viridiplantae > Streptophyta > Magnoliopsida > Solanales > Solanaceae > Nicotiana > Nicotiana noctiflora. The sequence goes on along the minus strand of JASVEL010001928.1, from coordinate 85,793 downwards.
TGCGATCAAGCACAACTTGTGAGCCTTTTGGGATTATTTGTATGAATATTTAATCCTAGCATAAGCAAGAAGGAGTATAAAATGCATCAAAATCACTAGTTATCAACTCCCCCAAACATAAGTTTTTGTTTGTCCTCAAGCAAACAAAATAAGACCACCCCTTAAGGGAAAATCCAAGAAATTTTCAGCTGTCCTAAAGCTACCTCAACTAGCATCAATTGGGACTAACAATTCTCCTCAATACAAATGAATCATTAACAACATTTACCCTTTGAAAAATCATGGATCAAGTGCGATACAAGAGCATAAAGAGTTGACTCAACACATCAAAGAACTCGTTCAATTACTTTGGCCATTGTGGAACCCAAACTCACACATCTTCAACTCTCCCTAAGCAAACCTCACCTCTAGAATAGTGGCATGCAAAACGAGGTAAATGAAAATTCACTATCTCTCTCAAGAAAAACTCACAAGTTCGGCTCTAAGTACCATATGCTTGCCCGTTATGTGAGTATCCACTAATGTAAGCTTCACTCAACTCGAGATCATATAGGGCTTTTGTGGAGACATTGTGAAGGCTTTTGGTTTAGGGTAGGGAATGTTTTGGTCTAAATGGGTTCCACCTTCCCTTAATCACTCATTTTGATTCATTTAGCATCCATTCACTTGACTCTTTGAGTAGGGATGGCAAATGGGGCAGGGCAGGGCAGGGCGGGGCGGGGCAGGGCAAAATCTTAATGGGGCAGAGCGGGTCAAAACATATTATTTAAAAATAGTTAATGGGGCAGGGCAGGGATTGGGTAATAAGTAGTGTATTAGAGGACAACAACCATGTATAATACATGCAAATTAAGATCTTATATATGAATATATCATGCATCATAGTATATAGATGTATAATACATTTCTGACAGTTTTTATGTGATATAATTACTATTTAAGAAGAAAATAAAAAATTTTATCATGGAATTTGTTATTAGTCCTTTATTATTTCTAACTTAGATCTTCTTATTTAAAACTCATTACTTTATTTTGTCTAACACAAATTTTATGGCAGCATCACAACATGTAGTTGTTTCCAAACTCATATAGCGAAAACGGTCGAAACTCAACACTTTGGTAGCAAAGTAGTTGACGCATAATAGATCCTCTTAATAAGATGAAATTAATTAATAAAGCGTAATGAATTTATATGATTCCAGCTAAATTGAAAGTAACGCCTACTGCGTACATAGTTGATTGTTGATTGATTGAATAGTTATTTAAAATACTTTTTCAAATCAATTTTGCAACTCCAAATAACGAACCAAATTGTAAAATAAACATAGCTTTGTCAATCTTTAACCATTTAATGAGTTATCAAATGAGTTCTCAGTCCATATAATTGTCATACAATATTGATAAAACCATATTTTATTCAATCAATATGCATAAACAACTAAATAATATTTTAAATATTTCAATAGAAAGTTGAAAAGGTAAAAGAAATTAAAAGCATACTGCAAAATAAAAAATAACAAGAAAAAAAAAGTTTAAATGGGGCAGGGCAAATTTTTACAAAAGACTAAATGGGGCAGGGCAGGGCGGGTCAAAATTTTAACGGGTCATGGCTTGCCCTACCCCGCCCTGCCCTATTTGTCATCCCTATTTTTGAATCATTTTCACTTCTTTCTAAGGGATTAGAGAGAGACAATGTCACTCTTTATACTACTGGGATGAGATCCTATTTGTACCCACCAAATTTTGTTCGACAAATTGATTGCGTACATCATTTTTCATAACTTTTTTCCAAAAAGAATTGTTTATACACAAACACCTCAACCATAACGTCTGCGGGCCATCATAACTAAGATCAGAAGGATTAGGAATTTATTCAAACAAGTTACATCGTTTGGAAATGCGATACAAATTTACTTGGTTGGGTTAACGCTTCTTTTCTTTTCTCCCCTTTGTTTGCTCGACAGCTTGAGATTTTTCTTAGATACATCACCACTCCTACAAAAATGTGAGCATTATTCACAATCTTTGATACAAAATATATTAATGGAAATAACCGATCTATCACTTTGCATTACTAGTATATCATGAAGCATGCTTTTATACCTAACTTGACAGCAGATACAGTAATAGGAAGAAAAAATTAACATTTCAAGCGACTACATTTACGACTGCAAGCTTTCATGCTTACACTTCGCTACTAATAAAATTTCAGAATTTTGAAGAGTCAAACCCAAATGCTCAAGTGAAGAGGACGTCGAAAGAGCTTAAGCTAATCAAATTATTCGTAATGCCAATAAATTAATGCATTCGGCTCGTAGAATTGGTGCAACCAAATTTATATTATCAGAAATTATTCGTTGATGTTTAGGCATTAGCAATTAACATTAAATATGGATGAAACACCTTATCCAGGCACTTGAAGTATTCCTTTCCTAAAGAATAACATGGCACTTGATCATTTTAAAACAATAGAGCATCGAAAGCTGAACCTAGTAATAGTTCACAAATGGGAACTAAATCAGAAAGAGAGACAACAAGGGAAACTCACCCCATAAATTCAAAAGTTGCTTAAATACAACAGGAACTTCTCAGGGGCCAGTCAACAAATTAAAAAATTGTCAGACAACGATAAGATCTCTTCTCTTCTTTTTTTCTTCTCTTCTTTTTAAGTGAAAAAATAATAGAATTTTTTTCCTATTCTCTTTTCAGAAGGGAGGGAAGGGGGATGGAACAACAGGTATTAAGAGGAGGGAGACTCGTTTTAAAGATATGCCCTATACTACCAGACACCAAAACTTTAGAATGTGAAGCTTGGTTCAACATCCATCGCCCAGGCAAACTTTGCTAGAAGAGACTTGTTGAACATCTGCAGGAGAAACAAGGATACAAAGAAAACCACAATGCACGAGATCAATTATCAGTCAGAGATGAAATTCGTGGAAGGAAGTACATGTTTCCATAAGACATTGTAAAAGAGGCATTACCTTTTCAATGGGAACCTCATGGCGCTTACACCATGCCACTGTGATCCTAGGATCCAGATAGTTGATTTTTGATGTGCCCAAAGCCACAGTTTTCAACTCTTCTTTCGTTTCTATTTGCTTCTCTATGTTCTCAATCTTCACAATCGTTTGATCAATCTTTTTCTGTAATCTGCAAACATTACACTTAAAAGTCAGCAACTAAAACAAATGGAAGGAAATCTACAGTTTAGGATAGGGATAGTACGCTTCAGGGGCCAAGTTCCTCTTTGCCTTGCCATCAGCGCCCTTCAATGGAGGCTTCCCTTTTTTGGCCCGAGCCAAATCTACTTTGAATTCTTCCAAAAGAGCCTAAAAGACCATTACAATCTAAAGTAAATGCAAATTTTACTTGGCTACAAGTGAAGTGCAGGTAAAATATCATCAATTTACATTTAATCCTCTTCAATTGGGAGAAGGGGGGGGGGGGGGGGAATCGCCACTCACATTATGTAAGGTAACTTATCAGAGAGAAATGGCCTACAGAGTACAGACAATGAACACTGATAACAAAAAGTAATCACCTTTAATTCATCTATCTTCTCATTCAACTTTGAAATTTGTACACTATGCGACTTTGAAACACTACGCTGGTGATTACAAATTATTGCAACCTGCAACAAGAAACATAGATATAGTAGCTAAAATATTTATCACCAGTGTCCAAATCAGAACTTGTACTATTCTTCATGGAAGTCTCACCTCTTTATTTGCCAAATTATACACCGCAACTTTCTCAGCGAGCTCTCCACCTTGTGTCAGCTTGGTCAACTGCCATCAGTATCAATGCAAATCAGCACCAGGAAAACAAATATTTGTGCACTGGTAATGATAAAAGGCATAATAGATCTCCATTGCCAGTTACAGAAGCATGGATAACCATATACTTCAACTACAATCAGAAGACAAGCATCTTTTCCCCATTTAAACTCACAAGTTGAGAGTGAACGACCGCTCCGTTCTTAAATGGACTTGAACGTAATCAGTAATTTTGCAATAAAACCAATAGTAACATCCATTAACTTGTGACAACCAAGAACAGTATTTGTACATTTTATAAAAAGACGAGAATATTAACAAACTTCCCAATGTTCAGGGCTCTGAAATTGTCCACTTTGAATTTAGCAGGACCTTGCATTGACAATAAAATGACTACTCCGGAAAACTTCAACTTCAAGTTGAAATTATCCATCATTACACTCAAAAAAATATTTTAGACAAAGTAAGCATCCATTTATCAAGATAAAAACTATTGAAAAGCATACAACTAAGACTCAATCCAAACTAGTTTGAATCGATTATACGGAGCCACCCTCATTTCTAAGAAAAGTTAACAAACTCTGAGTCTCATTCACTTCTTCTCCTTGCTTCCTTTTTGAAGTAATACACTAGTACTCATCACCATACAGGCTTCCTTTGGAATTAAGATGGTTCAAAGTATGGTGATGACGATATTGTTGGCCATTTCCCGCTATTCATAAAAGACTTCGCACGTTTTCTTGTTAGCCATTAGCATAGACCAATGTTCTGCGGCAGATCAGGTCCTCAGGACATGCTCCAAGATGTTTGTGTTGCTGGTCTCTAGTAATACACATCTTGTTTTGGCAACCTTTTCTCATTTTATCCCCTATTACTCTACACATGAAATTTATATTGTTTGTTGAATGTGTTCATTTCTAATTTATCTAGTCTTTGAATAAGTGCACATCTATCTTAAGATCCATTTCTGCTATACTATTCAAAAGTATGCCACATCAAGAAAACAACACCTAAATCCCAAGCTAGTTGGGGTTGGCTATGTGAATCCTCACTATTCATGTCGCTGCAAGCAATCAGTCTCAATCCAAATTGAAAAAATGTAGGTTCTCTAGCACTAAAATTATCTACATTTTCTAATGGTATATACATTTCTAACAAGACTAGAAGACTCTTAGAAAACATTAGAACTAAAAAACGTACCACGATGAGTAAAATTTAGCAACCAACTAACTAGTATCATCTATACAGTTCCTTCCATTATTATGCCTTACTATTCACCAGGTCTACATTGATTCCAAGAGATTTTGGGTCTTTTGGGACTTCTTTCAATGTAACTCTAGGTCTACCTTGTTCCATTTTTAACACCTTCAACCATCATAGTTTCACACCTACAGAACTACATCTGGAAGTCGACATAAGACATGACAAAATCATCTTAAGCAACCCTCTCTCATTTTATCATTTATGTGCACTACTTGCACCTTTTACCTAATGAGATCATATCTGATCTTCTCCAATCTTGTATGACCACACTCCCATTTAACATTCGCATCTCCGGAATACCCATCTTGCAGATAGGTTGGACCTTAGAGGCCCAAGTCCAAGATTCACTCTCACAGTCTCACATAACATTGTCCATCTTGCAGCTTCTATAGAACTCACATAACAGTCTGGAAACGCTTCTCTATTTCAACCATCCTAATTTAATTCTTTAACATGTTCATCTATCATCCATTCTCCTGGAAAAATTGAGCCTAGATATCGAAAAGCAGACAGAGAGAGTACCACATAGTATAGCTCATCAAGTTTCCTAAGAAAACCAACCAGGTCGTTAGTAATAAACCAAGCACAAACAACTTTAGCTCAGCGTGTTATCCAACCTTAACCCGAAGCAAACAAACTCATACGGAAATATAAATGGATAAGTGGATCCCTTCTCTGAGTCATCCAATTCTGACCATATTCATCCTCCTATTACAATTTTGTGCAACCTGAATAAGATGGATAAAAAGCTTCCTTCCACCTTCTTTTGATCAGTAAAAGCTAAGTTCTTATCTAAAAAGCTGCAAGGCAGTACCAAGACAGGGAGTTGTGGTTCACTCCCGAACACCCGATTAGGGAGAAGAGTCGCAGTAAGTTGACAGCCAACAACCTCGGGCTGACAAACACTAACTCTTTCTTCTTTTTTTGTTCCTTTTTTGGGGGAGTGGGGGGTGGGGGGCTACTTTTTTGAATTTTATATACAGGTCAGATGATCTGAAACCACCATCTAGTCACAGGTAACTCAGTAGTCAAACAGAACTTCTAGTCCTAGAAAGCAACTTACTTGCTGCTCCAGTGTAACAGATGCATTATATGTACGAAATACTTTTGCCGTCAGGCCTGGCATGAGTTCCTTTAGATGGGCATTGAGCTTACTCGTGTCAAGCTTGTCAAAAAGATCATCACTGCCCTTTTTTCCTGAAATCAAAATTTAAGTGTATCCATGTATTTCATGAAGGAAAAAAAGTTAAAGAAAACATTCTAGCGCAGACGCAGCATTTACTAACCACTTCGGAACAGTTGAATAGCTTTAAAAACAGGTTCATACACAGCCACCTCATTTTGATACCTGATAGAATCTTTACCAAGAAAATCGAACTGAACGAAGCAAAGTCAATTCTATGCATAATAATGAATTGCACGAGACTAAGAACCTGTAAATGAGCTTCCTAGAGCTCTTCAAATTTAGCTTTTGTTGGAAAACCACAATACCTTCAAAATATTTGGAGGTACTGGCTCTACATTCTCTACTTTTAAAGTACAACAACCAACTGTATCAGCTTCGTCGTCATCCTGCACCGCATCGAAGTATGACTAAGAACACTAAACCTTTGTACTGTCCCATGCCTCTGCAGGCAAAAGCATGGTTGCTTCACAGAAATAATATTAAAAACGGGAAACTGATCTCTCATGTTCTGTTCTTTTGGAGAAATTGATATCTGATAAAATTATTTTGCTTTGTGTTTTCTTTATTAGTGATATAGTTTGCTAGTATCCCTTGGTAAAATTAATTCACTTGGAAAGAGAAAGGTAACATATATTGCTAAAATTTCCTGCTTCGATTCAGCTTAAAATGCTTCTGAGACATGACCTAAACTAGCATCAGCAACCAGCTTTGGAATTTTTAGACTCTTTTTGAAATCTATGCTGCTCCTAGTTAAATAATCTGGGGAAAAAATAAAAAAGCTGGTGTTCCTGCCTTCCTGGTACCTTCTCATTCCCTGCCCTCAGAGCTAATTTATCAATAAGATAAGTTGCAACTGCGATCTGACGCTTCACAGGATCTTTACTTGTAAAATCCTTTGTATATGCAGATCTAATGCCTTCAATATAATCCTGCAACCAAGAGACGGTTACAGCTACCAATCATCCATGTGCAACCAGTCACAATTTAAAAAAGTAACACTCATCCATAAGAAGTTTGCCAATTGCTTTCATTGTACCTTTAAACGCCTTGCTTTTTCATACTTTTCTTTATCGCTTTGTCCTTTCAAGGCACTACTGGCTGCCAGGAAAACATATTTGAATTCTCTTGGATTGATAGGGTCATTCCAGAAAGCTAACCATGTCACAGTGTTGTCATGCCTTACTTCCTTCCATCTGCCAAGCCAACGAGGGGAAGAAAAATAAATGAAGGTGAAATTCTAGCTTTACCTCCTCCAAAAGATAGGCTATTTTCAACAGGATAACAGGAGAGAGAATGAATAAACCTTTCACCAGGGATGGGGCACTCCGGTATTGGAGCACCCTTTCCAATATTTATTGTAATATCATTTGGCCGGATCCGTCTCTTTAGCTTTCCCATCTGTACCCATAAGCAACATCCATCAATACCACATTGAAACTTGAAGTATCTAAAACATAATGAAACACACCATTCTGCACATAGTAGATTGTTTTTGCCAGTTATAAGGTCAAAATTACCTTTGGATGTTCTCCACGGCCACGAAACAGTCCAGGTGGTTCAACCCGAAAGTTCCCAACCTGCACATAACTAAACGGTCAGACCATTCGCAGTTGGTTTGGAAGTTATCTCGCTCGCTTTACCAGGGGCTTTTCTGATTTTAGGGGTGTACACCTACCATCATGGTGAAGAACGAAACGAGAACACCACATTTGAATATCATACTCAAAGGAAAGGAAGCTCAAGATTGAGATTTGGGAATAACTAAGAGGCTCAATATCATACGGCTAGAAAAAAAATAACATCAAAAAAGCGTGTACTGACGGCACAGTTTACAGCATAAGAATGAAACCAAAGAATCATCTAGACAAGATGTTCTTCTAACTATACACAAAACATAAAGGAAATACAGCTCTTCAAAGTTGTTGAAGAACAGTCGAGGGGAAATGGGATAGCATCAGAACAGAAAAATGAAAACACATAAGAGATCATTGGCTGCTTCAGACCTCCAAGCAAGAAACTTTGCAAGCTGGATAAACGCATTGCTAATGTAAGCTAAAATTCTCAGAACAGAAGCAGATGATGTTGAAAAAGAAAGAAGAAACATCACCAGAAAAGGAAGACAAAAGAGAAGAAACATCCCCAATAAGAAGGAAGACATGAGACCTTTTCTTTTTCAGAAAATAAGACATAAGACCATCTTATAATCCCATTGCATAATTTACAAAAGATAGCACAAGTCATTTCGCTTAAAGTATCATGTATAAAAGCAAGATAATGCTAAAAGCTAACGATAAACAGAACCAACCTTCTCCTTAACACCATCAACAATAGCCCACATGTACTTCTCTTCTTGCTTGAGTTTCTCTTCTCTCAATGCCTTCTTCTCCTGCAACAGAGACAATTTTTCGGATGAAAAATATTTAAAACATTTACAAGCTTTATGTACTTGGCTAGTAGGTTAACCACCATTTGATCAGACCCAAAGAACTTGGTCAATCATAGAATTTCTGCCTAGATCTCTAATAAGGGTAGTGCTTAAGTGTCTTCCACTTGCTATAATAAATGAAAATCTACAATCATCCAGCTTTAACGTCAATAAAGAGGAAGAAAGTAAGTGTCATCTTGAATTAGCTACTAAAAAATGTTACTAATAGAAGTTATAAATTTTATGCAGTAAACAAAATAATGCGCAATTTGGAACTTAGAGTCCCAATGGTACATAGATATGGGTAGAGGTTGGTAAGATAAAAGAATAATGTGATTGGATCTCTTGCATTTGCAAGGATGGCTTAATATATAAACTATGAAGCACAGCTGCCGCGAATCTTCTCAATTAAGCAAATGCAGCTAAAATTATTTTAGAAGGTTGACAGAAACACCATGTTCATGCTGATCAGACAAATGTAGGCATCAACTGCCTACACAAAATTACCACACAAATAACATACTACCATAAGAGATTAGCAAGTAATACATCCACCACACAAAGTAAATCTATGCATTTGGACACTATGAAGCAACCATGTCTTTTTCAGACCAAAGTTGGCTGGGATAAGTTGTGCTATATTGGATGAAAACATACAACTGCTAAAAAAAATCAGCATTTTGTGACAATTAAGAAGACAGAAAATTTTAAAAAATAGTTATTAGGCAACTCATACAGAAAGCTAATCAGCAATTAGAAGGTAGAAAAGTATAAGAAAAATGAACAAACCACGGTATAGGTCACAAAATAACTACATCTTCTCATATTTCATAACTTCATAGTTTATTCATTTACTTACTTCGGTACTCATTTGCTTCTTCTTCTCCTTCTCACTTTGATGCCACTCATATATTGGGGAAAAATCACAGTCATCTAAATTTTGAATGACATGGTTTTTTCCTAGTATTTTTCTCCAGTCATTCATGAAATTCTCTTTGAACTGCGGTTTATTCATGTACTCAGTGTCTAACATCACGGCATACATTGTTGCAACCTGCAGGCAGAAAGAAATTGCTGTACTGGAATAAATTCACAAAGACATGAATGAGACATAAACAGCCAGAGACAGATTGAGACCTCCTCCTGCTCTGGAGTCAGATTTACAGGTTTTCCCTTGTAGAGCATCTTAACCCCATGAGGCTTATATGAAGGCGGAAAAATCACACCGTTGTGAACCAATGTAGTCCATTTTTGCCCTTCACCAGAGCTTGGCTGCAGTTTCGACGACTTAGAGTACTGGGATTTCTTCAATTTCTTCTTTGTTTTCATCGATGACGAAACAACTTTGGTTGCTTTTTTTGCAGATGAAACTTTACTAGCTGAAGCTACTGACTTTTTAATTCTCTGAGATATAGGAACGTCATCGTCGTCGTCCTCTGTCTTTTTTTCAGGTTTAACAGATGCTTGCTTAATCGAAACAGGTGTAGATGCATCGGAAAGCCTAAGCTTCTTAACTGAAGCCTGAGCAGCAGACTTTACATCACCAGGGGGTCTCTTACTTAAAACTGTTGAAGATGGCAAACCATTTTGCCGAATTTTAGGCTTACCTTCTTCAGAATTAGAAGACTTGCTCGTGGAAGCCCCTGCATTGGACTTCAATTGAAACCTTGACGCTAAGGGAATTTCATCATCTGAATCCTCTTTTTTGGGAGGTTTAGACTTTTGAACTGATGCTGAAGTACCAAGCACTTTGTTGGCATGACTAGAAATGCTCTTAGATAACCCAGAAGAAAGCCTAGCACTCAATGGTTTATCATCTTCAGAATCCTCAGCTTCATCATTAGGTTCAGATTTTGGTTCAACGGCTTGTTTTGGCTCGTTAAGAACAATCTTGGATTGTTGATTAACATTTTTTGCCTGATTACCCGCAGAGGCTGATGGCCTTGAGTTTGGTGCAGGAGATGGCCTTGAGTTTGGTGCAGGAGATGTCCTGCTTGATGAAGGTGATGCTTTTGGACTAGAGAAAGGTGAAACTGCCGAAGAAGCCTTAGAAGAGGTGCCTGCCTTAACTTTCTGAGCACTAGAGTTCTGGCCATTAGGAGAACGTACATCAGAAACTTGCCGCCCCGATCGTCCATCCTGCTTCTGAGATGATGAATTTGACTGATTCTGCTTTGATGTGGTACTACTTCGTTTGAAAACTAAGGGCATATCATCATCGTCATCATCAACTTCAGCCATCAACTTTGATTTGGAAAAAGCCTCAACAGCCATGATCTTACTCTATGCTATACTTCATACAATGTTCTCCTTACCTGTAAACGACATTTCATAATTACAAGGAAAAAAAGGTTTAAATGCAATAAAAAGAAGAAGAGCAAAGGACGTCTAGAGAACAAATATTGAAGTACATCGGCATAACAAATTTGAAACATAAAGCAAAACGGGAAAAAACATGGCAAGAAAACATAAATCTAGTTCTTTTTTGGATGATAGCAGTGTCCTAGCCTGCTTGCGGGCAGCTGAATATTCCACCAGCACCTTCTATATCTCACTAGCACACCTTGTGCTTTTTGTCTCTGATGGGATTTGAACCTAACACCCCATAATTCTCTGCCTACTTCATTGACAACTAGTCTACTAGGCCACACCCTTGGATGCAAAAAACATATATCTAGTTTCTATCCCTCACAGTTTAAAACAGTTGTACTATAGGAATATTATGATCTTTTTTGACAATGCAATGCAATTTCAATCTCTTGGTACTTATCCACAAAGACTCACTGCTCTTATTTTGTCTCTGAAGGGTCTGTCTCTCCCTATCATGCTATCTCACAAACAGAAAAACGGAGGGGGTCTGTTCCCCCTCTTCGTTCAATATTATACTGAATCAAACATAAAATTCACGCAGCAAGCGAAATGAAAATGTTTCATGTGGAACATATACTAAATTTTCAGTCTGCTTCCTTCTATTCCAACACATACTATAAACTCCCAAATCTAGAAGCAACTATCTTTTATGACTGTGATGTCCATGCCAGCTTGCATGCATCTCGGTTATTCTACTGGGTAACTCTTTGCCCACCGAAACTTAGGCGGATGAAGAAATCATCTAGTGTCTATAACCTTCTAGAAACAAGTTAAAATGGAATTATACTGGATTGTTGTTGTTGTAGAAGCAAATTTAAACATTAGTAAAACCCGTAATGTATGCATCTAAGCAAGCAGCAGCTCGAAAAATACAAATACCCATAAATTTTATCTTTTGTACTGGCTTTCTTTTTTTTTTTTTTAAATCTCCTTTATCCAATGAAAATGTAACAGAAACTCATAAGCAATACTCAAATCCATATTGGCGACCATCACAGCTCAAGAAGCAGTATCGTAAGGTAAATAAATTAAGTTTATAAATTAAAAAGTGAAGAATATAAAAGAGATATATAACAAATCGGAACTTTCGCTTTTACTAAGCAATGGGGAGCTAGGAGATAAATCATTACAACCAATTCACAACTCTAATTTCTCATTTTTACCTTAATAATTACAGGAAAAAGGGGGATTTAGGGTTTTTGTTTCACGAAAGACAAAATGGAGAAATATATATGAGGAGAGAGAAAGGGGATGTGTCACATACAGATATGAATTTGGCCGAAGAAAGAGATCCCGAGGAGGACAAAGGAGGAGATGGAGGTGAGGAAGAGTGGTGGTCATTCAATGGAATTTGGCCGAAGAAATCGACGACTCGATTTCAATTGTCTTAGCAGGCCAATCGGAATTTGGGTCTGAAATTCGACCACCATTCTCCATTGCACGTCCCACCAAACGGCTAGGTTAGATTTGGGCTTGTCTAACCTAGAATGCTATTGGGCTTGGAGTCATGCGGGTCTCACTCCTTTTATTTAAATGGGCCCTCATTTTCGTTTATTTTACTCATAAAAATAATTTTTGGCAAATTTTATGTTTTGCAAACAAATTTTTGACCAAAAAATAAGAAAGAATATATTTTAAGTTTTCCAGTGTGTGTGTGTGTGTATATATATATATATATATCGTTGGCATAACTAGATTTCATTCAATTTACTAGATTTCATTCAATTTAGCTTATGTATGTCAGACGCTAATAATCGTACCTAGAACGTTCTGGATGAAAGTAGAGTTTCTCTCTCAATCATGTGTACAAGTAGAGCATCGATCTCCGCATTGTCATTGCATGGCACGATAATACGTTGCCGTTTAAATGAATTTGAATTGCTCACTAAGCTGAGGGGCCTATTTAGTGTGTGCGCTTTTACTTTTGCAATACTCTGTAACACTCACTTGAATGCATCACACAAAGTAAAATAAATATAGGTGGAGTCGATAATTCCACTTGAATATCCCCTCGAATGAAGGGGAGATTCCCTCTTCTTGCATACATGAGATGACGAGAGTGTAGGTGCTTATGAGTGTGGCGCAAGGGTTGTACACAAGGTGTGTTATGGTGATATTCGCATATGTTACGATTTTTGGATTTTGTTTTCATCTCTAACTTGCTTTATGTATGGTATGTCATATCTCAGACACAATTGAGCATCGTTGTTGTAAACAAACACATTTAGTTTGTTGCACATGACAAACAAATATCTCAAATGTGATGGTTGAGTTTGAGGACTTATGCCATGATTTATTCAATTCTGTAATGCGTTGGCATTGTGCAAATCTCTTGATGATTGCAAGACTGCAACTCTGCAAGTGATTGACATCTTAATAAGCTGAATATGTACAAAATATCCCAGCGTAAATGTGAATTTTCTTTCACAACTATCAAAAAGATTTGAAGTTCTTCGCTTTAACAGCAAACCTCCTATATTTTTGCTCTTTCACTTTACCAGCAAACCTCCTATATTTTTGCTCTTTCACTTTACCAGCAAACCTCCTATATTTTTGCTCTTTCACTTTAACAGCAAACCTCCTATATTTTTGCTCTTCCATTCTAGTAACCATTAACACTACTTTTTGAGGATTGAAATTTATATTTTCTGACTTGAGATCTAAAATCTTGGATTTCCGTTCTTATTTCAATGTTTTGCAGATTGTGCTAAGCATGATCCAAATGTTGGTGAAGACACAGAAAAGAACTTTGCTGACTTGTTGTCGGGGGAACTTAAATTCCGAGAAGATGAGGCCTTGGAAAATCAACAGAAGGCTGACATGGCACTTCTTGAAGCAAAAAAGTTGACATCCCAATATATGAAAGAGGCAAACAAGTGCAATTCTGGAATGGAAACATGTGAAGACAAGTGAAGAGGCAACGGAAAAGGCTGAGGTAGCTTTCTTGGCACAAAAGAAACTGACTGCTACGGGGAGATGAGGGCGCGTCAAAAAGGATGGAAAGAAGGGGCAGCCAAATCTCACACTCAGTTTCAGGGAAATGTACAGACTATGAAACATCCCCATGGCCTTAAGTAGTATATCTCCACTTGATCTGGTTCTAGGTTCTGGTGGCAACAAAGTTGTCTATAGTTACGTCTCAGCTCCAAAAGGCGTTGTCATATTAATGGATTCCATCTGTTTTGAACCATACACCCAAGTTTAGTGTAGAGACCACTATATTATTTCTATCTCTATATATCTAGTCATCTGAAACAGATTGCCATTACTTTGTAAGGCAAAGCCTTTCTATTTATCCTGCTGAGTTAAAATTCCACTGGTAAAAATTTTGAGTGTAGATTGTCATCAACACAAACATAAATAATGTTCATCTGTAAGAGTGTCATTTATCATCCTTCTATATCTGCGGAGATGAAGGTAAACCATGAAGTATCACAACTCGTCCTATTTATACATGTTTTTGAGGCTGGAGAAGCAATTCTGACATGCTAACTGATTTACCTGTTATGCTGAAGGAGAAAAAGTTGAGATGATTCTCAACAGCAGAAATCGCTAGAAATCTTCATCAAATTCCTTTCCATGGCTAGAAAGTAGAAATCGCTAGAAAGTAGAAACATACCTTTGAAAATTGAAACTATCGCAAGTCGCAACAGCAGCGTGAGTGAGGACTGAGGAGTAAGGAGTCGGAGCTCGGAAGTCGGAAGTCGGAAGTCGCCAAATCGCCGCTCAAGACTATACTGTACTCTTAACCAAAAAATCATAACATTTCCTTACAATTTCAGCAAGTTTTTTTTTAGCACATGAATATCCAAACAACACTTATATTTTCGAGATTTAAGATAACTAGGCAAGAGGAAAACTGGAGCTCAGCAAAACAGCATCAACGAAAAACAACATCATTTTCACGGCAGTTCCGTCAACAGTGCTCAACAGACACAGAAAGCTCTAGACCGGAAAAAAACTCGAATAGGCGATAGAAATTCCCGGTCGACAACGAATTCATAATCAGATTTCGATTTCAACTAAAAATTCCATCTCTTTTAAAACAGAAATAGATAAAAATATGAAGAAACAAAATGTGTTTTGCATTCAATACTTCAGGAGATCTTTTGAAAGCTTTTATAAGAGGAAAATGAAGCGAGAAAGTGGAGCGAAGGCAAAAGGAGTGGCTGATTTTGATGCTTTTCCGATGTTCTCTTTGCTGAAGGAAAAGGGGTTCTCCGCGGATTCTTAGGCGTGGGTCTTAGGGTCTGATGGGTAAGGTCTTTAGGGTTGGGATTTAATGAGGGAAATGGGACATTGGGCCAGGCGGGTCAGTCGGGTTTGGATCGGGAGATTGGGCTGGATTAAATGTGTAGAAATTGGTCCAATTTCACAAAAATAAACCCCTTTTTCAGTTCTTTCTTTTATTTCAAATTTTTCCCTTTTTTTTATTAAAATCCTACAAATTAAAAATTCTAAATTATCCAAAGAGTGAAACTAAACTAATTTAATAATTACAAAAATTTTAAAAGCTACTTAATCCTAAGTTAAAAGAGAAAATATTAATAAAGGAAAAAGTATAAAAGATAAAGTATTTTTTGTGATTTTCGATTTTTTATAAAATAAGTAACTACCGATTGTTCCTAAAAATGTAAATATAAATCCTAAATGCAATTCGTGATATTTTTGATATTTTTTATGATTTAACTAAAACTTAAATGTGCACAAAATGTAAACAATTAAATAAAATTCTACAAAAATTCCTAAAATGGTAAATAATTAACAAAAATCTATTATCTTCAGATTTTATAGGAGTATTTCGTATATGGCAAAAATCACGTGCTCACAGCTACCCCTCTTTGCTCGAAAACAAGAAGAGTTTTCGGGCAAAGATAAATTGATCAACTACAAGCAATTTTTTCCCGTTTGAAACTCCATGAGAAGCTTTTTTTTTAACGAGCCTCACCGAGCATTGCTTCAGAGGTTGCGTACATATCCTTCACTATAAAGAAATCAGTTTAGTGTAGTTCTGAAAGTTTTGGTAATTGGGACTACCGGGAAGTTGTGATTTCACTATTGTTGTTGCTGCTACTACTTGTTGAACTCTTTATTACACAAAAATGGAAAATAAAAAGCTAAACTAGCTAAACCTATTAACAACGAGTTACAAGATTCCTATCTATAAATATCTTGGAGCTTGATCTTGAGTCTTAACTGGCTCTTGATGCTCGTTAGCTGCAACTGCTGGTTCATTTTTCTTCAGCTTTTTGGATCAAGGTGGGACATGTGAAACTTGTGACTTCAATCACATTTTGAGTAGTCTGCATCTTTTCTCCGCTTCTGCACCTTGGGTTCAAATTTTTTTCTTGTTTCTTCTTTTCTTTTATTTGGGTTGAGACTTCTTCTTTTGGTCATCTCAAATCATGTGCCTCACGGTGAAAAACCTGTTCAGGCACCAAAGCGAGCAAGCGAAAAAAAAATTCTACCCCGATTTTTACTAGGAAAATTTTGTGAGCTATTGTAATAAAAATCTAAACTATTTCTTTATTGAAAAACAATTAAAATTGGGATTGTGTATCCTTGAGAAAAAAAGATTAGGCAGTGGATACCATATATCTAAAATGTAATCAAAATGGGGATCGGAGGCTCCAAGTTGGGAAGATTACCAGGTTATGCTAGAAAAATGAGTAGGTTATGGCGGAAAGGTCCTCGGGTTATGCTGGGGAAGGTCATCGGATTATGCCAGAAAAGAAAAAAAGTCCATACATTATGCCGGGGAAGGTCATCGGGTTATGCCGGAAAAGAAGAAGGTCCTCGGGTTATGCCAAAAAAATCATCGGATTATGCTGGAAAAGAAAAATGTCCTCTGATTATGCTGGGGATGTCCACGGGTTATGCCCGTAAAGAAAAAGGTCCTCGAGTTATGCCGGGAGGTCCACGGGTTATGCTGGGGAGGTCCATCGGTTATGTCGGAAAAAGAAAAAGGTCATCGGATTATACCGGGGAGGTCATCGGGTTATGTCGAAAAAGGTTATCGGGTTATGCCGGGAAAGATAAAGGTCATCGGGTTATGACGGAAAAGAAAAAGGTCATCGGGTTATGGTGGGAAGGTCCACGGGTTATGCTTGGGAAGATGATCGGGTTATGCTAAAAAAAGAAAAAAGTCATCAGGTTATGTCGGGGAGGTCCATGGGTTATGCTAAAGAAGATCATCGGGTTATGCTAAAGAAGATCATCGGGTTATGCTATAAAAGAAAAAGATCCTCGGATTATGTGGGGAAGGTCCAAGGGTTATGGCGGGAAAGTTCATCAGGTTATGTAGGAAAAGAAAAAGGTCATCGGGTTATGTCGTGGAGGTCTGCGGGTTATGCTGTGAAGTTCATCGAGTTATGTCAGAAAAAAAGTCTTCGGGTTATGCCGGGGAGGTCCATGAGTTATGCCGGAAACGAAAAAGGTCATCGGGTTATACCGGGAAGGTCTACGAGTCATGCCGAAAAATTCATCGGGTTATGCCAAAAAAGAAAAAGGTCATCGGTTTATGTTGGGGAGGTCCAAGAGTTATGCTGAAAAAGTTCATCGGATTATGTTGAAAAAACAAAAAGTCCTCGGGTTATGCCAGAGAGGTCCACGGGTAATACTAGGGAAGTTCATCGTATTATGCCAAAAAGGAAAAAAGTCCTCAGATTATGCCAGGGAGACCCGCGGGTTATGCCGGGAAAGTCATCGGGTTATGTCAGAAAATTAAAAGGTCTCTGGGTTATGCCGGGGAGGTCCACGGGTCTTGTTGAAAAAGTTCATCGCGTATGGCAAAAAAGAAAAAGGTCCTCGAGTTATGTTGGGAAGGTCCACGATTATGCCGGGAAAGTTCATCGGGTTATGCTAAAAAGGAAAACAATCTTCGTGTTATGCTAGAGAGGTCCACGGTATGCCAGAGATGTTCATCGGGTTATGCCGGACAAGAAAAAAGTCCTCGAGTTATGCTCAAAAAGTCATCGGGTTATGCCGGAAAAGAAAAAGGTCATCGGCTTATACCGAAGAGGTCCCCGAGTTATGCCGGGAAAGGTAATGGGGTTATGCCGAAAAAGAAAAAGGTCATCGGATTATGCTAGGGAGGTTATCGGGTTATGCCAAAAATGAAAAGTCCTCCGATTATGCCGGTAAAGTCATCGGGTTATGCTGGAAAAGAAAAAGGTCCTCGGTTTATGCTGGGGAGGTCCACGGGTTATGTTGGGAAAGTCATCAGGTTATGCCGGAAAAGAAAAGAATCCTCGAGTTACGCTGGGGAGGTCCACGGGTTATGCCGGAAAAGAAAAGAATCCTCGAGTTACGCTGGGGAGGTCCACGGGTTATGCCGGAAAAGAAAAAGATCCTCGAGTTATGCCGGGGAGGTCCACGAGTTATGCTGGAAAAGAAAAAGGTCCTCGGGTTATGCCGGGAGGTCCACGTGTTATGCCGGAAAAGTCATCAGGTTATTTCGAAAAATAAAAAACATTCTTGGGTTATGCCGAAAAAGTCAACGAGTTATGCCGGGAGGTCCACGAGTTATGCCGAAAAATTCCACAGGTTATGCCGGGAGGTCCACGGGTTATACCGGAAAAGTCATCGGGTTATGCCGAAAAAAAAAAGATCCTCGGATTATGTCGGGGAGGTCCATAGCTTATGCCAAGGATCAACTAGGGAGTGGAACCCTATACTGAAGAATACTACCAGGTTATGCTGGCAGTGACTAGGGAATGTGACCATATGTTGGAAAAACATAGCTAGAGATTAGGGACCCTAGGCTACCATGATTTTTTTTTTAATTCTTCTTCTTATTATTATTTTATATTTTTATTTTCATTGAATGAGTAAATGCGGGAAATAATTTTGGAAGGGACTTCCCTTTTGGATTGTTGCTGCAAAGCTGCTTCTAGCCCTTGCACAGTTTCTTTTTAGTTGCACCTAGGGGTGTGCATTCTAATCGATTTATCGATAAATCGAATCGATTATTTGTTATCAAATTATCGATATCGAGTTATCGACTTATCGATTTCAATTTCGATCAAGAAAATTTTCTTATCGAGTTATCGATTTCGATTTTGATTTTGTCCTCTCGAGTTATCGAGTTATCGACTTATCGAATAATTGATAAGATATACTAAAAAACAATTATACCCTTATTCTACATTACTTTTTCTTTTATCCTAACTTATTATTTCTATTTTTCTCTACCTACCCATGTTATTCCCTAATTTCCTCTACCTAAGCCATTTTTTCATTTCATCCGTCGTTTCTATCCAAAACAACTCAAAAGCTCTCTTCTCAATTATTTCTCCTCATCTCTCTGCTGCTGCACCAAAACCCTATTAGCTGCTTCAGCGCCGCTTCTGTCCACAACAACTCAGAAGCTCTCTCCTCAATTATTTCTCCTCATCTGTCTATTGCTGTAGCAAAAACCATTTGTGGGTTCCTTTCAATTTGGCCTAAAGTTCTCACTATGAACAATGAGTTTTTCATTAATGTTGTCTCTTTCTTAATTTTTTTTAATCAATTGTAATACACTGCATGTTCTGTGCATGTTTATTTCCAAGCTTCACTTGTTTAAAGAATAATATCGGTATATTTGTGTGATCAACTGCATTTTACTAGTCAGCTTCTTTTAAAAGAGGATTTAGGAATAAGTCTGTTTATGTGGTGACTCAACTAGTTAATACATTGCTTGGAAGATTAAGGCAATTCTTCTATTGCTAAGTTGCAGGTTCTGCTGCCTTCATATCTTAGAGGTGCATAAACCCGTCCTTCATTTGTAAGCTCCAAATTTGCATTTTCTAACTATCTGAGAACTTGGTTATAGTTTTAAAGCGTGTGCACACTTCAAAGTTCAGATATCCCTGTTGGACAACTACTACTGCTAAACGGTATACTCTGCCTTATTGAAAATCGATAAATCGAATCGATAATCCCCCAAAATCGATAAATCAAAATCGAAAAAATTGAAACATTATTGAAACGATAATGATAAGCATATGTACAAATCGATAATCGATAAGAAATTATCGATAAGCGTCAAAATCGAATCGATAAATCGATTGCACACCCCTAGTTGCACCTGCTTTTTGCAAGGTTGCTTTGAATTACACATGTTTCCTGTTTTTCAAACAAAGAACAATTTGTCAATTTGAAATGGTGGTTGATTTTGTGGCCTTGACTATTTCAACCACTTGCCCTCGGCCCAATTTCTTTTGATGAAGATCTCAACTGCAACTGCTCGCTCCCTAAGGACCGATTTCATTTCAGGCATTGGAGAACCTCTGGTTTTTTCAGACTTTGCATGATGTTTTGTCACGGGGGTCTCAACTTATTTAGCCTTTGTGAGCCTTTCCTTTTTGACTTCCTTTTCTTCTTCTTCTTTTTTCTCTTTTTTTTCATTTTTTTAAAACTTCGGAGCATTGGGTAACTTTTGCTCCTCAAACTTTGGCGCAACGGCTAGTCGCGTGAGACTTAACCTTTTTCAACTTTGTTTTGCTTTCATAAGCTTTTCATTTCTGGCTTTTTTCTTCCAACTTTAATTTCAAATCATTTAGGTACCTTGGATTTTCAAAACTTCACTAAGACGGTTATTTATGTGGGACTCAACCTTTTCAACTTCATTTGCCTATAGGCACTTCAATTTAATTTTCTCTTTCCGAAAATTTTGATTTCGAAACATCTGCCTCCATAGCCAGTCGAGGTCGACTTGATGCCCCTAACAAGGTTGGGTGTCTTTTGCACATTATCTTGTATTAAACAAAAGCCCTGTAAATCAGTCTTACCATCCTTTTTTTATCTTAGTTTTAGAATAAAATTAGACCAAAAGGGATCCAAAGAAAATAAGCAATGGAATGGACAATGAATTGATACAAGAGGTATCCCTTTGGGAGAAAAGAAAGAAGAAATTATCTGGAGCATAAGCATATTTCAATGAACATGACATGCCTTTTGGGCTGGATGTCTGATCTGTGTAAATCGTCCAACTCTCAAAAATTCATCACAACTTTGCCTCGAAGTCGAGGAACCTTGCTAGGACTCTATCGATGCCGGTGGCTGTGAGGATCTTCTTTTCGATCAGGGATGCCTTTTGCGGGTTTTCACGAGCTGATCTCTCTCATTTCTCTTCTCACTATCTCCTTGTAGTGCTCTTTGCGAGTTTTCACTAACAAGACTCTTATTTCTAGTTTCTCTACTTATTGTCGCCTCACGGTGCCCGTGTGGTTTTACACCAATAAGACTCTCTCATTTTATTTCTCTACTTACCATCTCCTTACGGTGCCTGTATGCATTTTCACCAATAAGACTCTATCATTTTATTTCTCTCATTTTGACTGTATCGGATCCAAGTAGTTGTATTCCCTGATCCTTGAACATTCTCACTGATTGATCGGAGAGACTTGAACAGGGTTTGGGTAAAAAGAATTTGGATTGAGTTAAAACTTTGGAACCTTTTGGGCGAGATCATCGCCGAACCATTATAACATCTGCCCCAATTTCACTTTTTGGGAGACTTCAGATTTTTATTTTGGTATGACTGAACCCCAGAGAGAGGCTGCCTATGTATCCTTTCGGAATCAAGTCGAACGTAGGTCAGGGAAACTTTATTTTTTTTATCTTCTTTTGTTTTTTCTTCTGTTTTGTTTTCTCTTTCTTTTTATTTTTCCTTTCCTTTTTTCCTTTTTTTCATTTTGCATTTCTTTTTATTTTTCTTTTCTTCATTTTTTTTCTTTTGCATCTTTCTTTTTCTTTTTCTTTTTTCACTTTCGTATCTTTCTTTTCTTTTCTTTCAATAAAACTTTTTTCAATAACACTTTAAAGTTCCAAATAGGGTTATCAAAGAAGAGTAACCGGCTCAAAGGGGTTGAAAATGGTTGGTAATATTTGGGTAGCGAGAATAAAAGCCTTCTTCATCCCAACCGGAGAACATTAATGCTATATGGAGGATCAAACAGAGTAATGTTTGATTGCATTTGCATTGATAGTTGATTCAGGGACATTTCCTTCGATGTGTCCCAGGTACAACGCACTCTTTTAGCAGTACTCTTGTTGCAATATATGTACCTTTCCAATCTAGAACCAATTTTCAGTTGTTCCAACTCTTTATTTTATTTCCTTAAACTTATCTTCATTGTGATCTAATTCTTGATTCATTATTTTGAGGTCTGACGGCATTTCAGGATCTAGGCATGAAGTCCACAAGCATGTCATGTTATTGAAATCTGCATTTAATAGAACTGAAAAGAGAATAAGAAAAATGAGAAGATTAAGAAAAGAGACATTCATGGACAATAAAATATTTATTTCATTTGATTTTGAATTTTTTAATTAATTTATTTTCAAATTTTGAGGATAGAAGGGTTTACATCAAAAAGTAAGACAATAAAGTAAAACATCCGTATCACACTCTGAAATAATCCAGATGCAGGAAGGAAAGCAAGATTGGCTACTAAGACTCCCATCTGATGGGGAACTTTCATGCTTGACAACCATTTTTTGGCTCTATCTCGGTAATGGCTGCAATGACCTTTAATGCCGTATCAAATTCCTTAGTTTCACAAATCATCTAGACTATTAGGTCGATATTTTGGGCAGGTAAAAGATTGTTCATCACATCAGGAGCTTCTTCATCCCGAAAAATGATTCTTTCAGCTTTAATCAAATCTTCAACTGCCCCTTTGAGGGTCCAACAGTCCTTCGTACTGTGTCCCACTGCTCCAGAGTGGTATTCACATATAGCATCAACTCGGTGCTAGGGGGACTCAGGGTTCTCCCTGTTTGGGGACACTGACTGCAATAGATCTAGCCTGATTATCTTTTTGAACAAGCTTGAATACGATTCACCAATAGGGGTGAACTATTCTTTCTAAAAGACTCTCTTGGTCTAGGATTGTATTGGGGATCATTTGGTTGAGGATTATATGGAGCCTTGGAAGGATGGGCGTTTCTGGGAGGTAGAGCTCGATTTTGTGGATAATGTTGTGGTCGCATGTAAGGTTACGCGTTCATCATCGCATAAGGAGGTGGTATCACAGCATAAGCAACATCTTGGAAGGGATAATAATGTTGAGGGACCTCAGGAGGCACATATGATTGGCTGAATGACCTGCAGGGCCCCCTCGAGCATGAAACCATCATGGATCCCTCTTTAACCCTATTTATGTTCATCAAACTCTCTGAACCACTCTGAGCAGCTTGTGATGTGGCCTTAAAGGCAGCATGACTCAAGATTCGCCCTGTTTTTAAATCATTTTCAACCATTTCTCCAATTTTGATAACCTCAGCAAACGGATTTCCCATAGCGTACATCATGTTCTGAAAGTAGTCCGCATCTTGGGCCTATAGAAAGACAGTGACCATTTTAATTTCATCCATTTGAGTCTTTACCCTGGCAGCTTGATCATGCCATTTGACAACATATTCGCGAAAACTTTCCGCGGTTTCTTTTTTTTCAAATTGGACAAAGAGTTTCTGTCGGGAGCGATGTCCATATTATACTGGAAATGGCGAACACAATCTTGGTCCATATCGTCCCACACGTGCCAATGGGTAATTTCTTGATCCGTATACCACTCAGATGAAATTCTGGAGAGGCTTTCCCCAAAATAGGCCATTAGTAGCTCTTATTTTCCACCAACACCCCTTAACTGGTTACAGTATCATTTCAGATGAGCGACCGGATCTCTGTGCCCATCGTACGTTTCAAATTTTGGCATCTTGAAGCTAGCTGGCAAGTGGACATGGGGAAAACAAATTCAAACTTGAAAAGGATCTTTCTTGTTCTTGAAGAATGAGGGGCAAAGGGATTGATCAAGAAAGATCTTATGTTCTTCTTATATATAAGATCGTGATTGGATCCGCATATGTTTGGTAAAGACAATACTTATCCTTTGAGAATAATAAAAAATGGATAGTGTTCAATTGGAACATAAAAATGTGACTAAATTGGTCCTAGTTACACTTCGGGGAAGAGTGGAAGAAGGGGGGGGGGGTAATTCTTGAACGCAGAAAGGATCCAATAAATTCGAAAGAATTGAACGAGGAGCCGTATGAGGTAAAAATCTCATGTACGGTTCTGTAGAGTGGCAGTAAGGGTGACTTATCTGTAAACGTTTCCACTATCACCCAAAAAAAAACTCTGCCTTACGTAAAGTTGCCAGAGTACGATTAACCTCTGGATTTGAAATCACTGCTTATATAACCAGTATTGACCATAATGTACAAGAACATTCTAACATACAGAAGTCAGAGTATGAGACAATGTTTTAGCCACCCAGACCTTGCATATTTTTCAAGATTTGTTCCATGCTCTTCATCTTCTGAGCCATTTCCTCGTGCTCGGGATTTTTAACAACCTTTCCTTACTCCACCGAAAGATCATAATGCAGAGGTTGAGTGAAAGATTACGGGGTCACATATGTTATTTGTGGTTGAAGTTATGAACCCTGAAAGATGACAATTGGAGGTGGTGCCCTTAAAGCTGGTGCCTGGGGGCGAAGCACGGAAGGCATGTCAGGATCATTGGAGGGCATTGTAGGGTGCTCGCATGGGATGAGCGGGTTGGGCATAGGGGCATTGGTAACCTTACCTGACCTGGGGATCAATTTAAGGAACCCAGGGATTGCACTTGGCGGTTTCGAACCATTAGACCAGGCATCCCACACTTCTAATATGCTGAACATTTTATTATCTTCAGCAACTACTGATTCTAGCTGTAGAATAGTTGGTGTCGGGTTATTTCGGATCGATGATTAGTAGATTGCTTGTGGAGGCCATCTGTACCTTTGGATCTTGTGAATGAGGGGAGGCTAGATTACCAACAAAATCAACCACCAAAACCTGGCTAGTTTGCACATCCAACAACCTTGTTAGTTTTGAAATATTTAACATATAGGAAATCGCACGTTGGGATGCAATGCACCTAATAGTTAAACGCAGTTAAATGCTTCTACCGTGTGTTTGAACAGTTGCATGTTTCGTCCCGGCCTTCACTAGCCCCTTTCACTCTATACCTATTTTCCTCAACTAGCCCCTTTCACTCTGTACCTATTTTCTTCAATTCTGTCCCTTTTTAATCATTCTTGATTTTTCCCCATTTTTTCTGCTATTTTATTTTTTGGCACTCTCTTTTCTTTTTGTTTTTGTTTGCCACTCTTTTATTTCTTGTTGCTTTTTTTTTTCACTCTTCTTTATTTTCCACTCATTTTTTTCTTTCTTTCTAGTTTATTCAAAATTATTTTTTACTCAGTTAATTTTATAGCTATAATCGAATCCAATGAAGATTGCCTACGTATCATAACCCCTCATGAAGTGACTAAGCTAACTCTTTTTTTATTTACTTTTTATAAAACTCGGACCATGAAAGCTTTAAGGCAAAAGAGAAATATTTTTCGATTTTTGGTGATTTTTTTCTTTCTTTTCGAATTATCTAAAAATGCTTTTAAAAGAAGAAAGGAAATACTAAAGAAGAAATAAAATTTTTTTTTTTGGATTTTGGATCTTGCCTCTTAATTTTCGAAAGAGGGACTTTTAAGAAAATATCATTTATCAATAGGGCCCTGCCTTGATTGGTCACTTTTCTTGGCCGGGATCGATAAGTGGATGTCATAAAAAAGAAATATTTTTAAATTTTTGAGCTTTTATTTATTTTCAAAAGTACTTCTAAAGAAAAACAAAAATAATTTCTGGATTTCAAATTTTTTTTAAAAAGATATTTGTTTTGAATGAAAGACTTTTAAACAAGGAAAAGATTTTTTTCCTTTTTTTATCTAATTTTTTTTTTAATTTTGGGAAAAGACTTCTTAAAAGGTAGAAAAATATTTTTGTTTATTTTTTTTTGGATTTTGATTTGACTTGGGGATTTTCGAAAGAAGGACTTTTAAGAAAAATATTTCGGATTTCTGAGTTTCTCTTCTTCCCTTTTTTTCTCTCTTTTTAATTTACGAAAGTACTTTTAAAGAAAAGCGAAAATATTTTTTGACTTTTATTTCTAAAATTTCTTATGGACATTTATAAAAGAAGAATTTCTAAAGAAGAAAAGAATATTTTTGGATTTTTGTTTCCGATTTTCTTTTTGCGGGAAAAATAAATGAAGGAAACCCGAATTTTGGATATTGATTTATTTTTTATTATTTTATTTTTCTATATGAAATACTTTAGAAAGAAAGAAACTACTTCGTTTTTTTGAGTATTAAAAATTTCTTCTTCTTTTTTTCAAAGGAAAGATTTCTAAAGAAAAACTAAAGGAAAATATTTTTGGATTTTTGAAAATTGTTGTCGGAACCGATGAGCTTTGCCTACGTATCTCACATCCAGTGAGAATCAAACCCGCGTAATTCAGGCAGTTTTGACGGAACACCGGAAACATGGCAATTCAAATTTTGGGCTCATTTTGAAATGACTTTTTTTTTCTTTCAAAATTTCGGCAGGGTTTCAAAATTTTCTAAAACCTCTCACCCCATTTTTGATTTTCTTTTATTTTCATTTTTATTTTCTTTCCCTATTCTAGAAGTCGGTCAATGTGCAAGCCGGAGCAAACAGATGCGCAAGTAGCACATAAGATGCATCAGGATGGTCTTTTTAATTTGGGTACACCTATCCTAGACGGAACTAACCCCTGTGTTGAGTTCGCAAAGTCAGATGCACGTGATGCAAACAAACGTTCCTACCAGGGATCCGGCATGAGGCTATGTTATTTTAGGTTTAAAACATGGGTATATTATTCTAAATCTAGCTTACACGAGCGGACAGCTCGAGCCTAGGGGGCAACATATCGAGAATACAAAAGCTTCACCGGCTTTGCAATTTGGTGAAACTCGTTCTAAAATTAGAATATGACTCTAACAGAAAAGAAGTCTCACAAAGTGCACGCTTCCTAGATGATTTAGAAGATTCGGAGAGAAGAGGGTTTCGTAACAGTTTTTATATGCAGTTCAATAAATCTCAAAGCAGTAAAAAGTGGTATTTAGCATATTAGGCTCAAACATATAAAAATCAGATAATAAATAAAATCAACTATAACAGTTATTCTAAGCTCGAGTTCTTGAAACCCTGAACCAAAAGTTCTGGGTTATGATCCCCAGCAGAGTCGTCAGAGCTGTCACACTTCCTTTTTACATACCCAGAGGTAGTATAAGAGAGTTTTTCCTATTTAAGTGACATTATTAGAAATGAGATTAATCATTTATTCAGAGTCGCCACTTGGGATGATTTGTTTTTTGGTGTTCCAAGTCATCGGTTTATTTTAAAATCCCAAATCAAGAAAAATTCGACTTCCCTTTTGAAGTCCGCGAACAAGAAATTCTGAATAAGAAATTTTGTTAACCCGAGGGAAGGTATTAGGCATCCCCGGATATCGTGGTTCTAGCACGGTCACTTAAACTATCATAATTGGATTATTATCTGATTTTAATACATGTTTTAGCCTATGGTACATTTTTAACTTATTAGCCGCTTTTTATTAATTTTAGGAAGATTCAACGTTATTTAAAAATGTCTTGCACCACGCCTCATGAAATGCACCCGCGGTCCACGACACATTTTATTTGACGTTGCTTGAGAATTGGAGTTGAGTCACATGAAATGCACATCCGAGTTTGAGAAAATTAATTTAAATAGTGCGTCTAAAGCAACTACACACTTTTAAATTTGCGAGGGCCATGAAAAATTTAACTAAATGGCATACCTCAATTTCTAAAGGATTAAAATTAATTAAGTGAGGGTCATGAGTTATGAAGATTAATTATGACATATGGGTAGGCCAAATACTGATAACAAATAAAAGAAAGAATATAGTAATCACATGAACCTGATCGAACACAACTACAAATGATCTGAATCACCATAAAATCGAGTAGCAGCTTAAGCAAGGATTTCCTTATATTTCTAGATTTATGGCCAAAGAATAATCCTTTCCACGAAAGACACTTTGAATATTCTTTTCAATTAGCAAATACGAGTCCTGCCATGCTTATTTGCATACATTTCCACGTCAAACGTCCCTCAACTAATTCAAGTAAGAGCCAACCCGTGATAAAAATTACGCACATTCACAAAAACACTCATAGCCACGATAACAAGTGTTTATAGAATTTCGACTAAAACTAGAAAATAAGAGAGAAATCGGGTTACTGATAATCAAAAGACCAAAGAATGTAATAGGCTTTCAATAATTAGAATGAACAATAAAGAAAAATTGTATTTCAATATGCTTTTAATAGTTGATCGTCCCTACAAATGGTCTAACTTCCTCCTTTTATAGCATACCCTTGGTAAAAGAATGAAACCTAGGCTTTAATGACATAATTATGAGTAACAAATGACATTGAATAGGTCGTTACACAATCATTCCTATTAAATGTCAATTATTCAACGTATCAGGTATTTAATGTTTGAATTTGGACTTCTTCCCGTCTTCAGATCCACGTTTTAAATACTTTTTGATCAGTTGCCCTTGAATGTCTTGAATTGATATGGAACTCGTATCTACTTGCTTTTCCCTTTTCTCGTGTCTCCTATCATTAACTTTGTATCTTTTTTGAATAATCAAGAGTCCACAGTCTTAAATGCCTTATTTAGATACGTGATACGTATCTAAACTATTCCTCGCGTCCTCTTTGAACTCCTCTTTTCGATTAAATATTATCTTGTTGACCTTTTGACCCATCCACGTGTCATGCCACATCAACCTTAGTAAAAATTCAATTTCTTCCCAATACAGATAGTCCCCCACTTCCCATTTATTTATCATTTAAATATTTGGGAAGTGGATCCTCATTAAAAAGGGAACTTTTGTCACAATAAATGCTATGTCAGTGTTGACGTTTCAATTGTCCCTTCCATTTAATGTACCACATACGTATCACTTCTTCACTAGCTCTGCGATTCTGCAACCTTTTTCTTCACTATTCACGAAGTGATGGTTACCTTTATTATAGGCATTTCATCATTATTCTTCTTAGTTCGCCAGTTGCTTTCCATATACTCTTTCGATTCCTTCTTTCTTGGTTATCTTCTTCATCAAGTGACTTCTCACTTCCTCCTTCTATTTTTCTTTTGTAAATATTTGTTCAACGATGACATCTCTTCTCATCCTATCCCAAAAAGAGTTCCCATACTTGATAGTTTTCCCAATGCTCCCGCAAGACATAGAAGAGGTGCCCCTCGTGGTGCATGGTCGACGCGTGGTGGTACATCTGGTTCTACCATACCTTCTATTTCTGGCATCTCCTCTAGAGGGGCTTTGTCAAACAAATTCTTTTCTAAAGGAAAAGAACCTTCTCAACCCCTTCAAGAACCAACGGTAGATGAAATTGTACTGTCGGATCTATATTTTGAGCATGACAAAGAATCTCTTTGTGTGCAAATGCTTAAATTGGAAAAAGTTGATAAATACCCTTCTTTAATTACTGAATCGCTGATCCCAGTCGTTCGAAAAGAATGTCGATGGAAAGATATTACTCCCATAGTTATACTCAACCCTAACCAGAGAATATCTTCTTATAGAGCCGATTTTTCATGCGTTTACAATTATCCTTTCACTCGAGGACTTATCCCCGCCATTGATCCATTCATTCTTGAATTTTTTCGTTTCTTCAAAATATGTTTAGCTCAAGTTGGTCCCCTGGTATGGAGAGTTGTGGCGTGCTTAAGGTTTATGTCGGTCAGAGCAGATGTGGATTTTACTTTTCCTCATCCGATTCACCTTTACCATCCCAAACTTTTTCGTAATGGAGTTTTTACATTGTCTGCAAGAGGTAAGATGGTTTTGATAAACCCCGAGGATATTAACGACCATGGTTGGTACATACGGTTTGTAAGTGATCCCACAATTGATTTGGTGGGTGGATCAAACATGCATTTTCCTGAAAAATGGAACATGACACGTGAGTATTTCACTTCTTAATGTGTCTCTTTTTGCTATTTTGATCCTTTTTTAAAACATTTTGTTCTGCTTTTTGATAGCTACCATGGGAGATGTGGAACTCGTCCCTGGCTTTCGTGCTTGGGTAGATGCTATCTTGAAGGCCGTGCCTATGGAGGCACGTACTTGGAAATCAATTTCAACCAAACATGGCTGGAGAGTTAAACTCATAGTATACATTTAGTATTACTTTTGCGTATAGTAAACTTTCTTTTTTATATCCAATCTTATATCATTCTTATTATCAGGATTTGCCAATCGAGGGATGTCAGCTGAAGTAGCTACTGCCATTAGAGCTTCTTCCAGTACGCCCTTAGCTTCGGAGAGGACACATGACGTACTAGCAAAGAGGAAATCAATTGAAGAAGATTCTGATATCGATGAAGATGAAGATACCTCTTTCACAGCTCGTCCTAGGACTAGGAGGCGTGTGGTAGTTTCTGAGTATGATATTGAAGCTTCTCATACTCGTACCTCCGAGCTTGTTACTATTATATCTGATGAAGAAACTGCTTCAAATGACACTCCTGAATCTACTCTCTGCCTCTTCATTGAAGGTTTTGAGAGTGGCGAATTTGGACCAGTTTTGGAGGAAATCCCTCTTTCAACTTTTGTTTCTGTCCCTCCTGTTTCTCCTATCACTTCAAATATTACACCTGCTACCTTGTCCATTCCTACTTCTTTACCAACTTCTGCCCTCATACCTGTTCCAACCTTTTCAAATTATGTTGTTTTCACCTCCTCTACCGTACCTCCTTCTACAGTTCCCTCTTCTTCTGTTAGCCATGTAGAAGAAAGTTCCAGCAATAGAAACATGGCTTTGAGGAGCGAGACACTTGAGGTTCCTGCTAATAGCAGTTTTTTGAGGAAATTAGGTGGGGCAGATGTTTGGCTGGAACCCATACTTGGGAAAATAGAGAAAAGAAAAATGGACAGTCATAGTTATTTGACTTTAATGAACGATATAGTTCATAGAACTTTGAAGGTATTTTCCTTTCCACCCCTTTTTTAGAAGGAAATCCTCCCTTTAATTTTTACTTATATACCTTTTTACAGGCTAATCTTATAGGCACAGAACTCATGAGAAGAGTTTCTCTTTTTGAGAAGAAAGCTCGTGAAGCTGACCAAGCTGTTCTTGAGGCTGAAAAGAAAGCTAGGGAAGCTAATCTTAAAGCAACCAGTTGGCAAGAGCAACTGAAAAGTGCTCAAAAAAAGATAAAGGATTTGCAAGAGAACAATCGCAACTTGGAGCAACAAAAACAAGCTTTAACTTCTGAATTAGACAGAGTCAATGCTTCTTTTAGCAAGGTGGAGAAGGAAAAAGAGCGCCAGGAATGTTCTTTTTCCCAGCAACTATCTAAGTCAAGTGAAGATATTAGAGAACTCCTGTCGTGATGCTTTAATGGAGGCTAGCCAAGAGGATTTTGATTTGCAATCAGAATTATCCAAGGTCTTAAAGACCATTGAAATGACTCAACAACCACTTGACTTTCCTTCTCCCACAGATGATACCACCGTGGCTGATGAACCCTCCAATGATGGAGCTGTTTCTACTGAAGTTGACAATATTGTAATCCTAGCCCCTGAGGATGAGCCCGCAGAAGTTGAAGCTCCTCTGACTCTTGCTTCTCTTAACAATCCCAACATCCCAACTGTTGCTACTTTCCTAGAAGTTGATTCTGTGCCTAGAAGTGCTTCTGACAAGGAAGTTAACACAACAACTTCAGAAAAACTAACTCCTTCAGGAGCAAGTTGAAATTTTTAGTTTTTCCCTTGAATTTTGAGGAATTTTATGGAATTAGTCCCCAGTTTACATTAATGGGAGGTTTGTAAAGATTTTATATTTTGTAAAGACTTTCTATTGAATCTTTTTTAAGTCAAGAAGTTTTATAAGTACTCATTTGAATTTTATTCTTGCCTATTTTCTTATTTAGGACTTATAGAATAATTTAGCATTTTTATTTTTTGAAAATGCTTTATGATCCATCTCATGGAATATCAACATGAGGTTTATAAAAAAAAGGGACCTTTTTATACATCGACACTTAATGAAGGGGACGTCTCAAATTCATAACGGTGTTATAATACGATGAAAGAAATAGGAAACACATATTTTTTGTATAAAATAACTTTGACAAGGTTTTATTCATGAACTTGAGCAAATTTTCGAATGATACATGCGTTGTAGTACGTCTATAACGTCCTCACAACTGTTTTTCGTGTAACAGATTTCTTAATATAAAATATACAAGGTTTTCTTTTATTGTAACATATTGTAGCACATAACCATAGCCCTATCTTTATATACTTAGAAAGGGTTTGGAAAGTGTTTACAAAATTGAAAAATATTTTATGTAAAGAAACATTGAAGAATGTTGTATATGTAGCTATTCACAACTGAATCTTGATATGTGGCAATTTGTAGCTGAATTTGGTCAACTTTTTCTTGAACACCCGTATCTCTTTTCCTCTACGAACCCGCATCTATTTTTCTGGACGAAGCTATGTATACTATATAATCCCCCAAGTGTTTGAGCGTTGAAGAATGAAACCTTGAACACTTGTTTAGTATTCACATGTTGGTCCTTTTCCTGAAACAGAAAATATGCAGGACTTCGGAGGTACAATTTTAGATGAAGACTGCCTACCCGTATGTATTTCCATCAGATTGATATAACCCTAGGCTTAGAATATAAGAATATTCTATTTTGCCATGCAGGTTGTGGCTCATCATTTGGCACGGTTAGCATCTAGAATTGTTAGTAAAATCTTAACAAATTAAAAGAAAAAGAATTTAGCATGAAGATACCTGACCATGTTCACTTCCTTAAAAGCAATATCTTTTGGAGCACAAAGTCCCCAGTTTTGAAGAACCTGGGATTTTCTTGCTTTTGATCTTTCCTGGCCATTACAGTCCCCAGTATTTGATTATATGACAAGCTTGAGAGTTGTTCTTGGCCATAATATGGTTTATACCAAGTTCCCGTTCCAATTTTTTTTAAACTTGCAACTATAGCCTCATACTCTACTTAATTGTTAGTCGAAAGAAAATGACATTTTACGATGGGTCTAAAAGTCCCAAAAGAGGTATGTGAAATATCTCTAAACTTGCACCTTTTTTATGAATCATCACCAAATAAGATTCATGATGATGGGTTTAGACCATTTATGACGTTTCACCCTTTTTCTAAATGTGATATTTTGACTGAAACCAGCTATGAAACCAATTAACTCTCACGATTTTATTATAATTTTAGGGTTTAGAAATAGAGTCTCAATTTACTATATGCCATGATTAAAACTAATTTTTATGGTTGTGGGTATCATGTTCCAGCATTTAACAGAATACCTACTTATGTCATAGATAGGAGATTGTTTACCTGAATTTAGAGAGTGCTTACCATAACTTTCGATAATAATAAATGGATAGCTTTTCTCGTACCTTTGGTCCTTCCAAGTTGACCCAATTTTTGAATAGCTTTTGGGATTTCTTCTTGCTTTACATAATCTGCCTTCCTTCCTTTTTATGGTCACGCAAGATGGACCTTTATTTATGAATTTATGCATCCGATGGTGTCCCTATTACGTTAACATGGGGCCAAGCAAAATAATCTACATTAGTTTTTAACAATTCAATTAACTTACCTCTCGTTTCTGAACTCAAGTCGGCTCCCACATGAATTTTTCGTTCAAGCCACTGTTCAAACAGTATCACAGGCTCAAACTCCTTAGTTGATATTTCGATACCATCTCCCTCTTCATGTTTTTGAATTATATCAGATTTTGAGTTAAAACCTGACTTTTCTTGATTACCCGGATGTTGATCCGAATTTCCTTCGATGTTGTATACGTTACCTGTATCTAATATAGCATTAACACTACTAGATATATGTTGTTCCCCATGAATTTGGCGGATTCCCCATGTCGATGGGAATTTCATGACTTGATGAAGGGTTGATGGGACAACGCCCATATCATGAATCCACGGTCTTCCCATGATTATATTATATGCCATTTCCACATCTACTACCTGAAATTTGGTATCTTTCTCAATACCTTCTGCAAAAGTTGTTAGGTTTACCTCTCCTTTAGTTACTATGTGTCACACCTCCCTTTTTACTACCCTACTTTGGGAAAATAGCATATAAATACGCTTGTAGAGTATACCTCGACGCTCAAATACCGAAACGGATATAATAGCATAGAGGAAGGAGTTTTTCCAATTAAAGGACAATCGGTTCGGGATTTTGTTGAGATTAATCAGAGTCGCCACTTGGGAAGATAATGGTGTCCCAAGTCACCGGTTAATCCCGAATCCGAGGAATTTGACTCTTAAAAATGTATGCGAAGCAAAGATCCGGATAAGGAACTCTGTTAACCCGGGAGAAGGTGTTAGGCATTCCCGGGTTCCGTGGTTTTAGCACGGTCGCTCAATTGTCGTTCCCGACTCTTGTTTGACTCAATCACAGATTTTAACAACATATAGTGCTTTTTTACATTAAGTATTTTTAGGGAATTTGCGGCATTGCAAAAACATGCCTCGAGTCACACCGCAACCAGTACGCCTGTGACTTTCGGTATATTTCAGCTTTGTCGAGATTTAGATTTGAGTCGCACCAAGTGCACACTCGTTCAAAGGAAAGTACATTAAATCGTGCCCTAAAACAACGTCTATCGGCTTTTAAGTCTTTTGGGAGAAGCTATGGAATTCGCTATTAGCTTTCCCGAGTCTACTTTATTATCTTATTACTAAATGGGGGCCCCGCTTGTTTTAATGTCGGGCGAGGCTCATCCCAAGTATTATTTTAAAGTTCAATCCTAAGAAGTGTATACTACGTTTTTCTAATTGTGTTTTTCCCTTAATCACATTTCTAACACTAAGCATTCCAGGCCCGTTTGATTTCTATTGTTATTTGGGCCTGGACCTTTACATCAATTATTTAGATCAGCAATGGGCCAGCCCAGGCCTTAAAGCCCAGGCAGTCTTCAGGCTTTCATTCAACGGACCAATCAGTTTCGTATGGCAGTTCAGGCGCACGTTACATATAAGGCCCAAACCAAATTGTAATAACAAAAAGTATAACATAGAATTCATATAAAGAAACAAGTACTCATAATTGGAAATGAAATCAAATCACTTTTATTTATTAATAAGGAAATCAATACACAAAAACAGTAGTCTTAAGTCAATGGTCTATGTACATGAGAACTCAACCAATTGTTATCACTATATGCTCATAACTAAGAATCTATACTAATATCTAATTATTTGCTAATGAGATATTCTAGAACACAACCTACTTGTCTAGGAAATCAGGTTAAATTAAAGTGATTCAACTAATTATTTACAGTATCAAAAGAGAAACTAAATGATTAATCACAGATGTTTACTATATTACCGGTTTCATTGTGAGCTATACCTCTCATCGTCACCAGTTCATCCTAATTGAATTGCTTCAATATCTAATTATTTCACCTTTTAAAACTCAATCAGATCTGAACCTAGATTCACAGAAGCAGACTAATTATGTAAGCAGTAACTATATGAGTCTCTATATCTAAGCGATTTAAGGGTTTAAACAGGACCGAATCCCATTATTGATCGAATCGGGGCAGCGACTTAGTTCATTACAACGTTATTAATTCAGTTACGCTCGACTTGAACTAATGTCTTTCATTTTTGTAAACTTACTTATGCTAAAATATAGATCCACACCATATGAGCAACTACGCGATTATGGCTTATGAGGTTATTGTGAAGAACAATTAACGATTTAAACTGTGATTAGCTAACTTATATTTTAAGGTTTTACCTAATTTAACTAAGTGACATACTACTACTACATTACTACCATCATACACTAGCTATTGCATCGTTTTTGTTTCTGTTTTCATACTACTACATTCTATACTACCACTAAAGCTACAAATCTAAACTATTAAAGTAGTAATACAAAAACTGAACTACAGATTCATAATGATAGGCAATTAAGCTGGGTCTTCATTCTTATTCAATCAATCCGTCACTACAACTTCAAATGAAAGAGAGATATACCTGGATCATAAAGAAAATCCAATGAGTCTAGGGAGTCGAGCAGATAAGCACAACAAGGTTTTGAACAGCAATGCAACAGATTGATTGAAGATCCACAAAGCAAAAAACCACAGCAAGAGCAAGTAAAAATCCTGCAGCACATCAAGTATAACCAGACCAGAATTCAAGCAAAGAACCCAGAAGAAGAATATCCCTAAGCTTTTACTCGAAAAATCCCAGAAATACTACTGTTATATTACTATATTTTTCTCTGAACTTTTTTATCCAAAAGCCAGCCCTTCTTTTACTCTTTTTGGGAGTATTTATAGGCATGGAGGGGCTGAAGACTTGGGGAGAAAGTATGGGATAAAATCCCACTCTTAAAATTATCTCATTTACACTTTGGCCCTATTTCAGTTATGGAAAATCCTTCCAGCATGTGCTGGAAGGTTCTAAAAGATTCCTTTTAGGGCCATTTACCAATGTAACCTTAAGGGTTAGGGATTTTTACTGATTTTCCTTTTTAGGGAGACCTTTATACCCTTAAATCTCTCCAAAATTGCAGAAATCAGGGGTACAAATGACTCCCTTACCCTCTTATATTTCAAACTATTCACTATTTTACCTATTTGGTTTCCAATTATGCCCCTAAGGACATTGATGATTTACCTGACCTACCTAGGTCAGGTTTCAGCATTTTGGGGACTTATTTAACTAATGGCCAGTCCTTGCATTGGTATTTAAGGACTGGCCACTTTTGACTTAAGGACTCATTTCAATTTTAACCACTTTTGAATCCGTTTCAATTAATAAAGACCTTATTATTTCAATTTTAAACTAATTGCAGGACTAGCCTGCCTTATTATTAAAATTAACCTATTTAAAGCTTAACCAGTCTCAAGTTGAGACTTGGCTTGGGTAACTAAACCCAATTACTGAACACAGTTGGGCTCAAAGCCTTTGCAGGCCTGGCTACTTTAATGTTGAGGGCTCAAAAAAGAGCCTGGGCAAGTCTGCATTTGCAGACTTAGCCATTTTGCACAACCAACCCCCTTTTAAGGTGGACTAGTGTGTTAGGACCTTATAGAGTTGGTCAACCTTCTGCAAAGTTGACCACTCTTAGGTCAATTATTGCCTAATAACCTATCTTTGTTCATTTAAAGTTATTTAAACTAATTTGCAGGACTAGCCTGCTTTATTAAAGCACTTAAGCTATTTAACTAATGGCCAGTCTCAAGTTGAGACTTAGCCTGGGCAATTGAAGCCCAATTACTGAACATAGGCTGGGCTAAGGTCTTTGCAGACCCAGCCACCTAAAGTTCAGGGCTCAAATAAAGCCTAAGCAAGTCTGCTTTTGCAGACTTAGCCCATTTTTACACAATTAGCCTACTTAAGTGTTGGCCAGTGTATGACAGACCTAACAGAGTAGGTCAATTGCAAAATTGACCACTCTTGGCCACTTATTTAACTTGTAGCCTATTTTGTGATTTTCAGTTTTAGCCTATTTAAAAACTAACCATTTTCATGGAACCTAATACTAGCAGCTATAACCAATCCCCTAAGGTTCAATCAGTGTTAATCAAACACTTACATTCAACAAGAACCAATAAAACTAAATCAATTTCAACATAGGTTGCATATTAAGGCACATAAAATCAAACAAGATGTAATAATCAACCAAAACTCAGAAAAACGCAATTGATATGGTTGAATTTCAGTTAATTAACTTACATTATCCAATTTTATGAGACAAAGTATGAACTCATGTTAATTAAGACCTAATTACTACCAGTTCAAGTCATATGAAAGTTTGAACAACTTCAAAATCACCAAGGTTCATGACACAGGATATGAGAAAGATCAGAGTAGTAGTCCTTAGATAGTCGTGAAAGTCTATTGACTAATCCTAAAATCATATTAAGAGGGAAAACAGTAAAAATATGGAAAGCTGAATAGAACAAACCCCAATTGAGAGCTAAACCACTAAAGCATGAATGGAAACAACAGAGATATCTGAGATTGTTGAAGACCAAACAGACAGGTAAACTTATAACCAAAGGTGAAGAATATACAAAGGAGGCTTAATATGAAGATGAGCAGAAAATAAAGCATGCATGACAAATAGAAGAGAAGTTATACTATAAGAGCTAGACAGATTAAAGAACACATGGTTCACAAGATGAAAAAGAGAAGAGAATCAAGGTGACCTTCAACTTATCAGAAACAGAACATGATTTAAAAACAAACGAACAGAAGTAACAAGAGAATAACTATCAACAATCAAACTTTTGAGATGAATCAGAAGCCAACAGTTGAAAGTAACACAGAAAAGATGAACTCTTCAAACTTAGAGCAAAGAAACACGAGATTAAAACATAACAAAATAGAACCCTATCACTAACAGGCCCAAAAGAAACACGGGAAGATAAAAGATATAGGAGATGAACAAGTTAAGAAATAGGTGTGGTCACAGAGAAACAGACAAGGATACACAGCATGAGAAGATAAGCAGAAAAGTCCTAGACTAGCATGTGAAGCACATGATCGAAATAGCAAGAGATGTGAAACAGAAATGAAATAAGAAAACTAACATAAACCCTATGACTAACATGTGAAAACAAGAATCGGCAAAAGACATACTGAAACATGCAAAGAGACAGAAAAGGAAAACAACCAATATATTGAAAGCTATCGAATCAGGAACCAAAGTACAGGAGATGAAGAAGAAAAGTGAAATCAGGACGAATCTTTTAAAACAGGGAAACAAGACAAAAATAAAAAAAAACAACAAGATATGAACAACCAAAAAGAAAATAAACAAGCATATAGGGAGATGGGGACTTAGCTTGGTGGGGTCTGTCCCCCAAGCTTCCTATTTCTTTTTCTTTTTTTCACTCTCTCTCGAACTCTTTCAGACCCTCTTATTCCTTTATTTCCTCTTTATTCTCCTTTTTCTCATTTTTTTCCTGTTTTCTGCTTTAGCCTTCAAGACGGGTTCTTTTAGGTTTTTTGGTTTGGACTGGGTGTTTGGGAAGGGTAAAAGAATGGATCTTTGAAGGTTGAAGTTTTGGAGTCGCCGGAGTTAGGGTTCCGGCGACCTTCTTTGGGATATTCGAGAAGTTCAAGGCAGATTCGAGGGGCGTGGGTGGTATGGTTGGGTAGATCAGGTAAAAAGGGTTCGAATGGCGTTGGTTTGAAGGATGTTCTCGTTGTTTGAGTGGTCACCGGTGAAGTTCCGGTGACCGGAGTTTCAAAAGAAAGGGTCTATTTTTTTTTTGAGATTTGATGGAGAAGAAGATAAAGAATAAGGAAAAGAAGAGATAAGGGAGTTAGAGGGGCCGGCGACCACCGTGGAGGGTGGTGGCCGCTATTGGCCGTCTAGGGTTCGAAGGTTGAAGACGATGAAGGAGACGGAGAGGGGCAAGGGAGAAGGGCGGCTAGGGTTTGCAAATTAGAGAAATGGGTTGGTCTGTTCAGACCAAAGCTTTAAATACTTGGGGCAATTGATGAGATCTGAGCCGTTCATTTGATGAAGATCGACGGCTCTGAGGCGCGTTACAAAAACGATGCCGTTTGGATGCTTATGAGACCAAGGTCTCGCCCGTTGGATCAACTAGGACGGACGGCTCAGATTCGATCTCTCTCTTAACTAATTAAATTAATCCGTCCTTTTATCTCAGCCATTGGATTAAACAAGACGGACGGCTGAGATTCATCCTCACATCTTAATTAATTAAAACTAACCTGCTAATTATTTGGGCCGTTGGATTGAACCTAGATGAACGGCCGAGATTGCATCAGCTTAAAGCATTGGACCGGATCCCTTGGGCTTATGTGCTTGGGCCTCCAAATTCAATTCAAATTGGCCCAAGCTTATTACACCACCAATGTTTTTTGATTTTCTGGTATTTTAATGATTTTTTATGTATTTTATTTTATATTTTTTTTATTTTCTTTTATGGAATATTATAGAAACCTAATTTCCTACTTACTCCAATTATTTAGTATTTTTGGCAATTTTCTACTATTTGTTTCCTAATTTCCTCTATTTAAACTATTTTTGGTGATTTTCTTCTTAAAACTAATTAATTAAAAAAAAGTAATTACCTAGCCTAATTTTTTTGATTTTTTTCTTCTAATTTCTATTTATTCAAGCACACAAAGTGTAGCTAATTTCAAACAAAGCATGTAATTGCACTCAAAAATATATTTATTTTAATTTTGGAATTAATTGCCCGGTGCAAAAATGATGTGCTCACAACTGCCCCTCTTTGCTCGGGAACACGAAGAGTTTCAGTGCAAAGACAAGTGAGCAGTAATGAGAGATTTTGGCACATTGGCACATTCCATAAAAGCATTTTGAAAACCTTCTGACCGCACCCTGCTTTAGAGGTTGCCTACATATCCTGGGCTAAATAGGAATTAGGTCAGTGTAGTTCGGGAAGGTCTGACAGTTTAAAAACTACCAGACTCACTGTTGCATTGACACTGTTGAGACCTGCTGACTTACTCCTTATTACACTGGGGGGGGGGGGGAGAAATGTAAAATGAAGAAGCTACTCCAAGCTATGATCCTACAATTACAATTGTTCCTAATCTAGCCTTTGTTTGCTTCTTCTTCTCTTTTCTTGATTTTCTGTGATGCCGACTCTCTTTTTTGTTGATTTTCTTTTCTTGCTTCCCCCCCTTCTTTTTTTTTTGATTTTCAACGATACTTCTTGTCCTCGAGCTGAAGCCTGCTCAAAACAAAACAAAACAACAAACTTTTCTTCTGCCCCTGTGTGGGCTTTTAGTTAACATAAACCATAACTTGTAGAAAAGTATTCCCGTGTTTGAAGGTGGGCGCCTAACAGATATTAAACGTGCAATGCAGAAAAGTATTCCCGTGTTTGAAGGTGGACGCCTAACAGAAATTAAACGTTTAATACAGAAAAGTATTCCCGTGTTTGAAGGTGGGCGCCTAACAGAAATTAAACGTGCAATGCAGAAAAGTATTCCCGTGTTTGAAGGTGGGCGCCTAACAGAAATTAAACGTGCAATGCAGAAATGTATTCTCGTGTTAGAAGGTGGCCGCCTAACAGAAATTAAACATGCAATACAGAAATGTATTCCCGTGTTAGAAGGTGGGCGCCTAACAGAAATTAAACGTGCAATGCAGAAAGTATTCCCGTGTTTGAAGGTGGGCGCCTAACAGAAATTAAACGTGCAAAGCAGAAATGTATTCCCATGTTAGAGGTGGGCGCCTAATAGAAATTAAACGTGCAATGCAGAAAAGTATTCCCGTGTTTGAAGGTGGGCGCCTAACAGAAATTAAACCTGCAATGCAGAAAGTATTCACGTGTTTGAAGGTGGGCGCCTAACAGAAATTAAACGTGCAATGAAGAAATATATTCCCGTGTTAGAAGGTGGGCGCCTAACAGAAATTAAACGTGCAATGCAGAAATGTATTCCTGTGTTAGAAGGTGGGCGCCTAACAGAAATTAAACGTGCAATGCAGAAAGTATTCCCGTGTTTGAAGGTGGGCGCCTAACAGAAATTAAACGTGCAATGCAGAAATGTATTCCCGTGTTTGAAGGTGGGCGCCTAACAGAAATTAAACCTGCAATGCAGAAAGTATTCCCATGTTTGAAGGTGGGCGCCTAACAGAAATTAAACGTGCAATGAAGAAATATATTCCCGTGTTAGAAGGTAGGCGCCTAACAGAAATTAAACGTGCAATGCAGAAATGTATTCCTGTGTTAGAAGGTGGGCGCCTAACAGAAATTAAACGTGCAATGCAGAAAGTATGTATTCCCGTGTTTGAAGGTGGGCGCCTAACAGAAATTAAACGTGCAATGCAGAAATGTATTCCCGTGTTAGAAGGTGGGCGCCTAACAGAAATTAAACGTGCAATGCAGAAATGTATTCCCGTGTTAGAAGGTGGGCACCTAACAGAAATTAAACGTGCAATGCAGAAAGTATTCTCTTCTCTTGTTAGAAGGTGGGCGCCTAACAGAAATTAAACGTGCAATGCAGAAATGTATTCCCGTGTTAGAAGGTGGGCGATTAACAGAAATTAAACGTGCAATGCAGAAAAGTATTCCCGTGTTAGAAGGTGGGTGCCTAACAGAAATTAAACGTGCAATGCAAAAAAGTATTCCTGTGTTAGAAGGTGGGCGCCTAACAGAAATTAAACGTGCAATGCAGAAAAGTATTCCCGTGTTAGAAGGTGGGCGCCAAACAGAAATTAAACGTGCAATGCAGAAAAGTATTCGCGTGTTAGAAGGTGGGCGCCTAACAGAAATTAAACGGGCAATGCAGAAAAGTATTCCCTCAGCCTGATGACTGGGAAGTGGATTTTAAAAGATGCTACCTTCCTCTTTTTGGTATTTTCTTTGACCAATTGTCTCTCACCTGTGAATTTCTCCACTTATTGGCAAACTTTCTCTTTTTGGTATTTTTCTATTTTTTCCACATTGGTCACATTCACTTTAAAGTGAATAATGACAATTTGTTCCTGCATGAATCATGAAACAAAATTTATTAGATGTAAACTGCTGGCAACTGGCATCTGCCGTCCCTGCTTCTTATTGCTTTCCTCTTTTTTGCTTTTTCTCTTGCTGTGTGGCTTTTCAGCCACCTATCTCTTGCGAACTCTTTTTGTATTTTACTTTTTCCTTTTTGTTTCGTTTTCTTTTCTTTTGGTCATGTTTGCCAAACTTCTTTATTTTATCCCCAACTCTTCTTTCTTTCTTATCCAGTGTTGTTTCGGCTTTCATCATCAGGAGCTGGTAGTTAGCTCTCAAAAGGTAAACAATGAAATGCAGAAAAATGAAAGAAGGGTAAAGGGTATTTTGGAGAGATGATATAACTTATCTGGGTATTTGCTGGCTGATTCCGCTGACCATGCCATGTATTTAAACTCTGACCTAGTTCGTTCCAATCATTATTCTGACTCCGAATTATCTTCAACCCAAGCCGATACTATTTTTGTTGCCTTTTTTCTTTTCTGGTAATCCTTACGATCGCCCTACGGTGCCTCGAAAGGTTTTCACCAATAGGATTCTCTCATTTATTCTCTCAACCTCATAATCGCCTCACAGTGCCAGTTAAGGTTTTCACTGATGAGACTCTCTCATTTTATTTCTCTCAAACTCACAGTCGCCTCATAGTGCCGGTTAAGGTTTTCACCGATGAGACTCTCTCATTTTTCATTTTTTCATTTTTCCTTTTGTATTTTATTTTCTGATACCACGGGTGTTGTCCGATGTCTTGATCTTCCTTCATTGCATCTGTTATTACTTTGAAATTGATCATAAGGTCTTTCTTTGGACTGTAACGTGGCTTTTGGATGGGTTAAGAAAGAAAGGTATAAAG
The DNA here is from genome assembly GCA_032618575.1 of Nicotiana noctiflora. NCBI lineage: Eukaryota > Viridiplantae > Streptophyta > Magnoliopsida > Solanales > Solanaceae > Nicotiana > Nicotiana noctiflora. Next base: position 42,470 of record JASVEL010001928.1, on the reverse strand, counting down.
GCTCAAAACTTACGAGGGTTCAAAACTATTTACAACTCTCAGAATTATTAAACATAACTTCTACCCCAGTTTCAATATGTGGGGAATTTTGGATTTTTCTTTATTGTGATTGAACCTCAGAGAGGCTGCCTATGTACCCTTTCGGGATCAAGTCAGACGTAGTTCATCCAACTTCATTAGTTAGATGGATTTCTTTTTGACTTTTCCCAATTTCTTGTCTTTTTCTTTTTTTTTTCTTTTTTTTTCTCTTTTTTTTCAATCTTCTTTTTTTCTTTCCCTTTTTTTTTTCATCATCAGTTTCTATTTTGCCAATTTTAATCGCCAGTTTCCTTGTTGCGCTAAGAGCGATTCCGAGAGAGGGATATGAAGGAATATATTCATTAAGGCTCAAAGGGGTTGTCAATGGATAAAGTGTTTGGATAGAGAATAAAACGCCTTCGTCATTTAAATTCCAAAATCACAACAGAATACAATACATACAATTGAAAAGAAATCATACATAGTATCTTTTGACCGCATCTGAATTGATAGCAGTCTCTACGCACTTTCCTTCAACATCTGTTAAATATAATGCCCCATTGGACAACACCCGCGATACTACAAATGGTCCCTGCCAATTTGGCGCAAATTTGCCCTTTGCCTCAGCCCAATGCGGTAAGATACGCCTTAATACGAGCTGTCCGACTTCAAACTTCCGAGGACGTACCTTCTTGTTGTATGCTCTGGCCATTCTTCATTGATACAACTGCCCATGGCAAACTGCGGCCAATCTCTTTTCATCAATCAGACTTAGTTGTTCCGGCCGGGCTTTTACCCATTCTTCGTCATCTATTCCAGCTTCAGCTATGATCCGCAATGACGGTATTTCTACTTCTGCGGGTATGACAGCCTTTGTCCCATACACTAGTGAGTAAGGTGTGGTTCCAATAGAAGTACGCACTGTCGTGCGGTAACCCATAAGAGCAAAGGGTAACTTTTCATGCCATTGCCTGGATCCCTCCACCATTTTCCGGAGAATCTTCTTGATATTCTTATTCGTCGCTTCTACTGCCCCATTCCCCTTTGGCCTATAAGGTGTGGAATTGCGATGTGTAATCTTGAATCTCTCACAAACTTCCGCCATGAGGTGACTATTTAGATTGGCTCCATTATCTGTGATGATCACCTTGGGAATTCCAAACCGGCATGTAATATTCTCATGCACAAAGTCAACCACCGCTTTCTTCGTCACTGCCTTGAATGTCTTTGCCTCAACCCACTTGGTGAAATAATCGACTGCAACCAAGATAAATCTATGCCCATTGGAGGTTGCTGGATCTATCGGACCGATAACATCCATGCCCCAGGCGACAAAGGGCCACGGTGCAGACATTGTATGCAACTCATAAGGCGGGGAGTGGATCAGATCTCCATGTACCTAGCACTGGTGACATTTCCTCACATATCTGATACAATCACGCTCCATAGTGAGCCAATAGTACCCAGCTCTCAAAATCTTCTTCGCTAAGACATATCCGCTCATGTGGGGTCCAGAGGCTCCAGCATGTACTTCATTCATAATCTCATCAGCTTGTTGTGCATCCACACACCTAAACAACCCCAGATCTGGTGTTCTCTTGTATATAACTCCTCCACTGAGAAAAAATCCATTAGCCAAGCGTCTGATGGTTCTCTTCTGATCTCCAGTGGCCTGCTCCGGGTATTTGCCAGCTTTCAGGTATTCCCTGATGTCATGATACCACGGTTCTCCATCCAACTCTTCTTCCACAGAAAGCAATAAGCATTCTGATTATGAACTTGGATCTGGAGTGGATCTATATAGGTCTTGTCCGGATGATGCAACATAGAGGACAATGTAGCCAAAGCATCTGCAATCTCATTGTGCATTTTTGGGATATGTTTGAATTCTATAAACTGGAATCTTTGGGATAACTCGTGCAAACAATACCGGTAAGGTATCAATTTCAAATCTCGTGTCTCCCATTCTTCCTGGATTTGGTGTACCAAGAGATCCGAGTCACCCATGACCAAAATCTCTTGAATACCCATGTCAATTGCCATCCTTAATCCCAAGATACACGCCTCATATTCGGCCATGTTGTTGGTACAGAAAAATCGAAGCTGAGCTGTGACGGGATAGTGTTGACCCGTACCTGAAATGAGTACCGCTCCGATACCAACGCCCTTGCTGTTGACGGCTCCGTCGAAGTACATTTTCCATCCTGCTTTCTCATCTTGTTCCATTTCCTCGACATTCATAGCCTTCTCATCCAGAAAGTATGTCTTTAAAGGCTCATATTCATCATCTACTGGATTCTCTACTAAGTGGTCCGCAATTGCTTGTGCCTTCATTGCCGTACAAGTCACATAGATAATGTCAAATTCTGTGAGTAGAATCTGCCATTTAGCAAGTCTCCCTGTAGGCATAGGCTTCTGAAATATGTATTTCAGAGGATCCAGTCGTGATATCAAGTATGTAGTATATGCTGACAAATAATGCTTAAATTTCTGAGCCACCTAGATCAACGCACAACAAGTTCTTTCTAGCTGAGTATATTTTACCTCGTAGGATGTGAACTTCTTACTGAGGTAATATATAGCTTGCTCTTTCTTGACCGTCTCGTCGCGTTGACCTAGCACACAACCAAAGGAGTTATCAAGCACCGTCAAGTACAGAATCAGAGGTCGCCCTGGCTCTAGAGGAACTAACACTGGAGGATTGGCCGAATATTCCTTGATCTTGTCAAAGGCTTCCTGACATTCGTCAGTCCATTTCACTGCTGCATCTTTCTTTAACAACTTGAAGATCGGCTCACATGTTGATGTCATCTGAGCGATGAACCGGCTAATGTAATTCAACCTCCCCAATAAGCTCATTACCTCTTTCTTGTTCTTCGGTGGAGGTAGACTTTGGATGGCCTTGATCTTTGATGGATCTAGTTCGATACCTCGCCGACTCACTATAAATCCCAACAACTTCCCTGAAGGTACTCCGAAGGCGCACTTCACAGGATTGAGCTTTAGATTGGACCTCCGGAGTCTTTGGAGAACTTTCTCAAATCCCTCACGTGATCAGGTTGCTTTTTGGACTTTATGATGACATCGTCCATATATACTTCAATTTCCTGGTGCATCATATCATGGAACATCATGGTCATTGCCCTCATATAAGTTGCCCCGGCATTCTTCAATCCAAACGGCATTACTCTGTAACAATACGTTCCCCAAGGTGTAATGAAAGCAGTTTTCTCCGCGTCTTCTTCATCCATCAGGATCTGATGATAACCTGCATAACAATCTACAAATGAACCGATCTCATGCTTGGCGCAATTGTCGATCAATATGTGGATGTTTGGTAATGGGAAGTCATCCTTTGGACTGGCTTTATTGAGGTCTCTATAGTCCACACACACTTTGGTTTTTCCATCTTTCTTTGGGACCGGCACGACGTTCGCCAACCAGGTGGGGTACTTGGTGACCCGTATGACCTTCGCCTCAAACTGCTTATTCACCTCTTCTTTTATCTTTACACTAATGTCCGTTTTAAATTTCCGCAACTTCTGCTTTACTGGCCGACATTCAGAGTAGATAGGCAACTTGTGTACCACCAAATCAGTGCTAAGTCCGGGCATGTCATCATAGGACCAGGCAAAAATGTCCTTAAACTCATGCAACAACTTTATCAATTCATCCCTGAGGGATGCCTCCAAATGAACACTAATCTTTATTTCCCGGACATTATCTTCACTCCCCAAATTGATGGATTCTGTATCACTCAAATTTGGTTTGGGTTTTTCCTCATATTGATTCATGTCCTTACTTATTTCCTCCAGGGCTTCCTCATCATCACATTCTATCTCACTATCCTCCCCAATTTCTTGTATGGTAATGTGATTGTCAGAACTGGGTCAAGAATCCGTCACGCATGACATGGAATCAGAATCAACACATACAGAACTGTACAGAAGAAAAAATAAAGAAAATAAGGCAAAAAATGAAGGAAAAGGAAAACTGCATTTCATTGATAAAAAGATGAACAAAGTTCGGGATACATTTCGATTTTTCTTTTCATGAGGGGGGTGGGAGAACTACAAAAAGTAACAATTATTTTTCTGGGAAAGCAATGATGAAATTTTCGGAGCTAACTACAAGGACTCCTTCCTGATAGGGAAAGGAGTGGCTTCCCAATTGTTCAACATAATGCCAGGTCCCACAAACTGCTCGTCCATTTTGCTAGTGCCTTCTCCTACCTCCACCATATTCACATCCCCAAATATCTTCTCAAAACTCAGAATTTCTTCATCAGGTCGGGTCTCGATGTACTTTGACACAGCAGATGTCCGATATTTAGTATCAGGCTTGATGACGGTGTCAGACAGTTTGGGTATAGGCTTAGGCAGGGTCTAGTCCTTTTTGGTTTTGGAGGCTCTCTGAATGTCGGCATAGGTGGGTTTGAACCCTAAGCCGAAAGTACCTTTGTTTTCTGGCAATTGAACCGGTTGGGTGACCCCTTGCAATGCTTTGCCCAATCCATTTCCTGGCGCAAACCCGTTTTTGAGCATTTCCTTGGCCACCATCACAGCAGTTGGTGCCACCATAGGGATCGACAGTTTTTTCCATCAGCTATTTTGTTTACTGCTATGGTATCTGTCACTTGGTAGACCCAAGGTCCCCTATCTCCGTTAGCACCATCAAACGGCATCACATCATTGCAGGTATTTTCTTCTCCATGCACCACAATTTCTTGCTGCTCGCATTCGAATTTAACCATCTGATGTAAAGACGACGACACTGCCTTGGCCGCGTGGATCCAGGGTCGGCCTAGCAACAAATTATAGGACACAACAATGTCGAGCACCTGGAATTCCATAGTAAAATCCACAGGACCAATGGTCACTTCCAAGATAATGTCTCCCAACGTGTTTTTACCTCCACCATCAAATCCTCTCACACTTACACTGTTCCTCCGAATTCTATCTAGACTGATATTTAGCTTTCCTAGAGTTGACGATGGGCAAATGTTAGCGCTTGAACCGTTATCTATCAACACTCTGGTCATCACCAACTCCTCGCTCTTTACCGTAAGATAAAATGCCCTGTTATGCTCGGCTCCCTCAACAGGCAATTCATTATCTGAGAACGTAATCCTATTAGACTCAAAGATCTTATTGGTAATATTTTCACGGTGACAGACTGAGATCTTCTCTGGAACATGAGCCTCGTTCAATATCTTCATCAAAGCTTTCTTGTGTTCTTCCGAGTGTATTAACAACGAGACCAAAGAGATCTGTGCGGGGGTTTTCCTCAGCTGCTCGACTACAGAGTAATCCTGCGACTTTATCTTTTTGAGGAATTCCTCCGCTTCTTCTTCTGACACCGGCTTCTTCAACTGATTCTCTTTTACTGTTTTCATTCTTCTTAACTTTTCTGGGCAAAACACCTCCCAGACCGAGTCAGACCTTGAGTTTCTTTGATTTCCCCAGATACCTCTTTCCCTTTATAGATCACTGCTACCTTGTTGTAATTCCAAGGTACAGTCTTTGTGTTTACTACCGGCATCTGCACCACCAGTCTTATGATCACTGGTTCTACACTCGCGCCTTTCACTGTCAATATCGGCTTCACGCCTGGTACTATAACCTTCAAATTCTCCACTACTACTGGCATTTTTACTGGTATATGACTCCCCCAACGGGGTGAATGTTTTCTTTGCTTTATTTCTCCATTCTGGGTCAGGCCTGGGTCTGTTTGGGTTTCTGTAGGTTCTAGGAGCAGGATATGTGTTTTGTGTGTGGTAGACATTATGTGGGGCTTGGGCTCTCCACACATGTGGTGGTGGTGGTGAGTAGGTTTGGGCTTGTGGGTGGTGGTAATGCGGGACAGTTGGTGGGTAATAAGGTGGCAGTGGGCTATATATGGTTGGTGCATTGTATGGAGTTGGTGGGTTATATGTGGTTGGTGGGTTGTATGGAGTTGACGGGTTTGGTGGGTATGGACAGTATGGTCTTGGTGGTTGTTGGTGTTGGTTACGGTTCCAAGGCCTGCTTTCCACAGTTGCTACTTCTTCTTTTTTCTTCTTTCCAATTGCTCCTCCGTTCCCAGTCTATATTGCTTGATTCGTGGCCTTAATGGCCTAAAAACTCATGATCTTGTTTGTTTTTAAACCTTCCTCAACAAAGCTCCCCATCTTCACAACCTCATTGAAACTTTTTCCAATTGCTGACACTAAATGACCATAATAAGTAGGCTCCAAAGCTTGTAAGAAACAATCCACCATTTCTCCTTCCTTCATCGGTGGATCCACCCTTGCAGCATTGTTCCCTCCACCTGAAACCGAACTCCCTGAAGCTTTCTCCTGGCTTTTTCTCCATCTTCGTAAGGGATAATCTATCTGGTATGATTTCCAGATTGTATTGGAAATGGTTCGCGAAGGCTTGCGCGAGATCGTCCCAAACGAACCACCTTGTATGATCCTGTCGAGTATACCACTCCAAAGCAGAACCTCTTAAACTTTGGCTAAAATACGCCATCAACAACTCATCCCTGCCTCCCGCACCTCTCATTTTACTGCAATAACCCCTGAGGTGGGCCACCGGGTCTCCATGTCCGCTATACATATCAAACTTCGGCAACTTAAATCCAACAGGAAGTTGCACTTCAAGAAATAGACACAAATCCTTGTATGCCACGCTCACTTGCCCTCCCAATCCTTGCATATTGCGAAAGGCATTTTCTAAACTTTTCACCTTCCTAGACATCTCCTCTTGCCCTGCATTTTTAGCAAGTTTCTCTTCGCTCATTCCCATCAACGGACTGTGGGATTCGTGCTGTCGGAAAGTTGGTTCGGGTGGGTAGTAATGAGGATCTTGAATTTGGAACACTGGTTCACTAGATGATTTGTGCAAGGTGGCAGGTGGAGGTGCCACATACACTGGAGCAACTTGGGGTGGATGGGATGGTACTGGTTTTGTTGGAGGTGGTGGTACTTGGGAAGTGGAGGCATAATAGTGATGGTAATCAGGGTATGCAGAGGGTGAATTCAATGTGGGTGGTTCAGGATTAGGGTTAGCTGGAGGGATGTATGTGGGATTGGCAGGGTAAGTTGACAGGGGTTGACCTCTAGACCAAGCCTGATACATTTCGGCCATCTGCTGCTTTAATTTGTACATCTCTTCCTTCATCCCCGCCACATCCACAATTTCTTCTTCTTGGGCGGGATCCATGATAGTTGCCTCAATTTCTTGCGACACAGCTTTTGTCATTTTCTTATATCTCGTGTTGTAAGGGTGAGTAGCCAGAATGCCAGTTGCCACAAAAATCTGGAGCTCACAAACATCAACACCCATTAGTTGTTAGCGCATAAAGAGGTAAGATGCAATGACTTTAAAGTAAACACATTTTCCCCGAGTCGTCATGCATCATCCCGGCCTTTACTTATTTGAATCAACTCTCTTTTTCTTCTTTTCTTTCTTTTTCTTTCTTTTTTTTTCTTTCTCTTTTTTTTCTTCTCTTTTTTTTCTTTTCTCTCTCTTTTCTTTTCTTTTCAATATTGCGTTCCTATTTATTTGCCTATCGTAATTCAAAAGAAATAACATAAAGCAGAAGGATTGACAACAACACTTGATTTTCATTGATAGTTCAAAAACATTGGTTTACAAGATGATGTTGTAATGCTAATGCAAAGAAATATAAAAATAAGATGCATGCCCTATGAATACATTAATGCTCCTAGTGCCCGCGAGACATCGTTCGGTCTTGCCGCGGGCCTATATGCTAATCCCCTTTGGAGCCTATCCAGGTCAGACATGACTTGTTGCACGAAGTACTTCACCACTGATACAAAGGTTCCTCGGGACATATCTTCACACAATTGACTCTTCCGGGTGATGTATTGAGCAATGCGAACAATCTTCTCTCGAATGACCCCTTTTTCTTGAAGTAATCGGCTTATCTGTTCAGTGCGAGCATCCAATGTATGTCGGTTATATTTCTGTATTTGCTGTAGCTCCAACTCTAGTCGAGCCATAGTAGTGTAACAATGCTCTCTCTCTTCTTCGAGATCCTTGATAATCTTGTTACTTTTAACCGTGGCTGAAACCATTTTCTTTCTAAACCGAGCTACCTCAAATTCATGCTTATCTTGTAGCTGCCGAACCAGCTTGGCTCTTTCCTCAGCATCTCTGGTTATTTGCTTCCGAGCCCTGACTAATTCCTTTTCGTCCTTGTCCAAGTCAAAGCTGTAGTCATTTACTTTGCGCCGGAGAGTCTCAATCAATTTCTCATCCCGGGCTAATGGGGGTCTCGGATGCAATTTTCATTTGAGCAACCTGAGCCTTTAACATTTCGTTTTCCTTCTTCAGCTGCTTTTTCTCTCCTTCATCAGATGCTGCCAGTAAACCGCTTTCAAACTGGAGATTTCTCAATTGTTCCTCCAACAAGCTGATTTTGGCCTTGTATTCTTTTTCTTTGGTTGCCCAATTCTGATTTTCCTTGGATTACTCTACCAAATCTTGCAGGTGAGGTATTTTCGAAAGACGTTCATGCTCAACACCCCGTCGGTACCATGTGGAGTATCCGGATGATACTTCTCCCCGAGCTCTATTTTGCACACAAGTATCCACTTTCACGTTTTGGCACTCATTCCAAATTTGTCGGATCTTTGCTTCCGGGAACTGCCCATCCGGACCAATTTCTATGGCTTGTGAACTAAGGTCCCCGTCTCTTGGAATAACTTGACATCTACCCAACTGTCGCAGGGCCCTGTATGGGGCGTAAGGTTGGATGCTTTTTAAACCCATGATCAAAAAAGGTGACCCTTCTGTCGGCATATATATTACCTCGTCAAAAGGTAGCCAATCATATGTCCAATCAATCTGGCCATCTGTTAATGATCGAAGATGCGAAATCCAATCCTTTACTCCCTCTGGTAATCTCACTTCTTTTGTTCTCGTACAGAATTCTTCCAAACATGTTCGTGCAGTCGGACCATAACTTGAGAACGAAGGATGATGGCATAGGTGTTCAATCAACCAAATCTGCAAAATCAAAATTACATCCTTCAAAGAAGTTGGCTCCAGCTTTGCACGCAGTCAGAGCACGGTAGATGTCAGCCACAATCATTGGAGCTATAGTACAATTGTCTTGTACTATCAATGTGCTCGCTACCCCGGCAACCTTTATGCTGATGTGCCCATCTTTTCTCGGAAATATGATAATTCCGAGAAATGCCACTAAAAAAGCAAACCTTCGGTGCTCCTCCCATTTTGCTCGGTTGGACTTGCTGCATAACTTGTTCGTGGAGTCATTGAAACCCCCAATGTGTCCATACCCACTATAGATGAAATTCAAGGAGCAAAACCCGTCGGCTAAATCTTCGTTGTGAACATTCCTGGAAATTTTCAAAGAATCCAGAAAATGATGCACCGTTACTGTTCTTGGAGATACCGGGTATTTTCCTCTTAAGGGGACCTCATTCTTCCCTATATAGAAGGCAATTTCCTCTAGAGTAGGAGTGAGTTCAAAATCCGGGAGATGTAATACATTGTGTGCCGGATCCCAAAATGTGACCAATGCTCTAATCACGTCGCATCGGGGAATTATGTCCAGTAACTCCGTAAGATCTTTCAAGTAACCCTTGACCCAGTCCCGATTTTCCATTCCCATGTCTTGCCACTACAGTTTCAGCTCCAAAGGGATTTTATTTAAGGAGAAATGTTCATTCATCATTATGCTCGTCCTGCACATTTATTAAGGCAATTTTATTTAAAAAAAAAAAATCTTTTTCAATGCAAGTTTTCATTTTTTTGAAAGAAATATGGCTCTCGAAGTGGCCATTTTTGCCAAAACATTCGGCCGTTACCAAAAATAGCGATCACTTCGATTATTTTGAAAAGAAAAATCTTTTTGGTCTTTTTCTAAAAGTGTGGTTGGACCCGTTTAAGGGTTGCCTATGTATCCCACCTAATGGCGAGAATCAAACCTGCGTAGTTCGGTCAGATTATTTGACCACTTATTTCGACAAAACCATTTTTTTTAAAATTTTCGGGTTTTCTGGATACTCATTTTCACTAACTCTTATTTCCCTCTCTTTTTTTCTTTTTCAACAATTTTTCTATCTCGGGTTTTCGCTGGTCCGCATAACGAATCAAGGACAATAATAATGCAACACATAATATGCTCGGTCTTTTCAAATACCGGGTCACCTATCCTAGACGGACCCAACCCCTGTGTAGAGTCCCCTAAGTCAGATATGATGCAAATAATCGTCCTAGACCTATGTTCAAAATCTTATGGTTTCAGAGAGTGCTAGACTGTGTACCCGAGCGGACAACTCGAATCGAGGAGGGGGCTACGTACCGGTGACTCGCGGAGTCAATCGGCTTTGTAACTTATCCGGCCTCTATTTCCTTAATTTGGGGTGACTTTAATAGAAAGGGGAGTCTCAACCAGTAAGCACATCCTCGGGGGTGAAGAAGAGAAGGGTTTTCGGCACAATCTTTATATACAATCCACATAATATCAAAGCGATAAAGCACATAGCATGTTGTTCAAATCATATAGTGAAGTCAAACAAAAATCAGGAATGGCAATTCTAAGGAGCTCGAGTTCTTAAACCTTGAAACCAAAGTTCGGGGTTAGGATCCCCAGCAGAGTCGCCAGAGCTGTCACACCTCCCTTTTTACTACCATACTTTGGGAAAATAGCATATAAATACGCTTGTAGGGTATACCTCGACGCTCAAATACCCAAAACGGATATAATAGCATAGAGGAAGGAGTTTTTCCAATTAAAGGACAATCGGTTCGGGATTTTGTTGAGATTAATCAGAGTCGCCACTTGGGAAGATAATGGTGTCCCAAGTCACCGGTTAATCCCGAATCCGAGGAATTTGAATCTTAAAATGTCTGTGAAGCAAAGATCCGGATAAGGAACTCTGTTAACCCGGGAGAAGGTATTAGGCATTCCCGGGTTCCGTGGTTTTAGCACGGTCGCTCAATTGTCGTTCCTGACTCTTGTTTTACTCAACGTAGATTTTAACAACATATAGTGCCTTTTACTTAAATATTTTTACGGAATTTGCGACATCGCGAAAACATGCCTCGAGTCACACTGCAACCAGTACGCCTGTGATTTTCGATATATTTCAGCTTTGTCGAGATTTAGATTTGAGTCGCACCAAGTGCACACTCGTTCAAAGGAAAGTACGTTAAATCGTGCCCTAAAACAACGTCTATCGGCTTTTAAGTCTTTTGGGAGAAGCTATGGAATTCGCTATTAGCTTTCCCGAGTCTAATTTATTATCTTATTACTAAATGGGGGCCCCGCTTGTTTTAATGTCAGGCGATGCTCATCCCAAGTATTATTTTAAAGTTCAGTACTAAGAAGTGTATACTACGTTTTTCTAATTGTGTTTTTCCCTTAATCACATTTCTAACACTAAGCATTCCAGGCCCGTTTGATTTCTATTGTTATTTGGGTCTGGACCTTTACATCAATTATTTAGATCATCAATGGGCCAGCCCAGGCCTTAAAGCCCAAGCAGTCTTCGGGCTTTCACTCAACGGACCAATCAGTTTCGTATGGCAGTTCAGGCCCACGTTACACATAGGGCCCAAACCAAATTGTAATAACAAAAAGTATAACATAGAATTCATATAAAGAAACAAGTACTCAGAATTGGAAATGAAATCAAATCACTTTTATTTATTAATAAGGAAATCAGTACACAAAAACAGTAGTCTTAAGTCAATGGTCTATGTACATGAGAACTCAACCAATTGTTATCATTATATGCTCATAACTAAGAATCTATACTAATATCTAATTATTTGCTAATGAGATATTCTGGAACACATCCTACTTGTCTAGGAAATTGGGTTAAATTAAAGTGATTCAACTAATTATTTACAGTATCAAAAGAGAAACTAAACGATTAATCACAGATGTTTACTATATTACCGGTTTCATTGTGAGCTATACCTCTCATCGTCACCAGTTCATCCTAATTGAATTGCTTCAATATCTAATTATTTCACCTTTTAGAACTCAATCAGATCTGAACCTAGATTCACAGAAGCAGACTAATTATGTAAGCAGTAACTATATGAGTCTCTATATCTAAGCGATTTAAGGGTTTAAACAGGACCAAACAGTTGGTTTTACGGTGACTTAGTTCATTACAACGTTATTAATTCAGTTACGCTCGACTTGAACTAATGTCTTTCATCTTTTTGAACTTACTTATGCTAAAATATAGATCCACACCATATGAGCAACTACGCGATTATGGCTTATGAGGTTATTGTGAAGAACAATTAACGATTTAAACTGTGATTAGCTAACTTATATTTTAAGGTTTTACCTAATTTAACTAAGTGACATACTACTACTAAATTACTGCCATCATACACTAGCTATTACATCGTTTTTGTTTCTGTTTTCATACTACTACATTCTATACTACCACTAAAGCTACAAATCTAAACTATTAAAGCAGTAATACAAAAACTGAACTACAGATTCATAATGATAGGCAATTAAGCTGGGTCTTCATTCTTATTCAATCAATCCGTCATTACAACTTCAAATGAAAGAGAGATGTACCTGGATCACAAAGAAAATCCAATGAGTCTAGGGAGTCAAGCAGATAAGCACAGCAAGGTTTCAAACAGCAATGCAACAGATTGATTGAAGATCCACAAAGCAAAAAACCACAGCAAGAGCAAGTAAACATTCCGCAGCACAGCAAGTATAACCAGACCAGAATTCAAGCAAAGAACCCAGAAGAAGAATATCCCTAAGCTTTTACTCGAAAAATCCCAGAAATACTACCGTTATATTACTATATTTTTCTCTGAACTTTTTTATCCAAAAGCCAGCCCTTCTTTTACTCTTTTTGGGAGTATTTATAGGCATGGAGGGACTGAAGACTTGGGGAGAAAGTATGGGATAAAATCCCACTCCTCCCCCTCTTAAAATTATCCCAGTTACACTTTGGCCCTATTTCAGTTATGGAAAACCCTTCCAGCATGTGCTGGAAGGTTCTAAAAGATTCCTTTTAGGGCCTTTTACCAATGTAACCTTAAGGGTTAGGGATTTTTACTGATTTCCCTTTTTAGGGAGACCTTTATACCCTTAAATCTGCAAAATTACAGAAATCAGGGGTACAAATGACTCCCTTACCCTCTTATGTTTCAAACTATTCACTATTTTACCTATTTGGTTTCCAATTATGCCCCTAAGGACATTGCTGATTTACCCGACCTACCTAGGTCAGGTTTCAGCATTTTGGGGACTTATTTAACTAATGGTCAGTCCTTGCATTGGTATTTAAGGACTGACCACTTTTGACTTAAGGACTCATTTCAATTTTAACCACTTTTGAATGTGTTTCAATTAATAAAGACCTTATTATTTCTATTTTAAACTAATTGCAGGACTAGCCTGCCTTATTATTAAAATTAACCTATTTAAAGCTTAACCAGTCTCAAGTTGAGACTTGGCTTGGATAACTAAACCCAATTACTGAACACAGTTGGGCTCAAAGCCTTTGCAGGCCTGGCCACTTTAATGTTCAGGGCTCAAAAAAGAGCCTGGGCAAGTCTGCATTTGCAGACTTAGCCATTTTGCACAACCAGCCCCTTTTTAAGGTGAACTAGTGTGTTAGGACCTTATAGAGTTGGTCAACCTTTTGCAAAGTTGACCACTCTTAGGTCAATTATTGCCTAATAACCTATCTTTGTTCATTTAAAGTTATTTAAACTAATTTGCAGGACTAGCCTGCTTTATTAAAGCACTTAAGCTATTTAACTAATGGCCAGTCTCAAGTTGAGACTTAGCTTGGGCAATTGAAGCCCAATTACTGAACATAGGCTGGGCTAAGGTCTTTGCAGACCCAGCCACCTAAAGTTCAGGGCTCAAATAGAGCCTAAGCAAGTATGCTTTTGCAGACTTAGCTCATTATTACACAATTAGCCTACTTAAGTGTTGGCCAGTGTATGATAGACCTAACAGAGTAGGTCAATTGCAAAATTGATCACTCTTGGTCACTTATTTAACTTGTAGCCTATTTTGTGATTTTCAGTTTTAGCCTATTTAAGAACTAACCATTTTCATGGAACCAAATACAAGCAGCTATAACCAATCCCCTAAGGTTCAATCAGTGTTAATCAAACACTTACATTCAACAAGAACCAATAAAACTAAATCAATTTCAACATAGGTTGCATATTAAGGCACATAAAATCAAACAAGATGTAATAATCAACCAAAACTCAGAAAAGGCAATTGATATGGTTGAATTTCAGTTAATTAACTTACATTATCCAATTTTATGAGACAAAGTATGAACTCATGTTAATTAAGACCTAATTACTACCAGTTCAAGTCATATGAAAGTTTGAACAACTTCAAAATCACTAAGGTTCATGACACAGGATATGAGAAAGATCAGAGTAGTAGTCTTTAGATAGTCGTGAAAGTCTATTGACTAATCCTAAAATCATATTAAGAGGGAAAACAGTAAAAACATGGAAAGCTGAATAGAACAAACCCCAATTGAGAGCTAAACCACTAAAGCATGAATGGAAACAATAGAGATATCTGAGATTGTTGAAGACCAAACAGATAGGTAAACTTATAACCAAAGGTGAAGAATATACAAATGAGGCTTAATATGAAGATGAACAGAAAACAAAGCATGCATGACAAATAGAAGAGAAGTTATACTATAAGAGCTAGACAGATTAAAGACCACATGGTTCACAAGATGAAAAAGAGAAGAGAATCAAGGTGACCTTCAACTTATCAGAAACATAACATGATTTAAAAACAAACAAACAGAAGTAACAAGAGAATAACCATCAACAGTCAAACTTTTGAGATGAATCAGAAGCCAACAGTCGAAAGTGACACAGAAAAGATGAACTCTTCAAACTTAGAGCAAAGAAATACGAGATTAAAACATAACAAAACAGAACCCTATCACTAACAGGCCCAAAAGAAACACGGGAAGATATAGGAGATGAACAAGTTAAGAAATAGGCGTGGTCACAGAGAAACAGACAAGGATACACAGCATGAGAAGATAAGCAGAAAAGTCCTAGACTAGCATGTGAAGCACAAGATCGAAATAGCAAGAGATGTGAAACAGAAATGAAATAAGAAAACTAACATAAACCCTATGACTAACATGTGAAAAAAAGAATCGGCAAAAGACATACTGAAACATGCAAAGAGACAGAAAAGGAAAACAACCAATATATTGAAAGCTATCGAATCAGGAACCACAGTATAGGAGATGAAGAAGAAAAGTGAAATCAGGACGAATATTTTAAAATAGGGAAACAAGACAAAAAAAAAAAACAAGATATGAACAGCCAAAAAGAAAATAAACAAGCATATAGGGAGAGGGGGACTTAGCTTGGCAGGGTCTGTCCCCCAAGCTTCCTATTTCTTTTTCTTTTTTTCACTCTCTCTCGAACTCTTTCAGACCCTCTTATTCCTTTGTTTCCTCTTTATTCTCCTTTTTCTCATTTTTTTTCTGTTTTCTGCTTTAGCCTTCAAGACGGGGTCTTTTAGGTTTTTTGGTTTGGACTGGGTGTTTGGAAAGGGTAAAAGAATGGATATTTGAAGGTTGAAGTTTTGGAGTCGCCGGAGTTAGGGTTCCGGCGACCTTCTTTGGGATATTCGTGAAGTTCAAGGCAGATTCGAGGGGCGTGGGTGGTATGGTTGGGTAGATCAGGTAAAAAGGGTTCGAATGGCGTTGGTTTGAAGGATGTTCTCATTGTTTGAGTGGTCACCGGTGAAGTTCCGGTGACCGGCGTTTCAAAAGAAATGGTCTGTTTTTTTTTGAGCTTTGATGGAGAAGAAGATAAAGAAGAAGGAAAAGAAGAGAGAAGGGAGTTAGAGGGGCCGGCGACCACCATGGAGGGTGGTGGCCGCCATTGGCCGTCTAGGGTTCGAAGGTTGAAGATGATGAAGGAGACGGATAGGGGCAATGGAGAAGGGCCGCTAGGGTTTGCAAATTAGAGAAATGGCTTGGTCTGTTCAGACCAAAGCTTTAAATACTTGGGGAAATTGATGAGATCTGAGCCGTTCATTAGATGAAGATCGACGGCTCTGAGGCGCGTTACAAAAACGATGCCGTTTGGATGCCTATGAGACCAAGGTCTCGCCCGTTGGATCAACTAGGACGGACGACTCAGATTCGATCTCTCTCTTAACTAATTAAATTAATCCGTCCTTTTATCTCAGCCATTGGATTAAACAAGACGGACGACTGAGATTGATCCTCACATCTTAATTAATTAAAACTAACCTGCTAATTATTTGGGCCGTTGGATTGAACCTAGATGAACGGCCGATATTGCATCAGCTTAAAGCATTGGACCGGATCCCTTGGGCTTATGTGCTTGGGCCTCCAAATTCAATTCAAATTGGCCCAAGCTTATTACACCACCAATGTTTTTTGATTTTCTGGTATTTTAATGATTTTTTATGTATTTTATTTTATATTTTTTTACTTTTCTTTTATGGAATATTATAAAAACCTAATTTCCTACTTACTCTAATTATTTAGTATTTTTGGAAATTTTCTACTATTTTTTTCCTAATTTCCGCTATTTAAACTATTTTTGGTGATTTTCTTCTTAAAACTAATTAATTAAAATAAAGTAATTACCTTGCCTAATTTTTTTGATTTTTTTTCTTCTAATTTCTATTTATTCAAACACTCAAAGTGTAGCTAATTTCAAACAAAGCATGTAATTGCACTCAAAAATATATTTATTTTAATTTTGGAATTAATTGCCCGGTGCAAAAATCATGTGCTCACAACTGCCCCTCTTTGCTCGGGAACACGAAGAGTTTCAGTGCAAAGACAAGTGAGCAGTAATGAGAGATTTTTGCACATTGGCACATTCCATAAAAGCATTTTGAAAACCTTCTGACCGCACCCTGCTTTAGATGTTGCCTACATATCTTGGGCTAAACAGGAATCATGTCAGTGTAGTTCGGGAAGGTCTGACAGTTTAAAAACTACCAGACTCACTGTTGCATTGACACTGTCGAGACCTGCTGACTTACTCCTTATTACACTGGGGGGGGAAATGTAAAATGAAGAAGCTATTCTAAGCTATGATCCTACAATTACAATTGTTCCTAATCTAGCCTTTGTTTGCTTCTTCTTCTCTTTTTCTTGATTTCTGTGATGCCGACTCTCTTTTTTGTTGATTTTCTTTTCTTGCTTCCCCCCCCTTCTTTTTTTTTGATTTTCAACGATACTTCTTGTCCTCGAGCTGAAGCCTGCTCAAAACAAAACAAAACAACAAATTTTTCTTCTGCCCCAGTGTGGGCTTTTAGTTAACATAAACCATAACTTGTAGAAAAGTATTCCCGTGTTTGAAGGTGGGCGCCTAACAGAAATTAAACGTGCAATGCAGAAAAGTATTCCCGTGTTTGAAGGTGGACGCCTAACAGAAATTAAACGTGCAATACAGAAAAGTATTCTCGTGTTAGAAGGTGGGCGCCTAACAGAAATTAAACGTGCAATGCAGAAAAGTATTCCTGTGTTAGAAGGTGGGTGCCTAACAGAAATTAAACGTGCAATGCAAAAAAGTATTCCCGTGTTAGAAGGTGGGCGCCTAACAGAAATTAAACGTGCAATGCAGAAAAGTATTCCCGTGTTAGAAGGTGGGCGCCTAACAGAAATTAAACGTGCAATGCAGAAAAGTATTCCCGTGTTAGAAGGTGGGCGCCTAACAGAAATTAAACGTGCAATGCAGAAAAGTATTCCCGTGTTAGAAGGTGGGCGCCTAACAGAAATTAAACGTGCAATGCAGAAAAGTATTCCCGTGTTAGAAGGTGGGCGCCTAACAGAAATTAAACGTGCAATGCAGAAAAGTATTCCCGTGTTAGAAGGTGGGCTCCTAACAGAAATTAAACGTGCAATGCAGAAAAGTATTCCCGTGTTAGAAGGTGGGCGCCTAATAGAAATTAAACGTGCAATGCAGAAAAGTATTCCCGTGTTAGAAGGTGGGCGCCTAACAGAAATTAAACGTGCATTGCAGAAAAGTATTCCCGTGTTAGAAGGTGGGCGCCTAACAAAAATTAAACGGGCAATGTAGAAAAGTATTCCCTCAGCCTGATGACTGGGAAGTGGATTTTAAAAGATGCTACCTTCCTCTTTTTGGTATTTTCTTTGACCAATTGTCTTTCACCTGTGAATTTCTCCACTTATTGGCAAACTTTCTCTTTTTGGTATTTTTCTATTTTTTCCACATTGGTCACATTCACTTTAAAGTGAATAATGATAATTTGTTCCTGCATGAATCATGAAACAAAATTTATTAGATGTAAACTGCTGGCAACTGGCATCTGCCGTCCCTGCTTCTTATTGCTTTCCTCTTTTTTGCTTTTTCTCTTGCTGTGTGGCTTTTCAGCCACCTATCTCTTGCGAACTCTTTTTGTATTTTACTTTTTTCCTTTTTGTTTTGTTTTCTTTTCTTTTGGTCACGTTTTCCAAACTTCTTTATTTTCTCCCCAACTCTTCTTTCTTTCTGATCCAGTGTTGTTTCGGCTTTCATCATCAGGAGCTGGTAGTTAGCTCTCAAAAGGTAAACGATGAAATGCAGAAAAATGAAAGAAGGGTAAAGGGTATTTTGGAGAGATGATAGAACTTATCTGGGTATTTGCTGGCTGATTCCGCTGACCATGCCATGTATTTAAACTCTGACCCAGTTCATTCCAATCTTTATTCTGACTCCGAATTATCTTCAACCCAAACCGATACTATTTTTGTTGCCTTTTTTCTTTTCTGGTAATCCTTACGATCGCCCTACGGTGCCTCGAAAGGTTTTCACCAATAGGATTCTCTCATTTATTCTCTCAACCTCATAATCGCCTCACAGTGCCAGTTAAGGTTTTCACTGATGAGACTCTCTCATTTTATTTCTCTCAAACTCATAGTCGCCTCACAGTGCCGGTTAAGGTTTTCACCGATGAGACTCTCTCATTTTTCATTTTTTCATTTTTCCTTTTGTATTTTATTTTCTGATACCACGGGTGTTGTCCGATGTCTTGCTCTTCCTTCATTGCATCTGTTATTACTTTGAAATTGATCAGAAGGTCTTTCTTTGGACTGTAACGTGGCTTTTGGATGGGTTAAGAAAGAAAGGTATAAAGGCTCAAAACTTACGAGGGTTCAAAAATATTTACAACTTTCGGAATTATTAAACATAACTTCTGCCCCAGTTTCAATATGTGGGGAATTTTGGATTTTTCTTTATTGTGACTGAACCTCAGAGAGGCTGCCTACGTACCCTTTCGGGATCAAGTCGGACGTAGTTCATCCAACTTCATTAGTTAGATGGATTTCTTTTTGACTTTTTCCCGATTTCTTTGTCTTTTTCTCTTTTTCTTCATTTTTTTTTCTTTTTTTTTTCAATCTTCTTTTTTTCTTTCCCTTTTTTTTTTCATTATCAGTTTCTATTTTGCCAATTTTAATCGCTAGTTTCCTTGTTGCGCTAAGAGCGATTCCGAGAAAGGGATATGAAGGAATATATTCATTAAGGCTCAAAGGGGTTGTCAATGGATAAAGTGTTTGGATAGAGAATAAAATGTCTTCGTCATTTCAATTCCAAAATCACAACAGAATACAAAACATACAATTGAAAAGAAATCATACATAGTATCTTTTGACCGCATCTGAATTGATAGCAGTCTCTACGCACTTTCCTTCAACATCTGTTAAATATAATGCCCCATTGGACAACACCCGCGATACTACAAATGGTCCCTGCCAATTTGGCGCAAATTTGCCCTTTGCCTCGGCCCAATGCGGTAAGATACGCCTTAATACGAGCTGTCCGACTTCAAACTTCCGAGGACGTACCTTCTTGTTGTATGCTCTGGCCATTCTTCATTGATACAACTGCCCATGGCAAACTGCGGCCAATATCTTTTCATCAATCAGACTTAGTTGTTCCAGCCGGGATTTTACCCATTCTTCGTCATCTATTCCAGCTTCAGCTATGATCCGCAATGACGGTATTTCTACTTCTGCGGGTATGACAGCCTCTGTCCCATACACTAGTGAGTAAGGTGTGGTTCCAATAGAAGTACGCACTATCGTGCGGTAACCCATAAGAGCAAAGGGTAACTTTTCATGCCATTGCCTGGATCCCTCCACCATTTTCCGGAGAATCTTCTTGATATTCTTATTCGCCGCTTCTACTGCCCCATTCGCCTTTGGCCTATAAGGTGTGGAATTGCGATGTGTAATCTTGAATCTCTCACAAACTTCCGCCATGAGGTGACTATTTAGATTGGCTCCATTATCTGTGATGATCACCTTGGGAATTCCAAACCGGCATATAATATTCTCATGCACAAAGTCAACCACCGCTTTCTTCGTCACTGCCTTGAATGTCTTTGCCTCAACCCACTTGGTGAAATAATCGATTGCAACCAAGATAAATCTATGCCCATTGGAGGCTGCTGGATCTATCAGACCGATAACATCCACGCCCCAGGCGACAAAGGGCCACGGTGCAGACATTATATGCAACTCATAAGGCGGGGAGTGGATCAGATCTCCATGTACCTGGCACTGGTGACATTTCCTCACATATCTGATACAATCACACTCCATAGTGAGCCAATAGTACCAAGCTCTCAAAATCGTCTTTGCTAAGACATATCCGCTCATGTGGGGTCCACACGCTCCAGCATGTACTTCATTCATAATCTCATCAGCTTGTTGTGCATCCACACACCTCAATAACCCCAGATCTGGTGTTCTCTTGTATATAACTCCTCCACTGAGAAAAAATCCATTAGCCAAGCGTCTGATGGTTCTCTTCTGATCACCAGTGGCCTGCTTTGGGTATTTTCCAGCTTTCAGGTATTCCCTGATGTCATGATACCACGATTCTCCATCCACCTCTTTTTCCACAGCAAAGCAATAAGCATTCTGATTATGAACTTGGATATGGAGTGGATCTATATAGGTCTTGTCCGGATGATGCAGCATAGAGGACAATGTAGCCAAATAATCTGCAATCTCATTGTGCATTCTTGGGATATGTTTGAATTCTATAAACTGGAATCTTTGGGATAACTCGTGCAAACAATACCGGTAAGGTATCAATTTCAAATCTCGTGTCTCCCATTCTCCCTGGATTTGGTGTACCAGGAGATCCGAGTCACCCATGACCAATATCTCTTGAATACCCATGTCAATTGCCATCCTTAATCCCAAGATACACGCCTCATATTCAGCCATGTTGTTGGTACAGAAAAATTGAAGCTGAGCTGTGACGGGATAGTGTTGACCCGTACCTGAAATGAGTACCGCTCCGATACCAATGCCCTTGCTGTTGACGGCTCCGTCGAAGTACATTTTCCATCCTGGTTTCTCATCTTGTTCCATTTCCTCCACATTCATAGCCTCCTCATCCAGAAAGTATGTCTTTAAAGGCTCATATTCATCATCTACTGGATTCTCTGCTAAGTGGCCCGCAATTGCTTGTGCCTTCATTGCCGTACGAGTCACATAGATATTGTCAAATTCTGTGAGTAGAATCTGCCATTTAGCAAGTCTGCCTGTAGGCATAGGCTTCTGAAATATGTATTTCAGAGGATCCAGTCGTGATATCAAGTATGTAGTATATGCTGACAAATAATGCTTCAATTTCTGAGCCACCCAGATCAACGCACAACAAGTTCTTTCTAGCTGAGTATATTTTACCTCGTAGGATGTGAACTTCTTACTGAGGTAATATATAGCTTGATCTTTCTTGCCCGTCTCGTCGCATTGACCTAGCACACAACCAAATGAGTTATCAAGCACCGTCAAGTACAGAATCAGAGGTCGCCCTGGCTCTAGAGGAACTAACACTGGAGGATTGGCCAAATATTCCTTGATCTTGTCAAAGGCTTCCTGACATTCGTCAGTCCATTTTACTGCTGCATCTTTCTTTAACAACTTGAAGATCAGCTCACATGTTGATGTCAACTGAGCGATGAACCGGCTAATGTAATTCAACCTCCCCAATAAGCTCATTACCTCCTTCTTGTTCTTCGGCGGATGTAGACTTTGGATGGCCTTGATCTTTGATGGATCTAGTTCGATACCTCGCCTACTCACTATAAATTCCAACAACTTCCCTGAAGGTACTCCGAAGGCGCACTTCACAGGATTGAGCTTTAGATTGTATCTACGGAGTCTTTGGAAAACTTTCTCAAATCCCTCACGTGATCAGGTTGCTTTTTGGACTTTATGATGACATCATCCACATATACTTCAATTTCCTGGTGCATCATATCATGGAACATCGTGGTCATTGCCCTCATATAAGTTGCCCCGGCATTCTTCAATCCAAACGGCATTACTCTGTAACAATACGTTCCCCAAGGTGTAATGAAAGCGGTTTTCTCCGCGTCTTCTTCGTCCATCAGGATCTGATGATAACCTACATAACAATCTACAAATGAACCGATCTCATGCTTGGCGCAATTGTCGATCAATATGTGGATGTTTGGTAATGGGAAGTCATCCTTTGGACTGGCTTTGTTGAGGTCGCTATAGTCCACACACACTTTGGTTTTTCCATATTTCTTTGGGACCGACACGACGTTCGCCAACCAGGTGGGGTACTTGGTGACCCGTATGACCTTCGCCTCAAACTGCTTATTCACCTCTTCTTTTATCTTTACACTAATGTCCGTTTTGAATTTCCGCAACTTCTGCTTTACTGGCCGGCATTCAGAGTAGATAGGCAACTTGTGTACCACCAAATCAGTGCTAAGTCCAGGCATGTCATCATAGGACCAGGCAAAAATGTCCTTAAACTCATGCAATAACTTTATCAATTCATCCCTGAGGGATGCCTCCAAATGAATACTAATCATTGTTTCCCGGACATTATCTTCACTCCCCAAATTGATGGATTATGTATCACTCAAATTTGGTTTGGGTTTTTCCTCATATTGATTCATGTCCTTAATTATTTCCTCCAGGGCTTCCTCATCATCACATTCTATCTCACTATCCTCCTCAATTTCTTGTATGGTAATGCGATTGTCAGAACTGGGTCGAGAATCCTTCACGCATGACATGGCATCAGAATCAACACATACAGAACTGTACAGAAGAAAAAATAAAGAAAATAAGGCAAAAAATGAAGGAAAAGGAAAACTGCATTTCATTGATAAAAAGATGAACAAAGTTCGGGATACATTTCGATTTTTCTTTTCATGAGGGGGGTGGGAGAACTACAAAAAGTTACAATTATTTTTCTGGGAAAGCAATGATGAAATTTTCGGAGCTAACTACCAGGACTCCTTCCTGATAGGGAAAGGAGTAGCTTCCCAATTGTTCAACATGATGCCAGGTCCCACAAACTGCACGTCCATTTTGCTAGTGCCTTCTCCTACCTCCACCATATTCACATCCCCAAATATCTTCTCAAAACTCAGAATTTCTTCATCAGGTCGGGTCTCGATGTACTTTGACACAGCAGACGTCCGATATTTAGTATCAGGCTTGATGAAAGTGTCAGACAGTTTGGGTATGGGCTTAGGCAGGGTCCAGTCCTTTTTGGTTTTGGAGGCTCTCTAAATGTCGGCATAGGTGGGTTTGAACCCTAAGCCGAAAGTTCCTTTGTTTTCTGGCAATTGAATCGGTTGGGTGACCCCTTGCAATGCTTTGCCCAATCCCTTTCCTGGCGCAAACCCGTTTTTGAGCATTTCCTTGGCCACCATCACAGCAGTTGGTGCCACCATAGGGATCGACAATTTTTCTCCTTCAACAATTTTGTTTACTGCTATGGTATCTATCACTTGGTAGACCTAAGGTCCCCTATCTCCGTCAGCACCATCAAACGGCATCACAGCATTGCAGGTATTTTCTTCTCCATGCACCACAATTTCTTGCTGCTCCCATTCGATTTTGACCATCTGATGTAAAGGCGACGGCACTGCCTTGGCCGCGTGGATCCTGGGTCGGCCTAGCAACAAATTATAGGACACAGCAATGTCGAGCACCTGGAATTCCATAGTAAAATCCACAGGAATGGTCACTTCCAAGACAATGTCTCCCAACGTGTTTTTACCTCCACCATCAAATCCTCTCACACTTACACTGTTCCTCCGAATTCTATCTGGACTGATATTTAGCTTTCCCAGAGTTGACAATGGGCAAATGTTAGCGCTTGAACCGTTATCTATCAACACTCTGGTCACCACCAATTCCTCGCTCTTCACCGTAAGATAAAGTGCCCTGTTATGCTCGGTTCCCTCAACAGGCAATTCACTATCTGAGAACGTAATCCTATTAGACTCAAAGATCTTATTAGTAATCTTTTCAAGGTGACAGACTGAGATATTCTCTGGAACGTGAGCCTCGTTCAGTATCTTCAACAGAGCTTTCCTGTGTTCTTCTGAATGTATGAGCAACGAGAGCAAAGAGATTTGTGCAGGGGTTTTCCTCAGCTGCTCGACTACAGAGTAATCCTGTGACTTTATCTTTTTGAGGAATTCCTCCGCTTCTTCTTCTGACACCGGCTTCTTCAACTAATTCTCTTTTACTGTTTTCATTCTTCTTAACTTTTCTGGGGCAAAACACCTCCCAGACCGAGTCAGACCTTGAGTTTCATTGATTTCCCCAGATACCTCTTTCCCTTTATAGATCACTGCTACCTTGTTGTAATTCCAAGGTACAGTCTTCGTGTTCACTACCGGCATCTGCACCATCGGTCTTATGATCACTCGTTCCACACTCGCGCCTTTCACGGTTAATATCGGCTTCACGCCTGGTACTACAAGCTTCAAATTCTCCACCACTACTAGCCTTTTTACTGGTTCCACAACAATCACTTTTTCTTTCTCGGCTTCCTTTTCCGTTCTGCTACTGGCTTTAATCATCATAACAGACTGAGACGGCTTCCGACTGCTCTCATCCTGCGCCAAATCTATCATATGCGTTTCATGGTGAGCTGGCAGTGGGTTTTGCGTGATGTTTGGAGTCTCAGGAGCTTGCACTTAAATTCTCCGACTATCAATAAGATCCTGGATAGCATTCTTCAGTTGCCAACACTTTTCAGTATCATGTCCTGGTGTTCTTGAACAATACTCACACCTGACAGATTGATCAATGTTTTTAGGAGGTGGGTTTGGAAGTTTAGGGTCAATCGGGCTCAACATCCCCAATTCTTTTAATCTGTGATAGAGGTTGGTATATGACTCCCCCAACGGGGTGAATGTTTTCTTTGCTTTATTCCTCCATTCTGGGTCAGGCCTGGGTCTATTTGAGTTTCTGTAGGTTCTAGGAGCAGGATATGTGTTTTGTGTGTGGTAGACATTATGTGGGGCTTGGGCTCTCCACACATGTGGTGGTGGTGGTGAGTAGGTTTGGGCTTGTGGGTGGTGGTAATGCGGGACAGTTGGTGGGTAATAAGGTGGCGGTGGGCTATATGTGGTTGGTGCATTGTATGGAGTTGGTGTTTTATATGTGGTTGGCGGGTTGTATGGAGTTGACGGGTTTGGTGGGTATGGACGGTATGGTCTTGGTGGTTATTGGTGTTGGCTACGGTTCCAAGGCCTGCTTTCCACAGTTGCTACTTCTTCTTTTTTCTTCTTTCCAATTGCTCCTCCGTTCCCAGTCTGTATTGCTTGATTCGTGGCCTTAATAGCCGAAAAACTCATGATCTTGTTTATTTTTAAACCTTCCTCAACAAAGCTCCCCATCTTCACAACCTCATTGAAACTTTTTCCAATTGCTGACACTAAATGACCATAATAAGTAGGCTCCATAGCCTGTAGGAAACAATCCACCATTTCTCCTTCCTTCATCGGGGGATCTACCCTTGCAGCCTGCTCCCTCCATCTGAAACCGAATTCCCTGAAGCTTTCTCTTGGCTTTTTCTCCATCTTCGTAAGAGATAATCTATCTGGTATGATTTCCAGATTGTATTGGAAATGGTTCGCGAAGGCTTGCGCGAGATCGTCCCAAACGAACCACCTTGTATGATCCTGTCGAGTATACCACTCCAAAGCAGAACCTCTTAAACTTTGGCTAAAATACGCCATCAACAGCTCATCCCTGCCTCCTGCACCTCTCATTTAACTGCAGTAACCCTTGAGGTGGGCCACCGGGTCTCCATGTCCGCTATACATATCAAACTTCAGCAACTTAAATCCAACAGGAAGTTGCACTTCAGGAAATAGACACAAATCCTTGTATGCCACGCTCAATTGCCCTCCCAATCCTTGCATATTGCGAAAGGCATTTTCTAAACTTTTCACCTTCCTATCCATCTCCTCTTGCCCTGCATTTTTAGCAAGTTTCTCTTCGCTCATTCCCATCAGCGGAGTGTGGGATTCGTGCTGTAGGAAAGTTGGTTCGGGTGGGTAGTAATGAGGATCTTGAATTTGGAACACTGGTTCACTAGATGATTTGTGCAGGGTGGCAGGTGGAGGTGCCACATACACTGGAGCAACTTGGGGTGGATGGGATGGTATTGGTTTTGTTGGAGGTGGTGGTACTTGGGAAGTGGAGGCATAATAGTGATGGTAATCAGGGTATGCAGAGGGTGCATTCAATGTGGGTGGTTCAGGATTAGGGTTAGCTGGAGGGATGTGTGTGGGATTGGCAGGGTAAGTTGGCAGGTGTTGACCTCTAGACCAAGCCTGATACATTTCGGCCATCTGTTTTAATTTGTACATCTCTTCCTTCATCCCCGCCACGTCCACAATTTCTTCTTCTTGGGCGGGATCCATGATAGTTGCCTCAATTTCTTGCGACACAGTTTTTGTCATTTTCTTATATCTCGTGTTGTAAGGGTGAGTAGCCAGAATGCCAGTTGCCACAAAAATCTGGAGCTCACAAACATCAACACCCATTAGTCGTTAGCGCATAAAGAGGTAAGATGCAATGACTTTAAAGTAAACACATTTTCCCCGAGTCGTCATGCATCATCCCGGCCTTTACTTATTTGAATCAACTCTCTTTTTATTCTTTTCTTTCTTTTTCTTTCTCTTTTTTTTTTCTTTCTTTTTTTTATTCTCTTTTTTTTCTTTTCTCTCTCTTTTCTTTTCTTTTCAATATTGCGTTCCTATTTATTTGCCTATCGTAATTCAAAAGAAATAACATAAAGCAGAAGGATTGACAACAACACTTGATTTTCATTGATAGTTCAAAAACATTGGTTTACAAGATGATGTTGTAATGCTAATGCAAAGAAATATAAAAATAAGATGCATGCCCTATGAATACATTAATGCTCCTAGTGCCCGCGAGACATCGTTCGGTCTTGCCGCGGGCCTATATGCTAATCCCCTTGGGAGCCTATCCAGGTCAGACATGACTTGTTGCACGAAGTACTTCACCGCTGATACAAAGGTTCCTCGGGACATATCTTCATATAATTGACTCTTCCGGGTGATGTATTGAGCAATGCGAACAATCTTCTCTCGAATGACCCCTTTTTCTTGAAGTAATCGGCTTATCTGTTCAGTGCGTGCATCCAAGGTATGTTGGTTATCTTTCTGTATTTGCTGTAGCTCCAACTCTAGTCGAGCCATAGTTGTGTAACAATGCTCTCTCTCTTCTTCGAGATCCTTAATAATCTTGTTACTTTTAACCGTGGCTGAAACCATTTTCTTTCTAAACCGAGCTACCTCAAATTCGTGCTTATCTTGTAGCTGCCGAACCAGCTTGGCTCTTTCCTCAGCATCTCTGGTTATTTACTTCCGATCCCTGACTAATTCCTTTTCGGCCTTGTCCAAGTCAAAGCTGTAGTCATTTACTTTGCGCCGGAGAGTCTCAATCAATTTCTCGTCCCGGGCTAAGCGAACGGGGGTCTCGGATGCAATATTCATTTGAGCAACCTGAGCCTTTAACATTTCGTTTTCCTTCTTCAGCTGCTTTTTCTCTCCTTCATCAGATGCTGCCTGTAAACCGCTTTCAAACTGGAGATTTCTCAATTGTTCCTCCAACAAGCTGATTTTGGCCTTGTATTCTTTTTCTTTGGCTGCCCAATTCTGATTTTCCTTGGATTGCTCTACCAAATCTTGCAGGTGAGGTCTTTTCGAAAGACGTTCATGCTCAACACCCCGTCGGTACCATGTGGAGTATCCAGACGATACTTCTCCCCGAGCTCTATTTTGCACACAAGTATCCACTTTCAAGTTTTGGCACTCATTCCAAATTTGTCGGATCTTTGCTTCTGGGAATTGCCCATCCGGACCAATTTCTATGGCTTGTGAATTAAGGTCCCCGTCTCTTGGAATAACTTGACATCTACCCAATTGTTGCAGGGCCCTGTATGGGGCATAAGGTTGGATGCTTTTTAAACCCATGATAAAAAAAGGTGACCCTTCTGTCGGCATATATATTACCTCGTCATGAGGTAGCCAATCATATGTCCAATCAATCTGGCCATCTGTTAATGATCGAAGATGCGAAATCCAATCCTTTACTCCCTCTGGTAATCTCACTTCTTTTGTTCTCGTACATAATTCTTCCAGACATGTTCGTCCAGTCGGACCATAACTTGAGAACGAAGGATGATGGCATAGGTGTTCAATCAACCAAATCTGCAAAATCAAATTACACCCTTCAAAGAAGTTGGCTCCAGCTTTGCACGCAGTCAGAGCACGGTAGATGTCAGCCACAATCATTGGAGCTAGAGT
This sequence comes from Nicotiana noctiflora, assembly GCA_032618575.1. Classification (NCBI taxonomy): domain Eukaryota; kingdom Viridiplantae; phylum Streptophyta; class Magnoliopsida; order Solanales; family Solanaceae; genus Nicotiana; species Nicotiana noctiflora. The sequence continues at coordinate 13,778 of JASVEL010001928.1, read as the reverse complement.
ACAATTGTCTTGTACTATCAATGTGCTCGCTGCCCCGGCAACATTTATGCTGATGTGCCCATCTTTTCTCAGAAATATGACAATTCCGAGAAATGCCACTAAGAAAGCAAACCTTCGGTGCTCCTCCCATTTTGCTCGGTTGGACTTGCTGCATAACTTGTTCGTGGAGTCATTGAAACCCCCGATGTGTCCATACCTACTATTGATGAAATTCAAGGAGCAAAACCCGTTGGCTAAATCTTCTTTGTGAACATTCCTGGCAATTTTCAAAGAATCCAGAAAATGATGCACCGTTACCATTCTTGGAGATACCGGGTATTTTCCTCTTAAGGGGACCTCATTCTTCCCTATATAGAAGGCAATTTCCTCTAGAGTAGGAGTGAGTTCAAAATCCGAGAGATGTAATACATTGTGTGCCGGATCCCAAAATGTGACCAATGCTCTAATCACGTCGCCTCGGGGAATTATGTCCAATAATCCCGTAAGATCTTTCAAGTAACCCTTGACCCAGTCCTTATTTTTCGTTCCCATGTCTTGCCACCACAGTTTCAGCTCCAAAGGGATTTTATTTAAGGAGAAATGTTCATTCATCATTGTGCTCGTCCTACACATTTATTAAGGCAATTTTATTTAGAAAAAAGAAAAATCTTTTTCAATGCAAGTTTTCATTTTTTTTGAAAGAAATATGGCTCTCGAAGTGGCCATTTTTGCCAAAACGGCCTTCCGGCGTCCTTTCGGAACATTCGGCCGTTTCCAAAAATAGCGATCACTTCGATTATTTTGAAAAGAAAAATCTTTTTGGTCTTTTTCTAAAAGTGTGGTTGGACCCGTTTAAGGGTTGCCTACGTATCCCACCTAATGGCGAGAATCAAACCTGCGTAGTTCGGTCAGATTATTTGACCACTTATTTCGACAAAACCATTTTTTTTTTCAAATTTTCGGGTTTTCTGGATACTCATTTTCACTAACTCTTATTTCCCTCTCTTTTTTTCTTTTTCAACAATTTTTCTATCTCGGGTTTTCGCCAGTCCGCATAACGAATCAAGGACAATAATAATGCAACACATAATATGCTCGGTCTTTTTAATTATCGGGTCACCTGTCCTAGATGGACCCAACCCCTGTGTTGAGTCCTCTAAGTCAGATATGATGCAATTAATCGTCCTAGACCTATGTTCAACATCTAAAAGTTTCATAGAGTGCTAGACCGTGTACCCGAGCGGACAACTCGAATCGAGGAGGGGCTACGTATCGGTGACTCGCGGAGTCAATCGGCTTTGTAACTTATCCGGCCTCTATTTCCTTAATTTGGGGTGACTTTAACAGAAAGGGGAGTCTCAACCAGTAAGCACATCCCCGGGGGTGAAGAAGAGAAGGGTTTTCGGCACAATTTTTATATACAATCCACATAATATCAAAGCGATAAAGCACATAGGATGTTGTTCAAATCATATAGTGAAGTCAAACAAAAATCAGGAATGGCAATTCTAAGGAGCTCGAGTTCTTAAACCTTGAAACCGAAGTTCGGGGTTAGGATCCCCAGCAGAGTCGCCAGAGCTATCACACCTCCCTTTTTACTACCCTACTTTGGGAAAATAGCATATAAATATGCTTGTAGGGTATACCTCGACGCTCAAATACCCGAAACGGATATAATAGCATAGAGGAAGGAGTTTTTCCAATTAAAGGACAATCGGTTCGGGATTTTGTTGAGATTAATCAGAGTCGACACTTGGGAAGATAATGGTGTCCCAAGTCACCGGTTAATCCCGAATCCGAGGAATTTGAATCTTAAAATGTCTGCGAAGCAAAGATCCGGATAATGAACTCTATTAACCCGGGAGAAGGTATTAGGCATTCCCGGGTTCCGTGGTTTTAGCACGGTCGCTCAATTGTCGTTCCCGAATCAGTACGCCTGTGACTTTCGGTATATTTCAGCTTTGTTGAGATTTAGATTTGAGTCGCACCAAGTGCACACTCGTTCAAAGGAAAGTACGTTAAATCGTGCCCTAAAACAACGTCTATCGGCTTTTAAGTCTTTTGGGAGAAGCTATGGAATTCGCTATTAGCTTTCCCGAGTCTACTTTATTATCTTATTACTAAATGGGGGCCCCGCTTGTTTTAATGTCAGGCGAGGCTCATCCCAAGTATTGTTTTAAAGTTCAATACTAAGAAGTGTATACTACGTTTTTCTAATTGTGTTTTTCCCTTAATCACATTTCTAACACTAAGCATTCCAGGCCCGTTTGATTTCTATTGTTATTTGGGCCTGGACCTTTACATCAATTATTTAGATCAGCAATGGGGCAGCCCAGGCCTTAAAGCCCAAGCAGTCTTCAGGCTTTCATTCAATGGACCAATCAGTTTCGTATGGCAGTTCAGGCCCACGTTACACATAGGGCCCAAACCAAATTGTAATAACAAAAAGTATAACATAGAATTCATATAAAGAAACATGTACTCAGAATTGGAAATGAAATCAAATCACTTTTATTTATTAATAAGTAAATCAGTACACAAAAACTATAGTCTTAAGTCAATGGTCTATGTACATGAGAACTCAACCAATTGTTATCACTATATGCTCATAACTAAGAATCTATACTAATATCTAATTATTTACTAATGAGATATTCTGGAACACAGCCTACTTGTCTAGGAAATCAGGTTAAATTAAAGTGATTCAACTAATTATTTACAGTATCAAAAAAGAAACTAAACGATTAATCACAGATGTTTACTATATTACCGGTTTCATTGTGAGCTATACCTCTCATCGTCACCAGTTCATCCTAATTGAATTGCTTCAATATCTAATTATTTCACCTTTTAAAACTCAATCAGATCTGAACCTAGATTCACAGAAGCAGACTAATTATGTAAGCAGTAACTATATGAGTCTCTATATCTAAGCGATTTAAGGGTTTAAACAGGACCAAACAGTTGGTTTTACGGTGACTTAGTTCATTACAACGTTATTAATTCAGTTACGCTTGACTTGAAATAATGTCTTTCATCTTTTTAAACTTACTTATGCTAAAATATAGATCCACACCGTATGAGCAACTACGCGATTATGGCTTATGAGGTTATTGTGAAGAACAATTAACGATTTAAACTGTGATTAGCTAACTTATATTTTAAGGTTTTACCTAATTTAACTAAGTGACATACTACTACTAAATTACTACCATCATACACTAGCTATTACATCGTTTTTGTTTGTGTTTTCATACTACTACATTCTATACTACCACTAAAGCTACAAATCTAAACTATTAAAGCAGTAATACAAAAACTGAACTACAAATTCATAATGATAGGCAATTAAGATGGGTCTTCATTCTTATTCAATCAATCCGTCATTACAACTTCAAATGAAAGAGAGATGTACCTGGATCACAAAGAAAATCCAATGAGTCTAGGGAGTCAAGCAGATAAGCACAGCAAGGTTTCGAACAACAATGCAACAGATTGATTGAAGATCCACAAAGCAAAAAACCACAGCAAGAGCAAGTAAAAATCCCGCAGCACAGCAAGTATAACCAGACCAAAATTCAAGCAAAGAACCCAGAAGAAGAATATCCCTAAGCTTTTACTCGAAAAATCCCAGAAATACTATTGTTATATTACTATATTTTTCTCTGAACCTTTTTATCCAAAAGCCAGCCCTTCTTTTACTCTTTTTGGGAGTATTTTTAGGCATGGCGGGGCTGAAGACTTGGGGAGAAAGTATGGGATAAAATCCCACTCCTCCCCCTCTTAAAATTATCTCAGTTACACTTTGGCCCTATTTCAGTTATGGAAAACCCTTCGAGCATGTGCTGGAAGGTTCTAAAAGATTCCTTTTAGGGCATTTTACCAATGTAACCTTAAGGGTTAGGGATTTTTACTGATTTCCCTTTTTAGGGAGACCTTTATACCCTTAAATCTCTGGAAAATTGCAGAAATCAGGGGTACAAATGACTCCCTTACCCTCTTATGTTTCAAACTATTCACTATTTTACCTATTTGGTTTCCAATTATGCCCCTAAGGACATTGCTGATTTACCCGACCTACCTAGGTCAGGTTTCAGCATTTTGGGGACTTATTTAACTAATGGCCAGTCCTTGCATTGGTATTTAAGGACTGGCCACTTTTGACTTAAGGACTCATTTCAATTTTAACCACTTTTGAATGTGTTTCAATTAATAAAGACCTTATTATTTCAATTTTAAACTAATTGCAGGACTAGCCTGCCTTATTATTAAAATTAACCTATTTAAAGCTTAACCAGTCTCAAGTTGAGACTTGGCTTGGGTAACTAAACCCAATTACTGAACACAGTTGGGCTCAAAGCCTTTGCAGGCCTGGCCACTTTAATGTTCAGGGCTCAAAAAAGAGCCTGGGCAAGTATGCATTTGCAGACTTAGCCATTTTGCACAACCAGCCCCTTTTTAAGGTGAACTAGTGTGTTAGGACCTTATAGAGTTGGTCAAACTTTTGCAAAGTTGACCACTCTTAGGTCAATTATTGCCTAATAACCTATCTTTGTTCATTTAAAGTTATTTAAACTAATTTGCAGGACTAGCCTGCTTTATTAAAGCACTTAAGCTATTTAACTAATGGCCAGTCTCAAGTTGAGACTTAGCCTGGGCAATTGAAGCCCAATTACTGAACATAGGCTGGGCTAACGTCTTTGCAGACCCAGCCACCTAAAGTTCAGGGCTCAAATAGAGCCTAAGCAAGTATGCTTTTGCAGACTTAGCCCATTCTTACACAATTAGCCTACTTAAGTGTTGGCCAGTGTATGACAGACCTAACAAAGTAGGTCAATTGCAAAATTGATCACTCTTGGTCATTTATTTAACTTGTAGCCTATTTTGTGATTTTCAATTTTAGCCTATTTAAAAACTAACCATTTTCATGGAACCTAATACTAGCAGCTATAACCAATCCCCTAAGGTTCAATCAGTGTTAATCAAACACTTACATTCAACAAGAACCAACAAAACTAAATCAATTTCAACATAGGTTGCATATTAAGGCACATAAAATCAAACAAGATGTAATAATCAACCAAAACTCAGAAAAGGCAATTGATATGGTTGAATTTCAGTTAATTAACTTACATTATCCAATTTTATGAGACAAAGTATGAACTCATGTTAATTAAGACCTAATTACTACCAGTTCAAGTCATATGAAAGTTTGAACAACTTCAAAATCACCAAGGTTCATGACACAGGATATGAGAAAGATTAGAGTAGTAGTCCTTAGATAGTCGTGAAAGTCTATTGACTAATCCTAAAATCATATTAAGAGGGAAAACAGTAAAAACATGAAAAGCTGAATAGAACAAACCCCAATTCAGAGCTAAACCGCTAAAGCATGAATGGAAATAACAGAGATATCTGAGATTGTTGAAGACCAAACAGACAGGTAAACTTATAACAAAAGGTGAAGAATATACAAAGGAGGCTTAATATGAACATGAACAGAAAACAAAGCATGCATGACAAATAGAAGAGAAGTTATACTATAAGAGCTAGACAGATTAAAGACCACATGGTTCACAAGATGAAAAAGAGAAGAGAATCAAGGTGACCTTCAACTTATCAGAAACATAACATGATTTAAAAACAAACGAACAGAAGTAACAAGAGAATAACTATCAATAGTCAAACTTTTGAGATGAATCTGAAGCCCACAGTTGAAAGTGACACAGAAAAGATGAAGTCTTCAAACTTAGAGCAAAGAAACACGAGATTAAAACATAACAAAACAGAACCCTATCACTAACAGGCCCAAAAAAACACGGGAAGATATAGGAGATGAACAAGTTAAGAAATAGGTGTGGTCACAGAGAAACAGACAAGGATACTGTGACGACCCAAAGGGTCATCACTTATTTTATTAATCATTTCGAGCTTCTGAGGCCTCGAAAACCTCATTCTATGTTGCCTTGAATTACGTGCACAATCCGAGCATGTAGCCGGAAAGATTTTGTGATAGAAAATATGAATTCTATGAGAAATTTGGATAAAAATGATATTAATATTGATATGGTTGACTTCGGTCAACATTTTTGGTAAACGGATCCGGACTCGAGATTGGATGGTCCCGAGAGGTCCGTAGGAAAATATGGGACTTGGACATGCGTCCGGAGTCGAATTCTGAGGCCTAGAGCCCAAGTTATGAATTTTTCTATGAAATTGTTTTTGATGTAATTGTTAAAGGAAATGAATTAATTGACCTTGGTATCGGGCTCGTATTTTGGTTCCGACGCCCAGTACAAGTCTTAAATATTATATATGTGATTTCTGTAAAGTTTGGTGACATTCGGATGTCGTTTGAGATGTTTTGGACCTTGAGTTCCAAGTTTGAAAGTTTTGAAAACCAAAAGTATGAAAACCATGAACTTAAGGTTTGATTTGATGAAAACGATGTGATATTGGCGATATGATCGCACGAACAAGTTCGTAATGTGTTTTTGAAGTTGTGTACATGTTTGGTTGGGAGCCCGGGGGGCTCGGGTAAAGATTTGATAGGCCGTTGGATGAAATTCTGAATTTTTGCACTGCTGGTTTTTCACCCAGTTGTTGGCTTCGCAATTGCGAAGTATTTCTTGCAATTGCAAAGGGGACAGTGTAAGGCAAGGCTCGCAAATGCGAACCTTGATCGCAAATGCAAAGCCCCATTGACCCAGCCTTGTTCGCAAATGCGAACAACTGTTCGCATTTGCGAAAGTCCCCAGAGCCTGCCTATGTTCGCAAATGCAAACAAATGTTCGCAAATGCGAACATTCCCCATACTGTCTTGGTTCGCAAATGCGAACCATTGTTCGCAAATGCGAACACTTCCTTATACAGCCTGTGTTCGCAAGTGCGAACATTAGTTCGCAAATGCGAACACCCCTTTGTCTGCCAGTGATCGCAAATGCGAACAAATGTTCGCAAATGCGAACTTCCCGACCTTAGCTTATTTTTCAAACTCCAGAAATTGGCCGGGGTTCGCAATTGCGAACCCATGTTCGCAAATGCGAACACAGAGACCTGTAAAACACGATTTTCAGTTCATTTCTTCACTTTCTACAAAACAAAAACACCCGTTTGCGATTCTTCACGGATTCCTTTTTCATCAAAACAATTGTAAGTCACTTTTACTTAATTCTTTCAATTCCTAACATCATTAAACATGTTTTTCATTAGAAATCAAAGGTTTTCATGGTAGAATTTCTTGTTTTTGTTAGAATATATGGTTTTTCATAAATTGGGAAATTGGACCTCGAATTGAGGTCCGATTTTGAAACAAATCATATACATGAACTCGTGGGGGATGGGTAACCGGATTTTGGTCCTAACCCCGAGTTCCGACCATGTGGGCCCGGGGTTGAAATTCACTATTCCGGGCGGAATGTTGTAAAAGTTGTATTTGGTCTTAAGAATTAGTTTGTTGAGTAGTATTGATGATATTAAATCAATTGTGTATAGATACGATTGGATTGGAGCCAAATTTGAAAGAAAAAGACATTTCCACGGATTGAATTGTTCATAAACATTCGAGGTAAGTGTTTGTTCTATCCTAGCTTGAGGGAATAGGATTATGTGTTATGTGTTATGTGATCGAGTGCGGTGTATGGGTCGTGGTGACGAGCATCCATACACTGGCGTCTAGTATGACCGTGAGTCGTTGAAAAATGATTATTTTGAGATATATTACAGATGAAATATTATTGTTTTCCCTTGTTGGGACTTGTTGTGAAGATAATTATTGATTGCCCTTGATGGGACGGTTTATGAATTACTGGTTCTTTCTTTGCCCTTAACTGTGATTGTTATTTAGGTGAGGAAGAGTGATAATGCACGAAGGGTGATGCCGTGCCATGTTTATTTATTTATGCACGAAGGTTAATGCCGTGCCATGTTTTATTGATTATGCACGAAGGATCATGCCGTGCCCTGTTATTGAACCATGTACGAAGGATCATGCCGTACTATGGATGTGAGGATGAGAGAAAAGCACGAAGGGTGATGCCGTGTACTTTATTTGCTTATTTTGTGAGGATGAGAGTAAAAGCATGAAGGGTGATGCCGTGCAACTGCTTGCTATTCCTTGACTTGATGTTACTTGTGTTTCCATTATACTTTGTTTTTCCTTGTGAATTTATTAACTGTTGTTAATTGTTGAATTCTTTGAGATATTCCTTATTGTGTTATTACCTGGTTATTTCTTGTTATTCTGTGGTATACATATATATTGAATTGCACAAGTTTATGTGGGTGTCTGGTTCTAGGCTTGTCACTACTTCGCCGGGATTGGCCAGGCACTTACCAGCACATGGGGTCGGTTGTGCTGATACTACACTTCTGTGCGTTTTTGCACAGGTCCAGGTTACGATCAGGAGCAGCAGTAAATCGATTGCGTGGGAGTTGATCACATTTGAGACCGAGGTAGCTTGCAGACGTCCGCAGGCCCGGCGTCTCTCTCTTTATTTATGTTACTAGTTGTAGTCTCTTTGTTCCGAGACAAACAGAATTATGTTATATTTCTTTCAAACTCTTATGTGTAGTTTTCGGTAGTAGTTCGTGAGTTGGTGACTCCACGTCTTGGGTAGAGGATTTCAGTATGATTTTCACTTTGTAATTAGTTATTTCTATTTCGATAAAGTATTCCGCATTTATTTAATTAAAATTGTGTTAAAAACGGGATAGTATAAATACAGTGACTTGCCTAGCTACCACGAGTAGGCGCCATCACGATCCCGATATTGGGGAAAAATCCGGGTCGTGACAAGTTGGTATCAGAGCTCTAGGTTACATAGGTCTCACCACTCACGAACAAGCTTAGTAGAGTTTGAGAGGTAGGTACGGAGACGTCCGTACTTGTCCTCCAGAGTCTATTGAGTTAGGAAAGAGTCTCTCATTTGTTCTTTCTTGTCGTGCGACTTGTTCCTCAATTATTGATTGAATTTCTACTCTGTCCTTTCGCAGATGGTGAGGACACGTGCTTCTTCGTGCGCTGACCAGCAGCCCGAGCCCCAGGCAGCTCCCGTGAGGGGCAGGGGCCAAGGCCGTATCAGAGGCCGTGGTAGGGGTAGAGCTCAGCCCCAGGCAGCTACCCCAGAGGTGGAGCCTCATATTGAGATTGACGAGGAGGCTCCAGTCCCAGCAGCTCCAGTGGGCCCAGCTCAGGTCCCAGGAGAGGCTTTATTTACCCCGGATCTCCGGGATGCTTTGGTCGGAATAGCGGGATTTATGGACAGCATTGCCAGAGCGGGTTTATTATCAGTTGCACCAGCCGCTTCTCAGGCTGGAGGAGGGGCCCAGACTCCTATTGCTCGTACTCCGGAGCCGGTAGCTCCTCGGCCTCGAGCACCGGTGGTTCGACCAGTCGCGGCCACTCGGTCGAGTACCGCGGCTCATGGAGGTGATGGAGCGGCCATGACTTCGACTCGTTATGGAGGCTTGATCGGTTCTCCAAGCTATTTACCACTACATTCGGTGGAGCCGCATCAGAGGATCCTCAGGACTTCTTATTCAGTTGCCACGAGATTCTCGAGACTATGGGAATAGTGGAATCCAATGGAGTTGACTTCTGTACCTTCAAGCTTGCAAGATCCGCCAAGACTTGGTGGAGAGATTATTGCTTGACTCGACCAGCAGTGTCCCCAGCTTTATCATGGGATCAATTTGCGGAACTATTTATGGAGAAGTTTCTCCTTGCTACTCAGCGGGATGTACTTCGGAGGCAGTTTGAGCGCCTCCATCGGGGCACTATGACGGTTACACGGTATGAGACGAGATTTGTCGATTTGGCTCGTCATGCGGTGGTGATACTTCCCACGGAGCGGGAGAGGGTCCGCAGTGTTTATAGATGGGCTTAATCGGCCAATTAGACTCCGGATGGCTACGGGCGCGGGGAGTGACATATCATTTCAGAAGGCAGCCAATGCAGCACGCAGAGTTGAGATGGCTCTCGCTAGAGGAGGCGGTTATTCTTCGGATAAGAGGCCTCGTCATTCGGGTAGGTTTGGTGCTTCTTCCTCTGGTAGCAGAGAATCCTTTGATAGAGGCCAGTCCTCCAGGCCTTTTCATTCCGCCCTTCAGGCTTCACAGGGTGGACCAGGTGATCGCGGTTTTCGGGGGCATTATTCAGACCAGCCTCCTATTAATGCTCAGCCTCTTCAGAGTGTTCGTGGAGGCCATTCAGGTCGTCAGGGCCAGCAGCCCTATCAGTCTAAGAGTTGCTACGGTTGTGGTGACCCAGGTCATTTTATCAGGTATTGCCCTTTAGCAGCGGGCAACTCTCAGCAGCGAGGTCCTCGTCCTATGATTCAGGCCCCAGCTGACCCTCAGCCTGCCCAGCCAGCCAGAGGCGGAGGTAGAGATTATAGAGGTGGAGGTCGAGACCGTAGAGGTGGAGACCGTCCAGCCAGAGGTAGAGGTCAGCCAGTTGATGGTCGTCCTAGAGACGCAGCTCAGAGGGGAGGTGCAAATCCCCGATTCTATGCTTTACCAGCCAGGCCAGAGGCAGAGGCATCAGATGCCGTGATTACAGGTACTATTCTTGTGTGTGGCAGAGGTGATTTAGTATTATTTGACCCTGGATCTACATATTCCTATGTATCTTCCTACTTTGCACCGTATTTGGCCGTGCCCAGCTATGCTCTGGATATTCCAGTTTATGTGGCTACACCAGTGGGTGACTCCATTGTAGTCGACCGAGTGCATCGTTTGTGCGTAGTTATATTTGGGGGTCTTGAGACCCGTGTTGATCTGTTGCTTTTGGATATGGTGGATTTTGATGTCATATTGGGGATGGACTGGTTGTCCCCATACCATGCTATTCTAGATTGTCATGCTAAGACTGTGACCTTGGCCTTGCCAGAATCACCCCGACTAGAGTGGAAAGGTACCTCAAGCCACTCCGTTCGCACCGTTATTTCCTATGTTAAGGCTCGACGCATGGTCGAGAAGGGGTGTCTAGCTTATCTGGCTTATGTTCATGATTCTAGCACAGAGGTTCCTTCCATTGAGTCAGTCCCTATTACACGGGAGTTTCCTGAGGTTTTTCCTTCAGACCTGCCGGCATGCCACCCGACAGGGATATTGATTTCTGTACTGATCTGGCACCGGGCACTCAGCCCATCTCTATTCCACCCTATCGTATGGCCCTACCAGAATTAAAATAGTTGAAAGATCAGTTGGAGGACCCTCTTGAGAAAGGCTTTATCAGGCCCAGTGTTTCCCCCTGGGGAGCACCCGTATTATTTGTAAAGAAGAAAGATGGCTCGATGCGGATGTGTATTGATTACCGACAATTAAACAAAGTGACAATAAAGAATAAGTATCCACTGCCGAGGATTGATGATTTGTTTGATCAGCTCCAGGGAGCGAGGGTATTCTCTAAGATAGACTTGAGGTCAGGCTACCATCAGCTGAAGATCAGGGCGGCTGACATTCCTAAGACAGCTTTTCGTTCTAGATATGGGCATTATGAGTTCTTGGTCATGTCCTTCGGGTTGACCAATGCCCCAAAAGCATTCATGGAGTTGATGAATCGGGTGTTCAGGCCTTACTTAGATCTGTTCGTGATAGTCTTTATAGATGACATCCTAGTGTACTCCCGCAGCCAGGAAGAGCACGAGCATCACCTCGGAGTGGTTCTTCAGACTCCGAAAGATAACCAGCTATATGCCAAATTTTCTAAATGTGAGTTCGGGCTGAGTTCGGTAACATTTCGGGTCACATTGTATCGGTGGAAGGTATTCGGTAGACCCAAAGAAGATCGAGGCGGTCCAGAATTTGCCTCGACCAGCTTCAGTGATCGAGATCCGGAGTTTCTTGGGATTAGCAGGGTTACTACCGTCGATTTGTAGAGGGGTTTTCTTCATTGCGGCCCCGATGACCGAGGTTGACCCGTAAGGGTGTCCGGTTCCGGTGGTCGAGGAGTGTGAGGCGAGCTTTAAGCAGCGGCCTTGACCACCGCACCGGTGTTGATACTACCTACAGGTACAGGGCCTTATACAGTTTATTGTGACGCATCTCGTACAGGGCTTGGAGCGGTATTGATGCGGGATGGTAAGGTTATCGCTTATGCTTCGAGGCAGAGTTAAAGATACATGAGAAGAATTATCCAGTTCATGATCTTGAGTTAGCAGCAGTGGTTCATGCCTTAAAGATCCGGAGGCATTATCTATATGGTGTGACATGTGAGGTGTACACTGATCACAAAAGCCTACAGTACTTGTTCAAGCATAAGGAGTTGAATCTACGACAGCGGAGATGGTTAGAGTTGCTAAAAGACTATGATGTTACTATCTTATATCACCCAGGTAAGGCCAATGTGGTGGCCGATGCTTTGAGTAGAAAGTATGCCAGCATGGGTAGTCTTGCATACATTCCGGTCAATCAGAGACCATTAGCTCTAGATGTCCAGGCCTTAGCCAACAAGTTCGTGAGATTAGACATTTCTGAGCCTAGCAGGGTGTTAGCCTGCACGGTCGCTCGTTCTTCTTTATTAGAGCGTATCCGCGAGAGGCAATTTGATGATCCTCATTTGCGTGAGTTGAGAGATACAGTACAGCGGGGAGGTGCCACACAGGTAAATCTAGATGATGATGGGGTATTGAAATTGCAAGGTCGAGTTTGTGTGCCCAATGTCGAAGGGATTCGAGAGTTGATCTTAGCAGAGGCCCACAGTTCGCGGTATTCTATTCACCCAGGCGCCGCGAAGATGTACCGGGACTTACGGCAACACTATTGGTGGCGCAGAATGAAGAAAGATATCGTTGCGTATGTCGCTCGGTGTCTAAATTGTCAGCAGGTGAAATATGAGCACCAAAGACCTGGTGGTGTATTCCAGAGGATTGAAATTCTCGAGTGGAAATGGGAGCGGATCACTATGGACTTCGTTATTGGACTTCCTTTGACTCGGAGGAAATTTGATGCTATTTGGGTCATTGTTGATAGGTTGACCAAATCAGCACACTTTATTCCAATGTCTGTCTCCTACTCGTCGGAGAGGTTAGCGGAGGTTTACATTAGGGAGATTGTTCGTCTCCAGTGGAGTGCCGATATCTATTATCTCCGATCGGGTACGCAGCTTACCTCACGGTTCCGGAGAGCGGTCCAACAGGAGTTAGGCACCAGGTTCGGTTGAGTACGGCATTTCATCCTCGGACGGATGGCCGGCCGAGAGGACTATTCGTATTCTAGAAGACATGCTTCGAGCTCTGTGTTATTGATTTCGGAGGCTCGTGGGACCGGCTTCGCCATCAGCGCGAGTTCGCCTACAATAACAGTTACCAGTCTAGCATCCGGATGGCTCCGTATGAGGCGTTGTATGGTAGGCGATGTCGATCACCGGTTGGATGGTTTGAACCGGGAGAGGCTCGGTTGTTGGGTACAGACTTAGTCCAGGAGGCCTTGGATAAGGTCAAGACTATTCAGGAGAGATTGCGTTCAGCTCAGTCCAGGCAGAAGACTTATGCGGATCGTAAAGTTCGAGATGTGGATTTCATGGTTGGTGAACGAGTATTGCTCCGAGTGTCGCCTATGAAGCGCGTGATGAGGTTCGGGAAGAAGGGCAAGCTCAGCCCTAGGTATATTGGTCCATTTGAGATTCTAGACAGAGTGGGAGGGGTGGCTTACGGATTAGCTTTGCCGCCTAGCTTATCAGCCGTGCATCCAGGTTTTTCATGTATCTATGCTTCGAAGGTACCACGGCGATCCCACACATGTGTTAGACTTCAGTACTGTCCAATTAGACAATGATCTATCTTACGAGGAGGAGC